>CM034359.1:4470743-4833927 GCA_019925275.1 Mytilus edulis
GATTTTAACGAGACAAATTGATGTATTACTGAAAAATTATTACACCAGGGTTTTTGATATCACAAACTAGTCAAAACATTTACTAAATTTTATCATCGGTATAGGGACATCATTCGTAAATATAGCTCAACATGCATCTACTTCTTATTCGTTCGGGTATTGCACTTATAGGGTCTTTGCATCGGAACTATTTACATAAATTTACAAAACCAGTTGTTGGCATGACACGGGTTATGTTCTTCTCTTATATGTTATGATGTTATGATACTAAACCCCTAACGGGAAGGATTGTGCCTGATATTCATATGATGAAGACACAATCTTTTAATCAGTTTAATTGAAGTCTGGAGCTTGCATGTCAGTTAACTGCTAGCAGTCTGTTGTTATTTATGTATAATTGTTATTTTATTTATTTTCTTTGGTTACATCTTCTGACATCACACACTGACTTCTCCTGACCTGATTTTTTTTAATGTACGTATTGTTATGCGTTTTCTTTTCTACATTTGCTAGAATTATAGGGGGATGGTTGAAATCTCATAAACAGGTTTAACCCCGCCGCATTTTTACGCCTATCACAAACCAGCATCTGGCCTTTGTTAATCTTGTATTATTTTTAATTTAAGTTTCTTGTGTACAATTTGGAGTTAAGTATGGCGTTCAATATCACTGAACTAGTATATTATGTAAGACTCAGATCGACGTCCGGGGTCTAATCGACGTCCGTTCCTCAATATGTTAGACTGAATTCGGCGTCCAGCCTTTAATCAACGTGCGTTCCTCAATTCGACGTCCAAATCTTTCGTCACAATAAGATATCATCAAATCGACGGGCAATGTTATGCTTATCTAATTGACGGCCAACGTTATGCCTATCTTATCGACGGCCAATGTTATGCCTATCTTATCGACCGCCAATGTTATGCCTATCTTATCGACGGCCAATGTTATGCCTATCTTATCAACGGCCAATGTTATGCCTATCTTATAGACGGCCAATGTTATGCCTATCTTATTGACGGCCAATGTTATGGCTATCTTATCGACGGCCAATGTTATGCCTATCTTATCGACGGTCAATGTTATGCCTATCTTATTAACAGCCAATGTTATGCCTATCTTATAGACGGCCAATGTTATGCCTATCTTATTGACGGCCAATGTTATGGCTATCTTATCGACGGCCAATGTTATGCCTATCTTATCGACGGCCAATGTTATGCCTATCTTATCGACGGCCAATGTTATGCCTATCTTATCGACGTCCAATGTTATGCCTATCTTATTGACGGCCAATGTTATGCCTATCTTATTGACGGCCAATGTTATGCCTATCTTATCGACAGCCAATGTTATGGCTATCTTATATATAAGACGTGTCACGGTACTTGTCTATCCCAAATTCATGTATTTGGTTTTGATGTTATATTTGTTATTCTCGTGGTATTTTGTCTGATGCTTGGTCCGTTTCTGTGTGTGTTACACTGTTGTGTTGTGTCGTTGTTCTCCTCTGATATTTAATGCGTTTCCTTCAGTTTTAGTTTGTTACCCCGATTTAGTTTTTTGTCCATGGATTTACAAGTTTTAACAGCGGTATACTACTGTTGCCTTTATTTATAGACGGCCAATGTTATGCCTATCTTATTGACGTCCAATTTTTGGCTTCACTAATTGCAGACTGAAGAATGCAATCAATCGGACGTCGTTTTGGCAATACATGACATCAAATTGGACGTCGATTAGAGTATCAATATATTGGACGTCGATTAGAGTATCAATATATTGGACGTCGATTAGAGTATCATTATATTGGACGTCGATTAGAGTATCAATATATTAGACGTCGATTAGAGTATCAATATATTGGACGTCGTTTTGAGAATGTGACGTCAGATTTGAAAGTCGATTTTGAGGAACGTACGTTGATTAAAGACTGGACGCCGAATTTAGTCTAACATATATATTTGTTTAGGGGCCAGCTGAAGATCGCCTCCGGGTGCGGAAATTTTTCGCTGCATTGAAGACCTGTTGGTGACCTTCTGCTGCTGTCTGTTCTATGGTCGTGTTGATGTCTCTTTGACACATTCCTCATTTCCATTCTCATTTTTGTCAAAGAGTACTGAAGTCTAAACATGATTTGAATGTTTCAATATCACACACTGTATCAACACTCAACCAATACATTTCCTCGAGCAAAAATCGTGTCGATATATTGGGTCTAGCAGATTTAGACGGATGAGATGATATGACCATTTTTTTTATACATTTTGTAGTTTGCTTATTTGTTGTTCAATATATACGCATATGTTATCGGTATGTTCCTTATGTCGTAACAACAGTCCCATTCTCTTTTTACTAATGTGACCTAAAAAATTAGACTGTTTACCCCTATATGTGACAATTTTACTTATCAGTATTGTGTCTATTTGTTTTGTTTACACATCGTTGTCAATATAATCGAATTTAATGCAACTGTCATACAAGTCAGAGGTTTAGCTAGCTTTAAAACCAGGTTCAATCCACTATTGTCTACATTGGAAAAAAGTAAGAAATATGACAGTTGTTGTTTATTCATTTGATGTGTTTTATCTTTTTATTTTGCCATGTTATTAGTGACTTTTCATTTCCAATTGTCCTCGAAGTTCAGTATTTTTGTGATTTAATTTTTATTGACACTTTTTTGTATAGCATGTTCTCAAGAGTATGTGCAACGAAGAAAATGTTGAAATTTTCCAACTCAAATCCGAAATGAAAAATTTCCTTCAGAGTGTCTGAAATTTATTAGTCATTTCATTTCAAATTCATGACCTTGTGTACTGATTGAGTAAATTTGGTTCATTGTAAGAATATCAAACACTTATTGGCATATAGATATTTGCTGCAGGTATGTGGCAAACACAGATTTGGATATTAATGTTTGCTGTAGGCCTGCATCAAACACTCATTTATGGCAAATTGTGTGTTTCAATAATGAATGTTGGGTGCGCTTGTGCAACCCTGTCTTATACAAGGGAAGAGTTTGGTGCTCCAAAATATGTTCCAACACTCACATTCGGTTATGTGTATATCCAGGTCAGTGACTTGTAGTTCAGTAGTTGTTTTCGTTTTATGTTCATAATATATTATTTGTTTATTGTTTTTTTTTTTTTTACAAAATTCATGCCGTTGGTTGTCAAGTTTGAATTATTTTACAATAAATTTGACATAATTTATCACTGGCTATACGGCATTGGTTTTACTCATTGTTAAAGGCCGTATGATGACCTATCTAAAGTTTATTTAAATCTCATTCATTTGTTCTCATGTGGGTAGTTGTTTGTTTTGCAAGCACACCTGTACGTCTTCTTTGTAACGTTATAATATTGGTTGAACGTGTATTGTTACACCATTGGCACGGGAAAATTGCTCGCTTGATAGCAAGATGAACGATATGAATTGTGCTCACTGTTTGACCGCGCTGAAGTACGTCCATTATTCATAGTTCATTATTTAAAATTCAAAAATGAATATTGAAACAGTTCACTATTCACTATTCAGTATTAAAAAAATGAATAATGAATAATAAAATAGGTTATGTTTCATTATTCAACTTGGAGCGGTGAATAGTGAAATAAATATAAAAAATTTGACTGTGACACTATGGATATATCCTGAGCCGCCATGACCATTAGAGGGTTTACGGAGGACCTAAATGCCAAAAAAAAACAAAACGCGTACAAATGAAAAAAATAGCTAATTTTGAATAATGAAATGGATAATTTGAATAATGAAATGGACTGCTAGGACCATTCAGCTCCTAATTACAGATATATATTAAACCTCAATCGAAAGCTTATCAAGAGAGGAACAAAAGTTATATAGTCAATATGTTCCGCAACGGACATTAGAGGAGTAACGAAGGACTAAAATATCGAAATACGCGTGAACATTGAGAAATAGCCAATTTTTAATAATGAAATAGATATTTTGAATAATGGAATGGACTGCTAGAATAATGTATTCTGGTTAAGGGAAATAAGTGCCACACTAACTCCGAAACATACAAATGAACAAATATTTGCAAATAAAAACATGTAATCAATTCAGCTATAAGTCTAATGAACAAATACATTGGAATTAACATTACTTGTGTAAATACACTTTTAATAGAATTACGCAACGCAACCCCTTTGAGCCTTTTACAGAATTGTTTGAAGTATTTTTGTTGTTTACTGCATATCGAGATTATCCCGTATGGTAAACACGCCCAAGTACAGGTTAAAACAAAGCAAGATATCATCGTGTATGGTAAACACGCCCAAGTACAGGTTAAAACAAAGCAAGATACCATCGTGTATGGTAAACACGACCAAGTACAGGTTAAAACAAAGCAAGATATCATCGTGTATGGTAAACACGCCCACGTACATGTTAAAACAAAGCAAGATATCATTGTGTATGGTAAACACGCCCAAGTACAGGTTAAAACAAAGCAAGATACCATCGTGTATGGTAAACACGCCCAAGTACAGGTTAAAACAAAGCAAGATATCATCGTGTATGGTAAACACGCCCACGTACAGGTTAAAACAAAGCAAGATATCATCGTGTATGGTAAACACGCCCATGTACAGGTTAAAACAAAGCAAGATGTCATCGTGTATGGTAAACACGCCCAAGTACAGGTTAATACAAAGCAATTAAGTTAACAAGTGTATGCAGTGTTTTTACAAATACTTTAAGAGGTTCGTTTTGATCATAAAAACTTTAACTTGATAATCTTTTCTTCGTAAAATATTAGTAATTCGTTCTGGGTGATACAGACTGTTGTGTGCATTCTTAAGGGTTTGATCACTAATTTTACTTTTGAAGTCTGGCCCTATACATGGGTAAAACTGTTCGTTTTATGAATCAGGAATTAAAATGGTAATTTTTGCGCCTGTCCCAAATTAGGAGCCTCTGGCTTATGTTAGTCTTGTATGTTGTTTTTTTCTAACTTTGTTCATCTATATTTTGGAGTTTAAGTGTTACGTCCATTTCACTGAACTAGTTCACATTTTTATTTATGGGCCAGCTGAGGCCTATCTATGGGTGTGGATTATCTCGCTGCGTTGAAAACCCATAGGTGGTCTTCGGCTGTTATATGCTTTTCGATAGAGTTGTTGTCTCTTTGATATATTCCCCATTTCCTTTCTCAATTTTATTTTACAAAATTAGAAAAAAAAACCTCATCAATGGTACCGGGTTTATAATTTTGTAAATACGCATTTAAAAGACTACACAATCATCATGAGAACGTAGCGTATTTGATTCTGGCTCTACCAGTGAAATGAATTGCCAACTTTATGCTATTTAATTGTCATACATAACTAAATAAAAATAAAAGTGAAAAATATGGAAAATGAAGAAAGTTCGTGTTATTGAAAAATCGTCAATTTTAGATACCGAGCTTGAATTTTTAATCCTGTTTTGAAAATGGCTAATTTAGAATTATTTTACAAGTTTCACAGAAACACATACCTCAAATGATTAAGGTGGTACCTAACACTACAGGGAGATAACTCTGTAAAGTCAGCTAAACGTTTTAATTACGTTGTGTTGTAAAAGAAATATTAAGCTTCTCAATGATCAAAGTTGGTGTTTGTCAAATTGCTATATAACCAGTGTAATTTTTCAGACAAAATGGTTGGTTCAAAACATTTTAAATTTTAAATTTTTTATTAAAGTCTCAAAGTAAATTCTTCGACAAAATTTTATGAAAATTAAACAAACCAAATTAATTTTAGTGAAAGTGTTGGGTACCACCTTAAACAAAATATTAAAAATTGCATGTGGTGATGTGTTAATGCAGAGGCGAGAACTAATTCGTGTATCATATTGAATTAGGAGTATGTCTGAGGACTACATAATAAAGTTTTTGCATAATACATAATCCCTTTGTATTTTTTAAAGAATACTTAAAATGACAGTTTTCAAATGTTTAATCAACGATTGCTCAAGTATAATCCACATGTAACAGTAAAGACACGAATTTCACACAGTTCCTCCACAGATTAAACTCTACTAGCTAAACATATCAACATTTGACACCTTTTTTAAAGAATGCATATCTTATCTTAGGCGTTAAAGTCTCTCTTTAACAGATTCGACGTTGAAACGATACTGAGTCACTGAAAATCTTTGGTGGACTTGACTTGTAATTTTTGGGACACCTTATAGCATGCTGTTCGGTGTGAGCCAAGTCTCCGTTTGAAGGCCGTACCTTGACCTATAATGGTTTACTTTTATAAAATGTGACTTGGATGGAGAGTTGTCTCATTGGCACACATACCACATCTTCCTATATCTTTTGTGGTTTGTAGCTGTGATACATATTTGATCAAGTTTCGTTTATTATTTTGTGCACAAATTAGGACGTTGGTTCTCACGTTTGAATCATTTTACATTTGTCTTAGCGGGACCTTTTTAAAATAGCTGACTATACGGCAAGGGTTTTGTCCATTGCTGAAGACCGTACGATGACATCAACAGAGTTGTCAATGTTTGTGTCATTTGGTCTCTTGTGGAGAGTTGTCTCATTGGCAATCATACCACATCTTCTTTTTACATCGGATGACCCTGAGGCATTCCAGTGTATTGGTGTCGCCTAGATTTTTATTACTTTACTTTCGTGTTGGGATTGTAACCGATCTATAAACATTGATAAATGCGCGAACATTGTCGAGTGCAAAATAACATCCTTATCGCATGTTATAAATTTTATTTTTTCAATAGATACTCCTAAAAAAATATATTTAGAACATACATTAATAAAATGATTTATATATAAGTAAAACATATTTAATACTTGCACACGTACAGAAAAGTCAGTTAACGCATGCGGAAGAATACCTCAAGAACTTTTGCAGGTTACAAGAGCGCAATTATTTGTTCACATTTTACCGGCAAGATGGTACTCAGAATAAAATTCTATACGGCTTCTCATTGGACGATACAGGATTGGAATTATATTTAATTGAAAGCTTATCCAATTAGGTTTAAAAAATGCAGAAAATCATATTCACATTTTAAAGAGTATAGAAAATATCTCCCATTTCTGCATGTCGGAGCCATTAAAAATATGCCTTTTACATTAAGCGAAAAAAAATAGTCATTTTTTTTTCAACTGCATTTTAAGTAAATTTTTGCCGCATGACCCTATATATATATATTTTGGTTGTTATGCAACAGCGTCATTTCTAGTAACAGGAACTGCATGCTGCCTGTATTCCCTAGTTTGTGTAGTCTTTAAGGAAAAAAATACGGAACACCTGAGTGGTACCCTATGGAAAATGCATTACGACTTATTGCGCGCTTGTTAGCTGCAATCTCCCATACAGAGTTATCGGACTTTGCTCTTTCTCAAGGACCGATAACTCTAAATGGGATATCGAAAGTTTGGCTGGAAAATATGAATGCCTACTCAAATCCAATCTATTAGAAAAATCGAATTATTATAGAAGAGTGTCCACCATGCACTTGCACTGCCCTATTATTAATAAAGTAGAAAATAATGATATATAAATGGATACAATTATATAAACATGTAACTGTAATATAATATATAACAACAAACCAGAGTATACTGATTTGTATCACTACAATATAATAGTTATTACGATGAGGTTGAATTCCCTGTCATTTTTTTATTATCCACGCACAAACTTGTCTCAGAAAAAAAAAAATATATCTGTACATAAAGCTATCTTTTAGGTATAGATGTGTTTTTTTTGCAGTCATCCAAATTGAATGTTCAGTACTTCAGTACTTTGATTTATATTGTTTGTCTATACATGTATGTAACTTTTCGCCATATCGTACTTTGTCAAGTCTGTCGACATAATTTTTTTGAAGAAATGTCCCCTTGGTATTTTTCGCCTCTTTTGAAATCGTGATTTGTTATTTTGCAATGCTTTTAGTATTTAGTAACTATTATAAAAAAATTATTCAGACAAAAACAAAAGAAATTAATGAAAGTCATGTTTGTTTTCTAAAAATGTCATCTGAAAATGAAATCTCAAGTCAGGACTTAACTTAAGTATAACACTTTAGAATTAAATTGCCGAAACAAACACGAACCTAGTTCAAGTGTTGTTTTATTAAACTATTTGACACCTGAGTTTGATAATCATATTAGAAATAAGAGTATAACTATTCAATATTCTTATCTAAATGGAAAACGATGCGGGTGATCGATTAAAACAAGAAGTAAAGAAAGTACTAAAAGCACTTTGATTAGATTATGTAATCAGTTAAATACCAATGTTTTTTTTATATATTAAGGTAGTATCAAATACCTTCAAATTGACTCTGATTAATTTCGGTCGGTTTTTTTCAAAAAAATTGTAAATACTTTGACAAAAATATCAAAATTTCAAACATTTGGACACTTTATCGTTAACGTTCCATTGGAAATAAAGCAGTTTGACACTAATTCTGATCATTGAGAAGCTTAATGTATCATAAAAAACGAACGTGATTAAAACGTATAGTTGATTTTTACAGATTTATCTCAGTTAGTATTATGTACCACCTTAAAACAAAATCATATGTGGTATAATGCTATAGAGACAACTATCGTCCAAACTTCAACTGACGTAAATTTAAGTTATTTTAAGTGTCATACGTCCTTCAATGAGAAAATTAATACAGTTTAGCCAGATATTAAAGGGAAACTTCGCAAAAAAATCAAAAATTGATATTATGTCCATGCTATATAGAAATGCTGAAATTTATAGATATTAAAGTTTTATTCCGCTAGATAAGAGATCACCATCGATTTTAAATTTAGAGTATCAATTTTCTGCGTTCCGCCATTTTGTCGTCTTCCCCGATTTAAACAGATATGTCTATAAACCACAAAGGACCAAAACTACAGTAACCGATGTAGTCGTAATTGCGTGTCGATATCTTGTCAATCGTACGGTTGTTTTATCTGACAAACTAACTTGATACGGAAAATGTTCTTATTTTTTTTAAATAACCATAGTCTGTTATTTTTAAACTGTTAATATTGGAATTAGTTAAAAAGTCAAAGTTTAAATCATAAATAAGTGTTCCGTGAAAACTGTTTTCGTAAATCTAATTCGTTTATAATTATTTAAAGTAATAAATTTTATTCAAATAAATTCGGATCTACCCTCATCTGATCACCAGCATGACTAAAGGTATTACTCCCAAAGGTATTGTGAGGGGTGTGAGGTGACACGTCCAGGTATTCAAGCGATTTCCTGTCGGGCTTGCAAGTCCATGCATCGTTTCACTTCTGTAGGTATTGATCAGTGTACACGGCCGATAACTTATAACTCTCCATTTTGAACTATCAGGTGTATAATATACATCTCTGTCTTGCGTGTCCGAAAGTGATATAATATACTAGTCATTACTAAACTCATACGCTTGTTTATAAATATAACATTACATAAAAATATAAATAATACCAAAAAAAAAAAAGATTTGTTAAATAAAAATCTATTTACATTTGTTTCCAAGGTTTAATTTGGGAAAATGTAATATATACTCGTTGTCAAAAGTAAAGGACAGATTGGAACATACCAGAAATATTGATTTTAAAAAAATGTACGCACTTGTCGACGATTCATTTCTACGCCTGGATAGAAAGTTACAGAGCTATATCGCAATTAAAATATATACATGTATACATTGAACCTAAGAAAGAAACATACATTTTGTGTAAATTGGGGTAACAGTTTTGTAAATAGACTAGTCCACGAATGCCAACAGTATGTAATCATCGAATTCGATAAACTATTGTATACCAAAAGAAGAAGAAGAAGAGGACCAATTTGATTTAAATACAGGTCGATATAATAACTTGCTTCGGTTCATCGAAGTTATGAACATAGTAAAATCACAAATTTATATATCAATTAGATCGTTCTCCAATAGAGGAAGAAATTCGACATCATCACAATTGTTCCGACATTCATGTAAAACATATGCAACTGGACGTACACTAATAAACCCCAAGGGATGTGAATATTTTCTAGGAAAACTTTTGAGTATTAAAGTTTCAATTTATTTTCTTTCTTGATATTCAATGACAGCAATTTAAAAAATAAACTGCTTGTCCGCTTTAGGGTTATTCTTGCCAGTTGAACAGACTTATAATTACATTCAAAAATAGGGAAATTAAGATGACATTAAATTCGTTGTCTTTTTTTTTAAACATCGTTGGTCAAATAGCTAAAGTATTATTCGTTGTGAGAAGAAGACTATTTTAATATAAGGACGCTCCCGATTATGAATAAATTTGGTTGACGTTTTTCACACTTGAAAAGAATTTCTATTCGTAATTTTTCGATTCCATTCCAAGAGGATCCTTAAATTTCCTGTCAATTTTTTAAAACATCTTTTTTTCAAATAGCTGAAGTATTCATGCATGCGTTGTGAGATTTAAAATATTTTGATGAGAACATTAATTCCTAAATAGGTAAATAAAGATCGCTTTGGATGGAGTAAATTATATAATTGCAATCTGTTTGAAATATTAAAGATTGGCGATTTTAATTTAAAAAGGTACAATTTTTAGTTCATACACTCGTGTTTAGAAGGCTATTTTTATTTATAAATTTATTCAATTAAAATAATTCAGTATTTTATCGTTACAAAACTAATCAGAAGTCATAATTCATTTAAAAGTGAACTTATGCAAAATATATAAAAATATACAACAGCTATCCAGTTACTGTGCGACCTTATTTCTCCCGTAAATTCATTTTAATTCTTTTTCTTACATTTCTGTGTCTATAACTATAACTGACTCCCGTATATCATTCATACGAAATGTTGTTCACACCTGAAATGCTGAACCGTGACGCCTAGGTGTCACTGAATGAAGATCAAAAGATTAGAATTACATAATGCTAATCTTTTAATTACCATGAGTTTAACTACGCATTTAACATTCACTAAGTGTCACAAATTAATACACATTTAATTTCCACAGTACAAGCAAGTGAAAATGTTTTCTGGAATGAAGCAAAAAGTTCAGAATACAAACATGTATTTTTTAATACACTATCGATCGTGTCAGTTTCATATGTTTGTTTAAAGTATTTGAAGAAAAAAAATCATAAAAATGTTCTATTGTATTATTTACTTTAATTACTAGAATTCGTATAACAAATCCACACATGAATCATACAAGCTAATTTAAAAAGTTGCATGGCTATCCCTTACTTTTCGTTGGTTAATAGCTACACCAAAAGTCGTCGATGCGCTTTAAATAGCGTTATTAGATGGTTAACGAACAAGACTTAGATGAGATTAATTTCACTCCCGGCATGCTCAAAGACTTAAACTACGTCACATAAGTCAGGAAGTTTGATAAAATAAAATTAATAATTCCCAATTTTCTCCTTTATTACTTTTCATATCGAAATAAAACTTGGTGAATATGTTTTTTATGGTATGATGAACATAATAAGATGAAAAGTGCAAAATCGCGAATTATCCCTTTAAACGGCCCTGCCATTTTTTGCATTGTTAGGGACTTTTCCAGCTGACTATACATATAAAATAAGGTATGACTGCCACTGAGACAACATCTAACAGACTTCAGGTTTTCGACACTTAGAATAAAACATATTGTATAATTAGATACCAAATTTCATACTATTTTATCGCTAGCTTGTCATCACTGAGGTTGAGTTTGAATCCCGCATGTTGCATTTGCTCTCGACTCCAATCTTAATTGACAATGAACATACATTTTCCTATTGAAGGTCGGTAGTTTTCTCCAGTCACTCCGACTTCCTCCACCGGCACAAACTGACCGATACATGATTGCTGATTGATTTTATAGTGCTTTGTTTCTATACTTTTAACGGTTATAACAACGACATTGACAATATGTTATGCGTCACCAATTGAAAGCTTGATTTTAATCTTTTAAGTTGCTTTTGATTGACTTGGTACCATGATGACCAACCACAGTGTTTATAACCAGTCGAAAAAAATCCATCAGCTTCGAGGTCAAAAGTCAAACATCGGTAATACGTGTACTGCAGATTTAGATTGTATTTACCTGTTTCATCTAAAGTGCCGTAGTTCGACATCCAGCTTTAATATCCCTCATAGTGTCTCCCCCGTCTTATGTCATATATATTTCTTTTGGTTGGTTGTGTTTGTGCTGTTAGTGTTATGTTTCTCTCTGGTTGCCAAATGTGCCAGGGTTATAATTTAATACAGCAGACGCGCGTTTCGTCTACATAAAACTGATAGTGACCTTATAAAATAACCACACAAGATGCTATTCTGACAATAAATACGAAATAAAGCCAGAATATTAAAAAAAAGAGAGCTAAAGTAACTGTTGAATAGCTGAA
This sequence comes from Mytilus edulis, assembly GCA_019925275.1. Taxonomy (NCBI): domain Eukaryota; kingdom Metazoa; phylum Mollusca; class Bivalvia; order Mytilida; family Mytilidae; genus Mytilus; species Mytilus edulis. The sequence continues at coordinate 4,483,112 of CM034359.1, forward strand.
ACTAAAGCAAAACCAAATCAGGACAAAAATAAATCAAAGAAATAAAAAAAAAACATAACGAAAACAACAACATGTCACGATATGGAAAATGAATGGAAATGTGGTAAGTGTCCAAAGAGAACAATTAACTCACCCCAAATATACAAAACAACTTAAGACCTTTTAGATAGGCATCACGGTATGCATTCAAATGTAAACATTGTAACTAATTTTAAGGTAAATAAACTAAATTTTACCTGAAATAGAAACAAATAAAAACCTTAAAAAAGATGCACATTTACGTAATTAAAGAGAGGACATCTTTTTTATGAACACAGTGATCTTTTAATAAATGCACTGAAAAGAGCAGGTGTTTATATGTTTAACAGTAATGAAAAATTCCCTACAGATACAGTACTGATTTAATTAGTGTTATAATGAAACTGTACTGTCAAAATCGGTACTGAAACAGTACTGTCAAAATCGGTACTGAAACAGTACTGACAAAATCAGAACTGAAACAGTACTGTCAAAATCGGTACTGAAACAGTACTGTTAAAATCAGTACTGAAAAAGTACTGTTAAAATCAGTACTGAAACAGCACTGTTAAAATCAGTACTGAAACAGTACTGACAAAATCAGTACTGAAACTGTACTGTCAAAATCAGTACTGAAACAGTACTGTCAAAATCAGAACTGAAAAAGTACTGTCAAAATTAGTACTGAAACAGTACTGTTAAAATCAGTACTGAAACAGTACTGACAAAATCAGTACTGAAACAGTACTGTTAAAATCAGTACTGAAGCAGTACTGTTAAAAACTAGTACTGAAACAGTACTGTCAAAATCAGTACTGAAGCAGTATTGTCAAAATCAGTACTGAAACAGTACTGTCAAAATCAGTACTGAAACAGTACTGTCAAAATCAGTACTGAAACAGTACTGTTAAAATCAGTACTGAAACAGTACTGTCAAAATCAGTACTGAAACAGTACTGTCAAAATCAGTACTGAAACAGTACTGTCAAAAACAGTACTGAATAAACAAAGAGTATAAAATTACAAGTTTTCTGTCCTTCCGAACAGTGCTGATATATACGGGGGTAGAAATGTACAAAAAAAACGTGAGTAAATTCTTGGTAGTGTAGATTACTTTAAGACATGAACATGTAAGTTAAAATATTAAAGGGTTGAAAATTGGGTACTAATGCTAGTTTTAATTTTTGTTTTGTGCTTGTAAACATTTTTTGGGATTGCCATTTTTGTGGACTTATTTATATATTGTAACTGGTATGGATAACTTTGTGGAATAAGCATCTTGTAACACATTGCGGGGTAATTCATGTATAGAAAATATCTTCCTCGTCATAAACGTGACAGTTAATATCATATGATATAAAATACTATGAAATCACCAGAGTCCTTACTCTTATTTTGAAGATAAATGCTGAACGTTATTTATGTTTTTAAATTGATGGTCGAATAGGCTGTTCATCTTTAAATTGGAGAACGGAACGTTTTTAGTCTCGCTACAATCGTTTATATTTTTTAATTTTATAGAATACACCCCTTTCAGAATCCAGGAAACGCCCCTAAAGGTGAACATAGATTTGATCTGTGCAGTATATCTGAGGTAGTTAATGCACACCTGAGCTGTGCATTATTCAGATTATAGCACAGTAAGAACAAAGAGATTTTACCCATGTCATGTGTTAATTGTGATTAAGTTATAGTTATTGACCAAGCAAGTCGGTATATAGAATTTAATCTGCACAGCTCAGGTGACCCTTATTAACCCGAACGACGTAGGAGTTCGGGTTAAAGGGTCATCCTGAGCGGGTGCAGATTCAATTCTATATACCGATTTGATTGGCCAATAACTGTTTTAACACATGACGTCATTAATTTACGTGAACGTTTTAGATGTGGACGATGTTCCGCAATCCACAGATCCTAGGAAAGTTTATTGTAGGGTAAAGAAAGGGGGAAATACGACTTTCATTGGTAAGTTTCAAATTGATAACTTTTTTGGGGGTTTAGACTTATTGTAAAATTGCGATTTAATGGTAGATTTTTTTTTAATGTTTCTGTTAAATCTATTCCCATTTTTATTTAATAAGTAACGTTTAAGACTTTGACAAATTGAGTACTTTCAAATCGTTGTATGAACAAAAATCATAACCGGATGGGTTATTGAGTTTAGATTAATTGCTTTTGAATTTCTTTCCATCAATGATATGCTTTAATAGAGAAAGATAAACCGAGGAAGATGTTAGTGATATTACCTAAATTTTTAATGTTGAATAAACGGAAAATACGTTTCTCTTTCCAATGTTTTACTCCCCCCTTCCCCAAATTTCTTTGTATCTACTGTATTAATTTTTAAGACACGTCCATCTAAATGAAGTCTGATTGATCTCCATCTAATCTCCCTGTTTGTAAACAAATTTAAATATGATCCCTTTTAAATTCGATCCAAAAATATGGGGAATAGATATTCAAAAAGTCGTTATAAATTCCATTGAGTCTAAAATAATCCAAATCAGATTTCTTTTATTCGTATATTCTTAGATACATTTCTTTTTTGGCGGAAATTACCAAAAAATGTTTTAACTATCTTTCTGACTTTAAAACACTGATTTAAGATTTAGGTTGTACGCAAAATATAATAAAACATTTTATGTTCAAGCTTAGATGTAAAAAAAAAGAATGAGAAACCTTTCTTTTTTCCTATTTTGAAACTGCGATGTTTGTCAAAGTTCAATTGTGTCGTAATTTCAAGGCAGATGGCGGATTCGGGGTGGTGACGAACATGTCGTTCACCCTAGGATTGGACAAAGTATCGTGTTTTGCCTTAAAATCGTCAATATTGTTTTTAGTCTCGCTACACTCGGTGATATATTTTTTTAATTTGATAGAATAACGCCCCTTTCAAAATCTAGGAACCGCCCCTAAAGGTAAAAATAGATTTGAACTGTGCAGTATATCTGAGGTAGTTAATGCACACCTTTGCTGTGCATTATCCAGATTATAGCACAGTAAAAAACAAAGAGATTTTACCCATGTCATGTGTTAACATATAAAAGTCACTGACAGATATTCATACAATTCTCATTGGGTTATCTATGCCTTAAATTTCTAATTACCATGTTTTGGGGGTATTCATCTTGTTTCATTACCAATTTGAAACTTTCGAACTAATAGTGTTATGAAAAATTAAATACAAATACAATACGCATAAATCCTAATTCAAAATGAAGGGGAAAAAACACATAAATCTTCTAACTTCATATTGTATATAATTCAATGAATTTTCCTTTCAAAAGTAATTTCGGCTAACTGCCTTTAAACTATAATAAAAGCTTCTTTACATAACAAAAATCATGTTAATCAAACAAATTTTTCATGCATGTTACTAATAATCAATACAAAATACGATATTTCAATTATAATATTTATAGGTAGTACAAATGTAAGTGATGCCGGAATGATACATCAAAAACATAAATGAATAATTATACAAAATATAATAAAGAAACACACAATAAATGTTCATAGTAGTCTTTTCTTTTGCCTCAATGGTTCATCTATTGACATCCAGTATACCGGATATCTTACTATGAGATAAATCTCACAAATAAGTCTGAGGAAGAATAAAATACAGACGGCAAACACAGATTCTGAAGAATTCCTTATTTATGAGTCGATATTCCAAATCAAAAGAAATTTATGCTGTACATAGCTATACTTATTAAATAGTCATGAGATAAATCTTACACACAAATAGTAACTTGTGAATATATACAGTTGTATTGCGCACGTACTCATGAGATAAATCTAACGAGTATAGAATTAAATGTTTTGACATTAATTTATATCACCACGGTTATATTTTCACATCAACAATTCACTGAATAAAAAAAAAATACAATGTTTAATTTGATGCGGAGGCCGACAATTTAATTTGGTTCGCTATACTTCACCAAAAATTAATAATTTTTTCTATCTTTTAACCTGGCCGGTAATTTCTTGGTGCGCTTCGGGCCAGACAGTCGAGAGCTTTGTTTTTTTGAACAAATAAAATATTGTCAGAGTTGCTTGTGTTTTCGGCAACGGAAATATCATCCAATAAATTGTCATAAAATATGTTTGGGTTAGTTTTAACAGGCATACTATCAGGATAATCCTCATCCATAGACATATGGTCGTCGAGTCTCGTTACAACAGGGTCCATAAAATATTTTAAAGAAATTGCAGGTGGTTTCAGCTGTCACACGTACTCATGAGATAAATCTAACGAGTGTAAATCGTTAATGCTAGAATTATTTAAGAATTGAATGCTTCTTTTTGTATCTTCATTGGGGTGTAAAAGCTTTGACCGAATTACATTTTGTATGAGGCGCGGAAGCCTTGGGTCCAAACAAATTTTCATGAAGCCACATATCGGATTAGGCTTCTTCACAGCTATATAAGTAATATTAGATATATTTCCATTGATAAATGTTCAGTGCTGGCTAGGAATCTTTCAACTTTTATCCGACTTATAATTGTCCTCCCCGCGACCACGTGTGTCGTCCTCGTGTACGGGGTCTACATTCAAATATGCACAGACGTCACATTTTCAGAACTTGAATAATTTTTCAAAACTTCCACAATAAAAAGGCGTTTCAATTGTACAATTCCGTAAAACAATATATAACACCAGTGGTACCCTATGGAAAATGCATTACGAATAATTGCGCTCTTGTAACCTTCAACAGGGGCGGATCCAGCCATTTAAAAAAAGCGGGTTCCAACTATATGTCCCAATTTAAATGCATTGATCGGCAAAACAAGGGGGTGCTAAACCCGGAACTGTTTCGGATTTTCGTTCCATCTCCGACTAAGTTTGTTGCATTAGTACAAGTGTGGACACAGATGAGTGTGGATAGTATGTTTTGGATGTTTGACAGTGTCTTATGACAAAAGGGAGTTCTATGTTTTCCTATATGGTGTTATTAACTGTGTTGCATGATGCCAACCAACCTGAGCATTAGGAGTATTGTTTATTTAATATTTAGTTTTTATGTTCAAGACGGGCATGGAAAAGACAGTAATTACATTAGTTACCAAATGAATATGATAGAGTATGTTCCACATCTTTGATGTTGGATACATTGTGTAGCTAGGAGAGCAACAAATAATAGGTTCATTTTTTCATGTGTTTTTTTTTCTAAATAGGAGATGATATATAGATTAGATAACATGATATAAGGAGCCTATCATTCAGTGGTTGTCGTTTGTTTGTGTGTTACATGGTCCGAGACCACAATTGTCGTCCTACGAATATAGTCCCTAGTGTTGACAGTTGGTTACTTGCCATTAATTTGTATACCCCTTCCAAATTTATTTCTCCATGTTTAATGCCTCAAATTGCAAGTAGGGGGTGAAATTACACTGTAAAAAAATTGGGTCCAGAATTTTAAAGGAAAGTAGTGATTTGGTCCAGCTGAAAAGGGTTGAAAATTAGTACTTCGGAAGCTGTCAAAAAAATTCAAGACGCCCTAAACATAAAATTGTCTATATTTTGAGTTGGAGGCGATAAAGTTTTCTATAATTTTTATATAATTTGTCCCAAAAGTAGTACAACACACTGTAAAAGTTTCTTTGAGAAAGCACAGGTGGGATTTTTTTTTATTTTCATTTATGTTCTTAAAGAAATGCACTACGAAATAATTGTGTTCTCGGACCACATATTGGCTTTTTGTTTATTTTTTGTACATAAATATTAGGCCGTTAGTTTTCTCGTTTGAATTGTTTTACATTGTCATTTTGGGGCCTTTTATAGCTGATAATGGGGTATTGGCTTTGCTCATTGTTGATGGCCATATGGTGACCTGTAGTTGTTAATTTCTGTGTCATTTTGGTCTCTTGTGGGGAATTATCTCATTGGCAATCATACCACATCTTTTTTATATGTACTTGCTTACTATTTGTATGGTTCTATTTATATAATTTGGTGGTGGATCATCAGTATCATTAGTAAATTTTTTTGTTAAAATGTTCCTCAGATTAGAATACATTTATTGGTTTTTAGTAATGACAATGCATGACATGGTGCTTGGGGCTAGATGATCTAGGAAGTAAACCTTTGTGCTGATTTTTATAAATTCTTTGATAATATCTCCTCCACATTTGGTCGAGGCAAAGAAAAATTTTGACCAATATGACAATGATGTGAGCATGCTTCAAAGACTTATAACTGCTCCAAAAGTAATCTGATAGAATTTCAAGCATGTCAAGTGGATATTATCTATTCAACAGCTACTTAATTAGGCTTAATATGTCTAAATATCTAAAAAGTAATAGTATTCAAAAGGTTATGCAAAATTATTCTCTTTTCATTTTTTGTTGTTATATGAATACAAATATAAGTGATAAATGTACCAATACAGTATTTGTTGTGGTATGAAAGTGTAGTAATTAACATTTACTGTAACAATGTTAATTCACACAAATTAAGAAATAAACAAATGAATGAAAAATGTTGAACATGTACAATGAAATATAGTTTTAGAAATCGATTAGGCCAGATAGGCTTTATAATGTTTTTTTTTAAACATAATTGAAGAACCATTTACACTCAGGACCGAGTCATCAGTAGGCAGTACAAATGTATTGAAACAACCTAGCATCATATTGCTAGTAGCAGGAGTAGCATTGTCGGGTAAAGTTGGTCTTTTTTTAAATTTGGTCAATGGACATGTTTGGTTCAAATCGAAATAGAATGCTTTTATCTCCCTATTACTTACATTGTACATAGAGGTGAATACGGATACTAAAATCTTTGACAAATCCTTGTACATGAGAGTTGTCTGTCAAATCTTTTTTTTTTACAAAGAATGCATTGCACAACAATGAACTGAGCTCAAAGCAATATTAATAATACACTTAGACAAAGAGCTAAATCCAGTGATATACTTTGTACTATAGGTCCTTCATGAACATCCATCAACCAAAACTATATCTCAATATCATGCCATACTACATGGTTGGATCAGAAGTCCTGAAAAAGAAATGATTTTTTTTTATCGTATTTTAAGTATATATGTACAAGTTAAAACTTTCTTGTGGTATAATCATTCAGTATCTAGCAACTATCAATTTGCTTCATGCACAAATTGGTATAGGTTGAGTGCCCCTCCGTTGGAAATAAGAACACACCTCCACTTAATTTTAGTCAACTGATGAACAAACATTCAAAACTATTAAAATGTTATCTAAGACTTGTCAGTGTCTATTTACCATTGCCTCTGAATCAGTGATATATGTACACGTAATTATATACATGTACGACTAAAATTTTAAAGTACATATATAAGACTAAAACTGACATTCGGTCTTAACTGACAACTGCATTCCCCAAGTCATTTTCAAATCTGACTTCATGATAAAATAAGATTCCATATCTACATGTACAACCAATGAAAATCAAATATCCCTTTAATAGACTAGCATTGAAATCCCAGTTTTCTAAAATGGTAGCTAGGTGGAACCTAAAACTAAAAAATTTGAAACAATATATCTTAAATATTTCAAATGCATGTACATGTAATAATATAAATTCTCCAAAATTCGCTATATTTTTTCTTTTTTTTTTGTCTTCTGTTCGAGACTGTATATTGACCTCTAGATGTCTTTCAATTACATTCATTTTGGTGTGGGTTGATGTTTGATTGTTGTACATATAACAACCAGATGCTCCGCAGGGTGCAGCTTTATACGACCACAGAGGTCGAACCCGGAACAGTTGGGGAACCCCAAGAATTTAATTTTTGAGGAAATCTAATAAAGTTCAGTTTTGAACCCTTTGGACCTTAATGACGTAGACCAATTAAAAAAATATATATCAAGATTCTAAATACACGGTTTAATTCAGCATTTCAAGGAACTCCAACAATTCAATTTTTGATGAAATCAAACAAAGTTTTATTTTGAACCCTTTTGGCCTTTATTTCCTAAACTGTTGGGACCAAAACTCCCAAAATCAATCCCAACCTTCCTTTTGAGGTTATCAACCTTGTGTTTAAATGTCATTGATTTCTATTCACTTATAGTAAAGTTATTGTGCTAAAACCAAGAAAAATGCTTATATGGGCCCTTTCAGTTTTAGGGCCCTTAATTCCTTAACTGTTCGGACCAAAACTCAAAAAATCAATCCTAACCTTCCTATTGTGGTCATTAACCTTTTGTTTAAATTTCATTGATTTTTATTCACTTATACTGAAGTAATTGTGCTAAAACCAAGACAAATGCTTATTCGGGCCCTTTTTGGCCCGTAATTCCTAACCTATTGGGACCCAGCCCCAAAAATCAATCTCAACCTTCCTTTAGTGGTATTGAACCTTCTGTATAAAATTTATAAAAATCCATTCACTAAAACTAAAGTTATTGTCTGGAAACTTAATGTGTCTTTGGACGAAGAGACGACGACAACATCATACATTGTACCATTATACGACTCAAAAAATGTTTTTCGCTGTAGTATAAAAATTGTCACTTGACCAACAGAAAAACCTTATATTATGTGTATGTCCAATGCATCATTGGAACTGATTTAAACAAATGACCCTTAGATTCAAGTCACCTAATATCACTTACTATTGTCGGCTGACCAGATAATCTGTCCCACTTCAACTATTGATGTCATTATGTAAAGTAAAATATTGTCCTATGAAATATTGTACCACAAGACAATATTTCATAACTATGTATCATGAAATATTGACCTCGTCTATGGAAAAATGTCCAGAGAAGGACAAATGTGCATAGTGAAATTGTGTCTGTATATAGACAATATTTCACCAATGAATACTATGGAATTTTGTCTTGTTATAAGGAGGTTATATTTTGTGTGAATTAAGACAATATTTCTTGTACGACTTTGCCCCCAGCAGAGCTATAGAAAAACAGTACATTAACGGGTGTTACACGGACTGTTTTTATATGATACACGGACTCCTTTTTTAGTTGTTACACGGACACTTTTTATGAATAGAATCACTCGTGCATGACAGTGAGTTCAAGGGCACTTTAAATTTTAAAGATTTTAACTTTTTGTTTCACCGAAAAATTTCCTGACATTTTATTTTAAAACATTTTCGTTGGTATCAATAATTTTATTATTAATAAATTTTACAATATAAATTAGTACACTGACAAAGAATTGACCATTTCAATTAAAAAAGGGGTGTTTAGTGTTTTTTTCGTAAAAAGTATTCTGAACCCCAATTTTTATGAGCAAAATATCTTGTGGTAATGTTCTGATTTCTGATTTTCCGTATTCCGTATATCATAGTTCTAATTTCGAAAAATAATATTTGGGTGATAAAGGTGAAAAAACTATATAATTTTCTTATTCCGAAAAAATATGCCCACTTTTGATTGATTGTTGGTTGCTCTATGCCGCATTAGCACAAAAAGGCTATATCGCGGCGAGCTCCCACTTTTGAAGATAAAAGATCAGTCGGTTACATGATTAGTATTGTGGATAACGCTGAAAGTATAGAAATGCTCGTACCGACGTTCATATTTAAAAAAAAAGACAGGAAATGTATTTAAAAAAAAAATCTAATTAAAATCAGTGGTAATTGCAGTAGCGACCGGTGCGAGCAAGCTAACGAATAAACAAAACAAATCATTTATGCTGCAAAATATCTAGAATTCCACGTTATATCCAATGAAAATCAAATGTTTTAATTTTAAACTGCACTGACAGAACACGGTTTTAAACATAAATAAACAGGCATTATCATCAAAAGAAAATCACTGAAACCTAATATTTTAATAATCATTATTTGCACAATATTTGTTGGTCAACTTAATACTACAATTTAAATTCAAGATAGACGTCTCCCTTTGAAAATTTTATGTAACTGCCCTCATTGTTGGATTGAATAACTGGTCTTTGCATCGGAGGTTCGGACATTTTCTGAACAGTGGGTTTAACTGTTGTAATATCTGCGGGAGGCTGTAGTACATCTGAAATCCTTTTAATTTGGTTTTCACTGGTTCGTTTGTAAGTTCTGACCGCGTCACTCTTATGACCAGTGCGCTCCTTTATTAGTTGCTCATCAAATTGTCTCGAAAGAGCATTGTTGCAGTAGTAACCTGAAAAAAAGTTCACAAATTTAAAGATGTGGGGTTTCTCAGATTTAGATTAGTTTTGGGTATTTTTTTTTCTAAAACAAAAAAATAAAAACCTGCCAAAAAAACCAAACAATCTCGGCCTAATCTTAAGACACTTTGGCCAGTTTTCACCACAAAAAAGACAAGTATATGTGTGTGCAAGTAACCCGTCATAGCTTTAAGTAACAATACAAAATTGTAACACATCTTTGTTTTTATTTTTCAAACGAATTGCATCATACATGGGTGAGGAATTTATTAATAGAACACAACATATAAATGATATGCATGCCAAAATGATGTTTTCTAGGATAAGCATACATGTATTTTGATATAAGTCAAGTAAATAATTTGAGAATAAATACATATATATATATATAAATGTAATTTTATTATTCGTTTATTCACAATATATATGTGGTTTTTAGCTTGATTCTGACCAATGCTTATATTCCAAATATATATGTATATGCCTCTATTATTGTTGTTGTTACTGTTATGATATTGTAATTATTGTATTTATTTATGTTGGCCTAATTTGTGTTGTATGGCCTGATAGTTGTTTACAGAATAATCTTAGAACTGTGCAGTTTAGAAATCACTGGAACAATTACAGAATGATTGGAACTTTCCAGAATGATCCTAATAAACGATGCGTTATATAAACTTCTACATTTTACTAGAAACTTCCATTGTAACTTTCTAGGATACTTTCTAGACACTAAAGTTAAACACTCACTCTTGGATTTGGACTTAGACATCGATAGACATTAATATTCATAGCCTTTGGATTGACACTTTTATTCTACAAACAACATCATACTGGATTGTGACCGTAATATTCAGATTGGATTCCGAAAGATATCCGGATACAGATAAAGATAAAAGATTGGACTCATATTTTGACAGTTAAGTTGACAGTAATATTTGTGTAATACTTCTTGTAAACTTTTGTATAATAAATATTGTTAAATTTTGCTATTGATTTGTGTCTTTTGTTGGCTACAATTTAAAGGCGATTTCTGACCGTAACAGAAATTGGGGGCTCGTCCGGGATACTGAAAATATCTTATTCAAAATTTGTTTAGTAATTTTTATTATAACTAGCCAACAAAATTCTACAAAATGGCATTTGATGCCAGTAAATTTTTTAAAACGCCTGACCTGGAGGGGTTTGATAATTTAAAGAAAGAGGAATTAGTGTTGCTTGCTAAACATCTGAAATTAGATTTTAAAGTATCCATGAGAAAACAAATTATAAAAAATTTGGTTATAGACAAATTAGTTCACGCAGAAATTTTAGGTGAAGAGGCTCTTGAACTTAAGGTCGAAAATATTGACGCCTTTAAATTAAAACAGCTTGAATTAGAACATGAACTTAAATTAAAAGAACTGGAAATGAAGGAGATGGAGAAAATAAAAGTAAAAGAAATTGAAATGAAGGAAAGATTGGAAATGGATAAAAAGGAAAAAGAAGATGAATTTAAATTAAAAGAACTTGAAATGAAGGAAAGGCTAGAGATGGAGAAACTGAAAATTGAAATGGTCAGAGAAGAAAGCAACACTAAAGTCCAGCAGAAATCAGAATATTTTGATGCAGCAAAAAATATACGTTTGGTTCCCAGATTTTGTGAAAAAACAGTCGATAAATATTTTCCACAGTTTGAGAAAATTGCTCATAATTTGAATTGGCCAAAGCCATATTGGACTACAATGCTACAAAGTGTTTTTGAGGGTAAGGCCGCTGAAATATACTCCGCACTTCCATCAGAAAAAAGTTCCGATTATGACACTGTGAAACAGGAAGTTTTGAAAGCTTATGAGCTAGTACCAGAAGCATATAGACAGAAATTTAGATCTTATAAAAAGTTTGATTCGCAAACCTATGTGGAATTTGCTCGGGAAAAAGAAGATCTATTTGATAAATGGCTTACTTCAAAGAAAACAGATAACAATTTTGATAACCTAAGACAATTGATGTTATTAGAAGAGTTCAAACAATGTGTTAATTTAGACTTAAAACACATTTAGACGTCAAAACTGTTGGGACAATACATGATGCAGCTGTAATTTCAGATAATTATACCCTTTCACATAAAAGAAGTTTCAAGGGTCAAAATGTTAATACTTCTAGTGGAAATTACAAAAATCAAAGCACTGAGCGTACTGATAGTAAGCCTATTGCACAGAATAAGAGTCAGTCCAGTTATAATATGTCTAGTCCAAAATTTGATACTTTTGAGAAGAAGTCACTGATTTGTGCTTATTGTAAGAAAAATGGTCACCTGATGGCTGATTGTTTTAGACTCCAGAAGAAGAATGAACGAGATAATAAGCCGAAGTCCAGTGCTTGTACGACACCTTATATTACCAGTACGTTAGAATGTCCTGCGAGTCAGGCTTTTAAGTCCAGTTTTTGTGATTACATGGAGGAATATAAACCCTTTATGTCTGATGGGTTTATTTCTATTGTTGATGATACCACTCTTCAGCCTATTAAGATTTTACGGGACACTGGAGCTTCTCAGTCTTTATTGTTAGAAGGTGTGTTGCCTTTGTCCGAGAAGACTTCTGTTGGTGCCTCCGTTTTGTTACAAGGTGTAGAGTTAGGTTGTATAGATGTTCCTCTCCATCGTATTTATCTGAAGTCAGATTTGATAACTGGACCAGTTACTGTGGGTGTTCGTCCTAATCTCCCTGTTGAGGGTGTTACATTATTGCTAGGAAATGATCTAGCTAGGAACAAAGTGGTTGCTGAACCAATTGTTACCAGTGAACCAGTGGTGGATATTAAATTACCTGTAGATGATGATGAATTGTATCCAGCTTGTGTTGTCACTAGGGCGATGGCTAGAAAACAGCAAGATGAGGATTTGCAAGAAAACCAGTTTGATTACATGGACCTTTCTGACACTTTCCTAGCAGAGATTGAAGGTCCTGGTAGCTCAGAAAAGGCCATAATAAGACCAACTTATGTTAACAAGAATGTAATTATGCCATGGCCAGACGTAAACAGCCATTCATTAAACAGAAAGAACTTTTTGGAAGAACAAAATAAAGACCCTGAGGTTCTTCAGCTCTGCAAGAGGGCTCAACCACAGGAGGAAGCAGACAAAGTGGCTGAATGCTATTTCCATCAGGACGGCATTTTAATGAGGAAGTGGAGGCCTCCTGATGCTACCCCCGAGGAGGAATGGAGAGTGGTATACCAAGTGGTGGTGCCTAAAGTTTATAGGCAAGAAATTATTGGTCTTGCCCATGACACCCCCTTGGCTGGACACTTAGGTATAAGGAAGACTTGCCTTAAGATCTTGCAGCATTTCTACTGGCCAAGACTTCGAAATGATGTTGCAGAATACTGCAAATCATGTCATATATGCCAGGTTGTTGGTAAGCCTAACCAGAAAATACCACCAGCACCACTTCTGCCTATTCCAGCCTTTGACGAACCTTTCAGCAGAGTTCTAATTGACTGCGTTGGACCTTTACCAAAGACCAAAACTGGAAATGCATATTTATTGACAATCATGTGTACATCCACTCGCTTTCCTGAGGCTATTCCGCTAAGAAATATCAAGACACCTACTATTGTCAAAGCACTTATCAAATTTTTCACATTAGTAGGACTTCCTAAGTCTATACAGTCCGACCAGGGATCAAATTTCATGTCAGGTTTATTTCAGCAAGTCTTGTACCAGTTAGGGATTGCTCAGTATAGATCAAGTGCGTACCATCCAGAATCTCAAGGTGCCTTAGAACGTTTTCATCAAACATTGAAGAACATGATTAGAACCTTTTGTCTTCAATTTGACAGAGACTGGGATGATGGAGTTCACTTTCTACTTTTTGCAGTCCGAGAGGCTGTTCAAGAATCCCTTGGATTTAGTCCCTTTGAGTTGGTATTTGGCCATACTGTAAGGGGACCGTTAAAATTGATTAAGGAAAAGTGGCTTACTGAACATACTGACTTGAATCTTTTAGACTATGTATCTAGATTTAAAGAAAAATTGTATACTACTTGTCAAATTGCTCAGAAAAACTTAAAAAATGTACAGAACAAGATGAAAATATGGTATGATAAAGATGCCAGGGATAGAGTTTTTGAGCCTGGTGATAAGGTACTTGTATTTTTGCCAGTCCCTGGACATCCTTTACAGGCTAAATATTGTGGTCCTTATACAATAGAGAGTAAAATCAATGATTTGAATTATATTGTAAAAACTCCAGGTCGGCGTAAACAAAACAGAGTGTGTCATATTAATATGTTAAAACCATATTTTGAGCGTACTAATGAATGTGATAGTAAACCAGTTACCACTTTAGGCATGGTTAAATTTGAAAACAATCATGACAAACCAGATGTAATTGAACCACCTTTTAGTTGTAAAACTTTGGAAGAAACAGTTAGATTGAAAAATTCAGAAATTTTGTCAAATTTAGACTCAAAACTTGCACATCTGTCTTTTGATCGTAGAGAAGAAATAAAAACTTTGGTATTTTCTTTTAAAAATCTTTTTCCAGATGTGCCAAACAAAACCACTGCTGTTTGTCATGATGTTGATGTAGGAGATGCTTCTCCAATTAAGCAACATCCTTATCGGCTTAATCCACTCAAACTTGAAGCTATGAGAAAAGAAATTGAATATATGCTTGACAATGATATTATTGAGCCGAGTAACAGTGAATGGAGCTCTCCTTGTCTCCTTGTGCCAAAACCAGATAAAACCTTTCGTTTCGTGACTGATTTCAGAAAAGTAAATTCAGTCTCAAAATCTGATTCCTATCCGATTCCAAGGATAGACGATTGTATTGACAACATTGGTCAGGCAAAATTTGTGAGCAAATTTGATTTGTTGAAAGGTTATTGGCAAGTTCCATTGACACAGAGAGCTCGTGAAATATCAGCTTTTGTTACACCAGATGGCTTATTTCAATATACCGTAATGCCATTTGGCATGAAAAGTGCACCAGCTACATTTCAAAGAATGATCAATAATGTTATAAAAGATTTAAACTGTTGTTATGCTTATATTGATGATCTAATTGTATGTAGTGATAGCTGGGAACAGCATTTAACACATTTGTATGATACTTTTGATAGATTGTCACAATCAAATTTGACTGTTAATCTTGGTAAAAGTGAATTTTGTCAGGCCACTGTTGATTATTTAGGGCATACAGTTGGCCAAGGTCAAGTGAAACCTATTATGGCTAAAGTGGAAGCTATTTCCAAATTTCCTCCTCCTACAAATAGAAAACAACTTATGAGATATTTAGGCATGATTGGATTTTACAGAAAATTTTGTTCAAATTTTGCTACTGTGGTTCAACCATTGACTCATCTTTTACGAAAAGATTCTAAATTTATCTGGAGTGAAAATTGTCAAAACGCTTTTGAAAATAGCAAATCACTTTTAATTAATAGTCCTGTTCTGATTACTCCAGACGTTGAAAAACAATTTAAACTTGCCGTTGATGCAAGCGATGTAGGAATTGGAGCTGTTTTATATCAAGAGACAGATGATAATGTTGAGAAACTTATATCATATTTTTCTAAGAAATTAGATAAACATCAAAAAAATTATTCAACTATTGAAAAAGAGTGTTTTGCAATGTTGTCAGCACTTCAACATTTTGATGTATATTTGAATCCAACTGTATATCCTATTCTTGTTTGTACTGATCATAATCCTCTCACCTTCATACATAAAATGAGAAACAATAATCAGAGGTTGACTAGGTGGAGTTTATTGTTACAGGAATATGATGTAATTGTAAAACATATTAAGGGTAAAGATAATGTAATAGCAGATGCTTTATCTAGAACTTATTAAAACACTTTGTATATACTATGTATTTTTGTTCATATTATTCATGATAAGTTTTTGTTACACTAAAACTTCTTTTAAGGGGGGAGGTGTTGTGATATTGTAATTATTGTATTTATTTATGTTGGCCTAATTTGTGTTGTATGGCCTGATAGTTGTTTACAGAATAATCTTAGAACTGTGCAGTTTAGAAATCACTGGAACAATTACAGAATGATTGGAACTTTCCAGAATGATCCTAATAAACGATGCGTTATATAAACTTCTACATTTTACTAGAAACTTCCATTGTAACTTTCTAGGATGTTCCAGTATAGATTGTTCTAGTATTTTCCTTGACAATTATATATATACAGACACTAAAGTTAAACACTCACTCTTGGATTTGGACTTAGACATCGATAGACATTAATATTCATAGCCTTTGGATTGACACTTTTATTCTACAAACAACATCATACTGGATTGTGACCGTAATATTCAGATTGGATTCCGAAAGATATCCGGATACAGATAAAGATAAAAGATTGGACTCATATTTTGACAGTTAAGTTGACAGTAATATTTGTGTAACTTCTTGTAAACTTTTGTATAATAAATATTGTTAAATTTTACTATTGATTTGTGTCTTTTGTTGGCTACAATTCAAAGGCGATTTCTGGCCGTAACATTACCAACTATGTAAATAAATTGTATCTGATTTTATGCCCTTTATGGGCCCTGTAATTTGGGGAATAAAAATATTCTATTCTATTCTAAAAATAAAAATGATATTTCATAACAATGAACGCAATCGTATTATTTCATCTTTAAAATATTGAAGAGAAATTTAAACCATATAAAAAATCTTTTCAATCTATAGCTGTATATATACGAACAGAAATATATGGAAGAACTCTAAAGCTTTTAAATGTTTTATCGATTAGCACAACAAACTCGAAGATTTAGACTCTAAACTTTTGAATACTAGTAGCCATCTCCTAAATTTATTAACGAATAGTTCTTTTATGCTTGGAAATATGTTCTCTCTTTCTCTCTCATTTTGAACACAAGGTTCCGTGGCGGATCCTACTGACAGACCTAAGAGAGGATGGTGTGTGTGGGGGTCAAGTCATGCTTCAGTGATTCCCTATGTAATAAACCACCCACAAAAAAGGGGGCATCCGCCTATGCATTTAAACTAAACGTTAGACTGAGAATATAAGCCCACTGACATAATTTTTTTTTTATAATTTGATAAACTAGACTGGTATCTACAACATTTCTGCTTATTGTAAAATGATTCTGTCAAACTTTTTTTATACCCCCGAATAACTTCAACTGTTTAAGAATGAACATTGAGAAGAAAAAAAAAGATTACCTTTCCG
The DNA here is from genome assembly GCA_019925275.1 of Mytilus edulis. Taxonomy (NCBI): domain Eukaryota; kingdom Metazoa; phylum Mollusca; class Bivalvia; order Mytilida; family Mytilidae; genus Mytilus; species Mytilus edulis. The sequence goes on from CM034359.1 coordinate 4,500,453, forward strand.
GAATGACCTGTTTTTCTGCCTCCTACATCGGCCTGTTTGCACATGTCTTTCATGTACGCCTGGATTGTGTGAATTCCAATCTTCTGCCTTGAAAACTTGGGTTTTCCTGATGCTGTCTTTCCTGCAATGGGACGTCTGTAGAAGGCCCCATCTGATGGTATTACGGAAAGGTAGAACTGGAACAGTTTTACAACACATCGTGAGTTAAGTGTATTTTCATACTGCCTGAGACATTTTTTTCAGCCTTTTTGTGGAAGATGCCGCCTTGGCAATTTTTGGAAGTTTTCCCCTGGAACTGAAGATAAAAGCCTTCTTCACTATTTCCGAATGTATATTGATTTGCTTCTAAATCAGAATGTTCTTCAGCAGCTCTTAAGGCGAATAATTTACAGTTGTAAAAATAAATTGCATAGGAGAGGCTCTTTGAATCAATTTCATGGTTACAAAACAAAGCTATCCAAAGTTTGTTTTCCTCTTCTGCAATGATGGGTTCAGCCCTTTTTGGAACATGAGGATTAACGCGTTCAATATCTTTCATTTTCCCGTCTAACGTATGCTGGAAGGTGGCGAACTTGAGGTTTTCCTTATTAAATGGATTTAGATCATACCGCCTACAAGTATCTCGGAGGTGTCTCCACAGTGCCGTACACAGTAACCTCAAAGCGTTTGCCGGGTACTCCGTGCCATCTTGTCTTTTAACCTATAATGTAAAACGAAATGTTAAGTAATATATACGTATGATCATGAACATATTATATTTATGTATACTACGGAAGCATAGAACCATGCTAATTTACTTTTTCTTATGTGATATAAACAAATTATCAATTTGAACATAATATTAATTTGATATAACAAACAAATTTTATCAAATTATTTTGTTACAGCTGATTTCCTAATTATTGCTAAGTAAAACTTTTGTTAGCTCGCTTGCTTTGCTAGTATAATTGTTTAAACAAGCTTTGTAAATAAAATTAACATCTTCCTACAATATATATAGGCATAGTTTATACACCTGTATACATTATATTTGAATTTAGTTGGGTGTTATCCTAATTTGATTGTTCAATATACAAACAAAGCAAGCAAGCTAACCAAAGGTTTGATCTACATGCTTAGGGAAATTAGCTGTAAAACAAATTTATAATTTGATATAACTTGTCTTGTCTTGCCAGAAACATCAATATCTCAATAGAACTATTCGTTCCGTTCTGTTTTGATGAAATGTATTATATATAAATTGATAAAAATAAAGAAGACATCCCCTTTTTTCTCTCACATTCGTTCGTTCATAAAAGGATTATATATATATATATATATTTATATATATGGTCGTGCGGTCTAGCGAGACGGCTATAGTGCAGGCGATTTGGTGTCACGATATTTCAATAGCATGGGTTCGAATCCCGGCGAGGGAAGAACAAAAAATTTGTGAAAGCAACTTTACAGATCAAACATTGTTGGGTTGATGTTTAGACCAACTCGTCTAAACATCAACCCAACAATGTTATATCTGTTAATTTGCTTTATATATATATATAATAATTTCATTGTTCGTTTCAAGATCTTTTGAGGAAACAAGGTTCCATGTACGAAATAGAGATACTATAGTTTACAAAACGGCTTCAAATCAAGGAAAAGGGGAGGCGGAAGGGTTATAGAAACATTTATTTTATTAACCTCGACAACTAACTTTGTAAGCCAGAAATCCAATTCTTCAGCAGATAGTTCCGAATTTAGAGGAGGCACAAAAGTATATTGTTCACTAGAAGATGATCCGTTTGTACGAACATATTCATTACGCCATCTGCCCCATGCATCATAGGTATTAATGCCCCAGTTTGTGTTTTTTACTGTGTTTGCCGGAAAACTCTTTAGCATGGTATGCTGTACCTCGTCTGTTGTAGCTGGTCTGCCGAATCTCTCGTTGGTTTGCTTAGAAGTTAGACTAAAATCTTCTGTGTCGTCCAAATCTAAACTGTACGGAAGATGTCCCCTCTTATCTTCATCTTCAAGAAACTTGCTTAAATTGAACTGTGATAAAGCGAAATCCGTCTCCACGTCAAATAGACTATCACCCATTTCGACAATCAAGATTGGGTAAATGTCAATATAATGTGTTACGTAGTAAATTTCTGGGTCTACTCGAATATTAAATAATTCCAATGAGCACGAAAATAGACTGACCATTATGATTTCCACCAAAAAATTAAAAACAAGACAAAAATTCATTTTCTTTTCATTTAATATCTTATAGAACAGTTATAATCGTTTTTAGCTTTATTTAAATTTGTTTTTATTTCATTGTTTTCATATATATGCATTTCTTTTTACGTTTGACGGATTTTTTTTCTAATTTTATTATTATACATCCTAAAACTCTTAAATGTGTTTTAGGTTTGTTTTTTTTTTTGTTTTTGTTGTTCTTGTTATATTTGTATGAACGCAGTGGCGGATCCAAAAATTTTCATAAGTGGGGGCCCACTGACTGACCTAAGAGGGGGCCCGCTCCAGTCACGCTTCAGTGATTCCCTATATAAGCAACCAATTTCTCCCCAAAAAAGGGGGGCCCGGGCCCCTGCCCCCCCCCCCCCCTAAATCCGCCTCTTGAACGGGAGTGTTATTTTGTTTGTTAAATCTTTTCTTCGTTTCTTGGAGTGGTGTGGAGATTACACGATATATATATATATATATATATATATTTAAAGATAGTATACATTTTATTCGGACAATACTTTAAAAGATTTGAAAAATGGAAGGTCTTCTTTCAATATGTAATGTACAACTGTATAAACGACTTTCTGTATTTATCAAAAACATTGCCAATATGTTCTGAAAATGTTAAAAAAAAAACCAACATAGTTGTATGTTATTGTTATATATCTTTATTCTATATCTATGCCATTGATACCACATAATTACTTCGTCATGTTTATATAATGCTATTATGTATGACCTCATGTTACACATGTATCTGTGTCTGAGTGTTCAAATAAAATCTTTCAAAAATCTTACAAGAAAAGACCTCAAGTCAAAGCAAATGAATTAATTAATTAAAGACAAAATACATCAAAAAAAATTGCAGTCTTTAAAACCGTTATGGAATTTAAAAAAAAATCTTTTATTAATATACGATTTTCTTTAAAATGAAAAATGCAATAGTTTCTTGTGTGAATCGTCGTACAAGTCATATAGAAAGAAGTTACAAAAGAAACAAGTCGGTAACAACCAGCCGAATAGTTTTTCTGCACATGCAAATATACTAATTAATTAAAGACTGAATACTTTTAAAAATCGTTGTTCATAAACCGATATTGAATTTAAAAAGAAAAATCTTCTTTTATAAATATGGTGGTCTTTCAAATTCAAAATGGAATAGTTTCTAATTAGGAACGTCGTACAAGTCAGATAAAAAACAAAAGTAACAAAGAAACAGACCGGTAATAACCAGCCGAATAGTTTTTCTGCACTTGTAGTCAGGTCAAGGTCCTCGGCTAGCGCCTCGGACCTTGACCTGACTACTCGTGCAGAAAAACTATCCGGCAACGGTTGTTACCGGACTGTTTCTTTGTTACCTTTGTATTTTATCTAATACATAGATAAATACTACGAAATTGTGTCCTGTTAAAGGGAGGTTATATTTTGGTTATATTTCATGAGTATTGAGACAATATTTCATAGACAGATTTTCATAGGATTTTGTCTCATGAAGGGGAGGTTATCAACATATATTCATGTATATAGGATTTTTTTCTGCGACATGTGCCTGTGAATATATTTACAAAATAAGCGATTGTCAGTACATTACTTATATTTGTACAGTATAATGTAATAAAATGAAACCTACGTTAGACAATTCTTTAATCTATAATAAACCATTTGTTATGTTTCTATGCAAATTTGAAACTCACTATTAGTAATAATATAAATTCTCTACTGTACACCACTGTTTCAGTTATAAATCTATAAATGTGCATGCTGCATGCTTGTGTACTATTTTATAATTCGATTAAAAAATATTTTCAAAGCCAGTATTTCAAAGTGAAGTATTGTCATGAACAGAATTTCATAGTGAAATATTGTCCAGAAGGAGGTGACAACATTTCATGAACAAGGACACTATTTCATTATGAAATACTGTCAGTGGACAATATTTTATAAGAAAATTTGTCCAACAGACAATATTTCATAGAGGACAATATTTTATGTTACAGTACAACAATCCCGTTTCCATTGTGGTATCAGTTATTTTGTATTGTGAAGTCAAAATTTTACAGGAACCTGGGTGATGTCCAGTCATGGCAGACAAATAGCAATAAGATGTTTAGGAAAACATGACATAAAACCTCCTTCATGTAACACACAAATACATGGAAACCGAATCAAAATCTCAAAACAGCTGTAACTGTAAATGGACTAAAGAGTATATATGACTTTTAAACAAATGTAGAGGAAAATGAAGGGATAGGGGCCAAATAGAGTTCAAGTGAAACAAATTGGAGGGAAATTTAAAGTTGAGTCATCTTTTTAGACGCAAGTTAAATGAGAGAGGGCAGGACCTTTATCGGGACGTCGGGATCGGGTGTTTTTAAGTTTGGGATTTCGTGTTTACTATCTACACCCGTACGAAAAATCAAGTGGTTTTGTGATTTTTTATACGGTTGTGGATAATAAACCCCTCATTGACAGAAACAAGTGCCTGTAAGTCCGTACCTAACTTACTAGCCTAGATATATATTGGGAGAGTCCTTACAGTCTTGGAGATATAAACATGATTAATATAGAGAAACTGTCCTGTTTTTTATAAGTCTTCCTAAAAGTATTGTATAAATAATCTGCGTCGTAAGGGTATAGTCTCATTTCCGTATATTCCACATCTTTTTATTATTATCTGCGTCGTAAAGATAAAGTCTGATTGACGTATATTCAACATCTTTTTAGTATCTGTGTCGTAAGGATATAGTCTTATTGAATTATATTCCATATAATTTAATTATCTCCGTTGTAAGGGTATAGTCTTATTGACGTATATTCTACATATTTTCATTATCTGCGTCGTAAGGGTATATTGTTGTTGACGTATATTCCACAACTTTTAATTATCTGCGTCCTTTGGCTAAAGTATCATTCACGCATAGTCAACATCTTTTTGTTATCTGCGGCGTAAGGGTTTAGTCTTATTGACGTACATTCCACATCTTTTTATTGTCTGCGTCGTAAGGGAAAAGTCTCATTGACGCATATTCCAGATATGTTTATTATCTGCATCATAAGGGTATAGTCTTATTGACGTATATTCCACCTCTTTTTTATTATCTGCGTCAAAAGAATGAAGTATCATTGACGTATATTCCACCTTTTGTTTTTATCCGAGTCGTAATTAAGGGTATAGTCTTATTGACCTATATTCAACATCTTTTTATTATCTGCGTCGTAAGGGTATAGTCTCATTAAGGTATATGTCATATCTTTTTATAATCCGAGCTGTAAGGGTCACGTCTCTTTGACGTATATTCCACATTTTTCATTATCTGCGTCGTCAGTGTATAGTCTCATTGACGTATAGTCCACATCTATTATTATCTGATTCGTAAGGGTTCAGTCTCATTGGCGTATATTCCACATTTTTTGTATTATCTGCATCGTGATGGTAAAGTCTCATTAACGTATATTCAACATTTCTTTATTATCTGCATTGTAAAGATAAAGTCTCATTGACCAGTATTCCACATCTTTTTATTATATGTGTCGTAAGGATATAGTCGTATTTACGTATATTGCATATATTTTAATTATCTGCGTTGTAAGGGTTAAGTCTCATTGACGTATGTTCCACATCTTTTTATTATCTGTGTCGTAAGGTATAGTCTTATTGACGTATATACCACATCTTTTTATTATCTACCTCGTAAGGGTAGAGTCTCATTGACGCATATTCAACATATCTTTTTTATCTGCGTTGTAAAGGTAAAGTCTCATTGACGTATGTTCCACATCTTTTTATTATCTGTGTCGTAAGGTATAGTCTTATTGAAGTATATTCCACATCTTTATATTATCTGCCTCGTAAGGGTAAAGTCTCATTGACGCATATTCAACATATCTTTTTTATCTGCGTTGTAAAGGTAAAGTCTCATTGACGTATGTTCCACATTTTGTTATTATCTACGTCATAAGGGTAAAGTCTCATTCACGCATATTCCACTTCTGTTGATTATCTGCGGCGTAAGGGTAAAGTCTCATTGACGTATATTCTACATCTCTTTATTATCCGCATTGAAAAGGTTAAGTCTCATTGACGTATATTCCACATCTTTTTATTATCTGCCTCGTAAGGGTAAAGTCTCATTGACGCATATTCAGCATATATTTATTATCTGCGTCGTAAGAGTAAAGTCTCATTGACGTATATTCCACATCTTTTTTTATCTGCGTCGTAAGGTATAGTCTTATTGACGTATATTCCACATCTTTTTGTTATCTGCCTCGTAAGGGTAAAGTTTCATTGACGCATATTCAACATATCTTTTTTATCTGCGTTGTAAAGGTAAAGTCTCATTGACGGATGTTTCACATCTTTTTATTATCTGTGTCGTAAGGTATAGTCTTATTGACGTATATTCCACATCTTTTTATTATCTGCCTCGTAAGGGTAAAGTCTCATTGACGCATATTCAACATATCTTTTTTATCTGCGTCGTAAGGTATAGTCTTATTGACGTATGTTTCACATTTTGTTATTATCTACGTCATAAGGGTAAAGTCTCATTCACGCATATTCCACTTCTGTTTATTATCTGCGGCGTAAGGGTAAAGTCTCATTGACGTATATTCTACATCTCTTCATTATCCGCATTGAAAACGTGAAGTCTCATTGACGTATATTCCACATCTTTTTATTATCTGCCTCGTAAGGGTAAAGTCTCATTGACGCATATTCAACATATCTTTATTATCTGCGTCGTAAGGGTAAAGTCTCATTGACGTATATTCCACATCTTTTTTTATCTGCGTCGTAAGGTATAGTCTTATTGACGTATATTCCACATCTTTTTGTTATCTGCCTCGTAAGGGTAAAGTTTCATTGACGCATATTCAACATATCTTTTTTATCTGCGTTGTAAAGGTAAAGTCTCATTGACGGATGTTTCACATCTTTTTATTATCTGTGTCGTAAGGTATAGTCTTATTGACGTATATTCCACATCTTTTTATTATCTGCCTCGTAAGGGTAAAGTCTCATTGACGCATATTCAACATATCTTTTTTATCTGCGTCGTAAGGTATAGTCTTATTGACGTATGTTTCACATTTTGTTATTATCTACGTCATAAGGGTAAAGTCTCATTCACGCATATTCCACTTCTGTTTATTATCTGCGGCGTAAGGGTAAAGTCTCATTGACGTATATTCTACATCTCTTCATTATCCGCATTGAAAACGTGAAGTCTCATTGACGCATATTCCACATCTTTTTATTATCTGCCTCGTAAGGGTAAAGTCTCATTGACGCATATTCAACATATCTTTATTATCTGCGTCGTAAGGGTAAAGTCTCATCGACGTATATTCCACATCTTTTATTTATCTGCGTCGTAAGGTATAGTCTTATTGACGTATATTCCACATATTTTTGTTATCTGCCTCGTAAGGGTAAAGTCTCATTGACGCATATTCAACATATCTTTTTTATCTGCGTCGTAAGGTATAGTCTTATTGACGTATATTCCACATCTTTTTATTATCTGCCTCGTAAGGGTAAAGTCTCATTCATGCATATTCCACTTCTGTTTATTCTCTGCGGCGTAAGGGTAAAGTCTCATTGACGTATATTCCACATCTCTTTATTATCTGCATTGTAAAAGTAAAGTCTCATTGACGTATATTCGACATCTTTTTATTATCTGCGTTGTATTAAAGGCTATAATCTCATTGACGTATATTCCAGATCTTTTTATTATTTGCGTCGTAAAGGTAAAGTCTCATTGACGTATATTCCACATCTTTTTATTATCTGCGTCGTAAAGGTAAAGTCTCATTGACGTATATTCCACATCTTTTTATTATCTGCGTCGTAAAGGTAAAGTCTCATTGACGTATATTCCACATCTTTTTATTATCTGCGTCGTAAGGGTAAAGTCTCATTGACGTATATTCAACATCTTTTTATTATCTGCGTCGTAAAGGTAAAGTCTCATTGACGTATATTCCACATCTTTTTATTATCTGCGTCGTAAAGGTAAAGTCTCATTGACGTATATTCCACATCTTTTTATTATCTGCGTCGTAAAGGTATAGTCTCATTGACGTATATTCCACATCTTTTTATTATCTGCGTCGTAAAGGTATAGTCTCATTGACGTATATTCCACATCTTTTTATTATCTGCGTCGTAAAGGTATAGTCTCATTGACGTATATTCCACATCTTTTTATTATCTGCGTCGTAAGGGTAAAGTCTCATTGACGTATATTCCAAATCTTTTTATTATCTGCGTCGTAAGGGTAAAGTCTCATTGACGTATATTCCACATCTCTTTAGTATCTGCGTCGTAAGGGTATAGTCTCATTGACGTATATTCCACATCTCTTTATTATCTGTGTCGTAAAGGTATAGTCTCATTGACGTATATTCCATATCTTTTTATTATCTGCGTCATAAGGCAATAGTCTCTTAACGTATATTCGACATTTTTTTTATCTGTTTGAGAACTGTATACTATGTGTATATGACATACCTGTTTTGTTTATTTGTGTCGTTTGATTACTGTCTCATCTACATATGTCACATCAGGTTTTATGTTTTGTGACCTTGAGATACTGCATCATTGACGTTTATTTTACATGATTTGATAATTTTTCGTTTGCATATAGTTACATTGACGTATACCATTTAGGCTTTCTTTGATCTTCGTTTAAGAAGGACGTGAAATATTGAAGGTTAGTTCAGAACGTCCAGTGGCAAATTAAATATAGGACCAGACGGGAAAAATAATGTACAGCATACATTTATATCTATCAGCATTAACAGGAGGAAGGGAGCTATGAACAGAAGAGTAATAATGACACATTTAAATTTTATCGTTTTTATTTCGAGGACAGATTAGGATGAAGGACATACCTATGGTTAAACTTAAATGACAATCTTCATTGCAAAAATCAGTACCCGGGCAGCGAGTTAAAATGCAAAGATTACATATTGTATTACATGAGAAAAAAAAAACACCATACACGACACTTCAAAAAGTTCAAATTAATAATATGTACATAAAACAATAGTTGTGGGTTCGTAAGGGATGCTCTGAAACAGCAAAGGGAAATGGACCAATAGCAAAATGTTCTTTGCGTATGCAAAATTTTCCACAAAGAGCTTCAAGTGACAATCATTTAATTCATACATCAAAAACAAAATGCATTTAGTTAAAACATATTTTGTATATAGAACCTTCAAGAAAGTATTAAAGTAGTTCTGTTATATAAATCATAATTTTATTAAGTTGAATTTGTATTCGGGTGATAACACACACCCATCAATTCATTTCGAATGACTCTATGTAGATCTACTAGTATGTTAAAACACATGTGAATCAATAAAGTAATTACAACCGATTGCATTGAGTATGTAGGTAAAGGTAATATATCTTTGGTTCTTTTGTTTTACTTCCCTCCTTTCGAAAAAATCTAATCTTACAGACACATAGATTGGTTATGTGTCGGTCTAGTATATTTTTAAAGGAGGGTAGTTTACCTAACATAATAATGGCTTCACGGTTCAGTCAGCAAGCTAACCAAAGATATTACCTTTACCTACACACTCAATGCAATCAGCTGTAATGTTCATGTATGTCCGTTTTATCTAACGTAAAAAAAACTTCCATTATTTATATTACATACAAATAGAAGTTGTGTGTGTGTGTGTGTGTGTTAAAATATATACCAAAAAGCCTGTTCAATCCATAAATAAAATCGTTTATTAAAAGAAAATGCCTAACATATTCATGGATGATATCTTCTCATTAGAGTATTAATTAGACATAAAAGATAAAAGTTTTTTTTTTTTTTTTACTCGGGACAAGTTTTTTGATGTTCAATATCGAATATACATTATATAGGACAAATGAATTTTCAATGTTGAAAAAAAAAGGCAGAAAAATTCATATTCGACTAACAAATACAACAGCCGAGGAAGATTCAAGTTACATTTTCTAAATCAATCAGAATCTTTCCGTAAATTTGTTTCCACGAAGTTTTATCTCATCATATTAGGATATGAACACACGAATACACTTAAAACATGTCATATAGTTTAATATAATCTTCAAATGGTTTTCTCTGTTGTTTGTTGTCAAGTGGCAAATATATCATGCATATTCAGTATGAGAAATGGACAGTATACATGTATATTGAATGTACATGTAAGTCTTCCAGGATAAAAGACAGAAATGTATTCGTCAAATGAAGGAAAACCGGAAACCAGAACTTCTAATAGCGTATATAATAGTCGCAAATATGTCATGCCTATTCAGTACGAGAACAAATGGGTAGTCTATATTGAATGTAAGTTTTCCAGGATAAAAACCGGAAATCAGTCAATGAGACAGCAACCCAACGACGCAATACAATTTTTAATGTGTTCTGATTTTATTTACAACCTAAACATCCTTATAGAATATTTATTTTAAATTAAAAAAATATTGGGGACATACATATGACTTAAATTAAAAATTTCCTCTTCAGCAATTTAAATATGGTTAAAACCGATATTATGAAAATGAATTTATTTTTATCAAACTATCATACAGTAAGTAGATATGAATCAAAGAACATTTTTCTGAATTTCTATATACATATATATATAATAAAGATTTTGCAGCTGATTTTGTTGACACACATGAAGTTAACGCGTTGATCACACACACAATGTACATAACACAATTGTAAATATTAATACGGAATACAGATCGTGACAATCAATTAAGTTAGATTTATAGTAAAGAAAACACAAATAAATAGAATATTTTGAATGACTAAATGCATAAACAGATCCGAGTCCGAATAAACTCATTGTCTGAAAGAATTATTCATGCTTATTTTTGTTCTTTTTCACGTCAAACAGAAAAGCTTTTTCGTTACTTTCATTACAAACAAGCAGAATATTTTCTTTTTTGTCATAATAAATTCCCCACGGCCTAAACAATCCATCAGATTTAGTAAGAAGTTCTCTATGATGTTTACCATCATCTGATACAACTATTACAGTGTGTTTCATGTCATCCGTCACATAGACATTCCCCTCATTATCTGTTGTCACACCTTGTAAATCTTGAAATTCATCCATTTTAAACTTCCACATTAACTTTCCATCTAACGAGCAGCAGTATATTGATGTATCGTCTATACAGACCAACCTGTCTCTGTCTACTGTAATGTTGAAGATATCGTCAGAAAGTTCCGGTATAGTACGTCTTACTTTACCTGTCAAATCCATCACATGTGTTATACTCCAATCAATAACAACGTACAGGTTATTATCATTATATGATATTCCCCAGCAGCGACCACTGGTGTTGAGTGTACTGGTGATAGAACGTGTAGATATATCTATTATCAGTATGGTATTGTCATATAAACAGGATACTGCTACAGTATTACTATCTATCTCTGTTATATAACGTGGTCTATAGGACAGAAAAATGTAATGGATATCAGTACCGTCTGAATTACAAATAATAAGTCGGTTATTCCAATAGTCAGTAAACACTAATGTATTGCCTGTTTTGATGCAGCTAGAAATGTTCAGTTTTTCATTCGATGACTTTGTGATATTAAATTGTTTACGCAAAGTAACAAAAATAGGAAGGTTGTATTTGACGGGCGTTTGAGCTTGGGTGAATGATTCTTCTGCCTTTCTTGTGTTTTCTGAAATGGATAAAAACAAAATAACATTGAACAAATATCTAAAAAATATGGATTGAATGTTGTAACATTAATCTCTTTGTTAAGTAGAGAATGGAATGTTAATTGGGGGAAAATAGGGGATATTTTTAGCAGATTGACTTCATTTTTATCGGTAACTTCACAATAATCATGCTTTGTTTTGTTTGGCGGCTGTTTTTTTTTCACCTTTACACATTAGCCTGTATTTTGTGTTAAAGAATATTCCATTCATCCGGTTTTAGGAAATGTTATTTATTTCCACAGCGAATCTTACCCTAATTCAAGGATTGAGAAATGTGAGAGACTGAAAACAAGACAAATGTGCTAAACAAGTACTGGACAGACCTATTCAGTTGGAGACATAATTTGTTTGGCGCTATCTATCTATGTCACGTTCTAGAAAGAAATGTTGTTTAAACTTCCTTTGTTCTTTTTGCCGCAAGGATACATAGGGGTTTATTGTCTTTTTTTTACAGAACCAATAAACCACTAGACAAAGTGAAAACTTAGGCACAATGAATAAAAGTAGAAACACACAAGAGATATTACAAAGATTTATTAATTGTTGATTGCATAACGGTCCTGTGACAAATATTTCATGCATGTTCAGGACGAAAATGACAATGAATCTGGTATAAAAGGTCGGGGAAACATTGAGACTGCTACTGGAAAATGAGGGTTTAATTTGTTAGGGACAGGCAAATTGCCTTGTAACAGCCACCCCCCTTACGAGCCCCTCAACGAGTTGTTACAAGGCTATTTAAATTGCTGAAAGCGTGGTAATCTTTCTACACCATGTTCACGAGGCATCGGATTTAACGTCATCATTCTGACCAGACTTGGCTTAATTTCCGAACATAGCCAAACAGACGCCTACGTTGACAAAAAATGTATTGACGCTGGGGAAAATGGTCACAATGAATTAAAACACACCAGAGATATATTGATATTGGATAGAAGAGTGGATTTGCGATCTTTATTTAATTTTATCATTGCTGTCATATATGAGTTGAGTACTGTATAGAACAATAATGAACGTACCATGATATAGAGGGGCTTCTGTTTAATAGTGACTTACTAAACCTTTTAATTGTATTCCTAATATGAAAATGAGCGAGACATTTGCCACTGGACGTTTCAAGCTAACAACAATTCAACAATGTATCACCCTTGAGATTACCATATAGAAAGGATTTGTGTTGTTGTCTTAGCTATCCTCATGACTAAAAGTATTTTTTTGTGAAAACTAGGGGAATTCAAAAACACTTATGTGCACCTTACCGCAACATGTCTTTCGGTTACGCTTTATAGATCTGACAGAGAGCAAACTTTACAAAGGATCATCTTGAATCCAGGCTTAAGACATTGGTACAGATATTAATATCTAGGTCTGACGGAGCTTTGTTGTAAGTGGTCTCCGGTGGATTTGCTGAATGTATAAGAACGCACTAAAATCAGATTATAATTGGATGACAAGTTTGTTTTGGACACACGTTGCTGTCAATATAATGGAATTATATGTGACTGTCATACAAGTGAGAGGTTTATCGACCTATAAATCCAGGTTTATAATCCATCATTTTCTACATAAGGAAATGCCTTTGTAAAATAAGGAATATGACTGGTTTCCATTCTCGTTTGATGTGTTAGAGCTTTTGATGTTGCCATTTGACAAAGGACTGGAATGCATGAATACGATTTATCATGTAAAGGTAATAATATATAGATGTGGTATGCTTGTCATAGAGATGAATCTCCACTTAAGACCTTATGTCATAGAAGTTAACAACAATATGTTACCGTAAGACCTTCAACAATGAACAAAAAAAACCAACAATTTCGCGTGTCTGACGTCAGAAAATTTATACATCATATATTTTTGTCGTTCAATTTTAATACAAACATTTTTTAAATTTCATATGGCCACAGGGTTAAAAATCAAAAAAGTGTAAGAATTGATTTCAGAAATAGACCGAGATTTAAAATAGTCCAAAAGTTCTATATAATTTATATAAGAATCCACAAATGGCTCATTTCACTAAGTGATTTAATAATTTTGACGTTTGTGGTTCCACGTATTTTCTTATTTCTAATAGAAATATAACATGACATATTATAGAACACTAACATACTGACAGGATCTTTTAAATGACAGAGTCACGTTATAAGAACAACGAAACACAAAAAGTCGCATATACAAAACACACCACCAAAAATGAAAGATAAAACAAACACAATGACGGGATGTATAAGTACCGAGCCATCTTAAATGGGTATCACAGAAAACAATATAACAGTAAAAGTAATATTAATAATAGAACAAAGACAAATGAAAAAACAACATAACACGTTGTTAAGATGTATAATGTATAGTCAGCTTTTGAAGATCTTAAGAGGACAAATGTAAAACCAAAAAAACAAACGGCCAGATTTATGTCTGAAATCAGAAAAATGTAAAACAAATATGATGAACAGCAACAAACGATCCCCGCAACAGTCACATAACAAATGTGGCGGTATTAAACATGTTTGCTGCCGTCAAACCCTCTTTTAAACCTGGGACAGATGTGTAACTGCAATATATTAAAGAACAAACTACCAACATCAATTTAAAATGGGCATTACTCCTCATACCGATATAAATCACATAACGACCCTAACACAAACACTAAACACAATATACATATCTGAGAATACTTAGAGTTAACTGAAGCTAGTTCAAAACCAATAACTAATAAAAAAAAATCATTTAATTGAGTGCATTATCTTTGAGGGGACAGCAGTAAGCATGTTACATGTCTTATTTACCGCCTGTAAAACTTACCTTCGGATATCAGAGATTGAGAGTATGCTTCTTCTTTTTCTGTATTAGATTAAAAACAATCGTTTATATAATTTGAACAAATAATTGGTTAGATGACTTGCGTTACAAAGGCATTCTTTTTTTGTTCTCGTCTTTCAAATGACTGAAACATTTGCCACAGTTGGTAAATACTCCTTGGGTAACTGTAACTGGGAAATAAATATTTTGTCACCATATGTGATCATCCAACCGGCAGGATAACCCTTAACAAAGTGACGTCCTTTTGACTGTATGGGATGTACAAGTACGCAGTCACGTTTGTTCAGAATGGGGACGTTAAATTCAAAGCCTTGTGAAGATAGAATGCCACACACTCTGCACTTGAATAACAAATGGAACAACTTGTTTTTGGTAGGTGGTAAGTTACATGACAACTTTCCCTATCCAATATACCCTCTTTTGTACGTGAAAGTCTAGATCTGCTAACCCGCACCTAAGATCACCCCCAGTTTTTAACGGTTGCTTAGTCTTTAGTTTTTTACTATTATTTTTCTGCTTGTCTTTTTAGTTTTTAGCCATGGCTTTGTCCTTTTATTCCTCTGGTTTGTTTCGTCCCTCTTTTCTCCTACCGTTATCCCCAACGGCCACACTCAAGACGTACATTCCATATTAGCAATCAATCAATCAATCAATCTAAGTCTTATGAACCGCTCTTAAAATCTTTTGTGGTTTGTAGTGTCAAATTTTTATTGGTATGATATATTCTTTCTGATTTGAATTTTTTTAAATTAAGACACTTCAATATTATGGTAATAGAGACTTTACCATGAAGTCTTTCGCTATTGCAGTGATCTTGTAGGGAGTACATTTAGCGAGGGCGCTCGCTTATCCAGGATATACAAAATTGCCTAAATATCTTTCTTAGGGGCTAGGTTTTGTCGCAAGGTTGTTTCGCATGATGTATGAAAACGCATCCACATCGGAACAAAATAGGGAGGTTGAATACGCTTCCTGCATTTTAACTCTTACGACCTCGCTTTACGAAAACAGTAGTTGGACTATTACACGGCCGTATATAATAGTCTTTTAGTAAATCTGTTCTTAATTAGTGCTCTTTCATAACATGTCATTGATCTCTTACCAAAAATGTAATGTTAATTGGTGACCCATAGATACAGTGTAAATAAAAAATACAATTTGGAAATTAGAAAAAAGTCAATAAAAATGTAAAATTCATAATTGAAGAGAATCGCATACAAAAGTTGTTAACATTTTCTAATGTAGAAACTGGTGGATTGAACCTGGTTTTTTAGCGCTTAACCTTTCACTTGTATGACAATCGCATCAAATTATATTATTACGTTGCGTGAACAAAACAAACATAATAGGTAAAATAGTCAAAATATGGGTACAGCAGTCATCACTGTGTCACAATCTCAAAACAGACAAGTATTTAACTAAAAAGCACAAAAAGTATCAATCAAATTTAAAAATCACATGCATTGCTTCGCGTGTTTGGCGTTATAAAATGT
Source organism: Mytilus edulis (assembly GCA_019925275.1). Lineage (NCBI taxonomy): Eukaryota > Metazoa > Mollusca > Bivalvia > Mytilida > Mytilidae > Mytilus > Mytilus edulis. The sequence goes on from CM034359.1 coordinate 4,516,724, forward strand.
AAACGACACATACGAAGAAATATCAAATCGTTTTGCCGTTCCATTGTTTTCCAAAAAAAATATATAATTTTACATTGGGAATCAAAAGTAAGTTATTGGAGTAGGTTAACAGTGTAGAACTTGTTGTTAGAATTATATTATACTATAATAATCTATTATGCATTATTTGATGAATATTTTTTGGGGAACAAGCAAGTTGCTGCCGTTAAAAGAAAAATATCGAACCTGGTGAGTTGTTTGTCTTTACGATATTTGAGACATTTATATAGATGCATTCTTTGAAGGGGTTTAAGCTGTAATTTTCATATTTGATTTATAACACTAAAATTACACAAAGTATAAAGTAATCATTTAGCAAAACATTGGCTCGATTTTGTTAATTATCTGTCGTGTGTATTTTTTTGTCTAGACGTCATCAACCCTAATGATTAGTCGAGAATAGAAACATGGTCAGGTTTTTATTCTGAACGACAGCAAAACCGTTGACAAAGTAGGACATCCGTTGGTTATTCAGGATGTACAAGTACGCATCAACGTCCTGTCACAATTGGTGCATTAAATACGATGCCTCGTGTGGTGTTCTTTGCACGTTATGAACCCTCGCAATAACTCTTAGAGGGGTCCGTAGGTGGTCGGTTTCGAGGGAAAATGTTTTGCATCTGTTCAATATACTTAATTTAAAAATATAACCAGTGCCTTCAAAGTTCTTCCGCCTGCATTCGAAATGTCAACCTACTTAATAATTGTTCATTTGCTCTAATCCTCAGCATGCATGAAATATTGGCAACTGTACAGTTAGCAACCAACCATCAATCAATGATCTAAACGTCATCTAATTAATCGTCGAATCAATATCAGAGTTTGATGGACTCTTTTATTTCTTGAAAATGTTCCATTACAAAATTAGAAAAACAAAGGATAAGGGGGTATCCATCTAAGCCAAAAATATATGTACATGTACAGCCAACAACACAAAGGTAAAGAACAGCGCTCTTATTTGATGTTCTTCATTTTAAAAGTAACAAAGAGGTCTTCAACACATAGCAAAAAAATATAAATCTCATGGCTCCAGCATCAGTTTGAGGGGAAATCTCTGCAAAATGATACGGATAGACTGTCTACGTAGTAGCACAACCAAACAGAATGCCATTCATGACAGCGTTACAATGGACACCTGGTATTTTATTATTTGTACCTTACTATTAACTTGATATTAAATGTCAACGGCCCTCGATTGAATTGATTTCACTCATTCAGTGTCATGGGGATCGACATAATTATTTCGCCAAGTTTTGACATAATATGAATTAATAAAGCTGACTTTAATGAATGTAACCGTGCATTGACACCAAGGGTGTCTAGACTATCGAATACTTCAAAGCTGTTTACGGTCGTTGTCAGCATCGATGTACCACATTTTAAGCCTGTTCACACCAGGCTTTCGACAATGTGGTGTCTGTTCTTGTATACTCAACAGAAACCGATACAATGCAAGTTCAATTCATAAATTACTTTGAAAATAACTACACATTTAAAAATAAAACACTCAGATAAAACACGGAAATTAAAAATAGGTAGTTTAATTTCAAACAAATGTATGCATGAAAGTGCTATATGATGTATATGATTTTATTGTTTTTTCTCGGTTCCGGTTTTTGTTTAACATCTCCACCTACGTACATTTCTATACACGTGTAAAAAAAACCCCACGAAAACAAAAAAACTATTTTAAAATTACACTAAAATATATATATATATATATACTTAATTTAACATTGTTGGGTTGATGTTTAGACGAGTTGTATATACATTATGTACACAGCCATGTATCACCATCATTGAGGCGATCCGATGGATACATCTGTTGTAGGGTTGTCACTGACTCAGACGTACTTATGAATATAATTATTTTCTGTGACTGTATCTTACATTAATTTGTAGGATCCTTTGCTATAGATAATTTAGCTGATCTGTAACAATAACATCTTCATGCCTTATATATCATGTACTGTAGTACGCCGCTAGATTAAAACTGACGTGGAAAGGTAACACATGCCCACCGAAAGCTCTTTTATAGAGAGCCCAGGTGGTCGTGTGGTCTAGCGGGACGGCTGCAGTGCAGGCGATTTGGTGTCACGATATCACAGTAGCATGGGTTCGAATCCCGGCGAGGGAAGAACCAAAAATTTGCTAAAGCAAATTTACAGATCTAACATTGTTGGGTTGCTGTTTAGACGAGTTGTATATATATATATATCTCAAATTTATATATATTCGATAAATATAGAATAATTGTAGAATAAAGAAATGTTCAATGAGTTTCCACATAACGCATCATGAATCAAAAGCGAATGTATAAGTGTTGTTCGGTAACGAACAATTTCCGATATTTGAAACCTTTGATCAGTTATTCTTTTTTTACATTGACCGTGGAATTTTTAAATTGGAATAAAGATGAAAAATTCAAGGGTATAATTTTATCGTTCCGAAGTGTCAACTCAATTCCCTTTAATGCAACGCCATCGATAATAAGTTGACAGCACACATAAGTGTATAACGCCAGCTAATTTAGTTCATCTTGATTGTGTATAATTCTGCCTACAGATGTAAATTTTGACATTTAGCTTTTGGTAGTAATTTATTTTATTCGATCAACTAGAGGCTCTAAAGAGCCCGTGTCGCTCACCTTGGTCTATGTGAATATTAAACAAAGGAAGCAGATGGATTCATGACAAAATTGTGTTTTGGTGATGTGTTTGTACATCTTACTTTACCGAACATTCTTGCTGCTTACAATTATCTCTATTTATAATGAACTTGGCCCAGTAGTTTCAGTGGAAAATGTTAGTAAAAATTTACAAAGTTTATGACAATTGTTAAAAATTGACTATAAAGGACAATAACTCCTTAGGGGGTCAATTGACCATTTCGGTCATGTTGACTTATTTGTAAATCTTACTTTGCTGAACATTATTGCTGTTGACAGTTTATCTCTATCTATAATAATATTCAAGATAATAACAAAAAACAGCAAAATGTCCTTAAATTTACCAATTCAGGTGCAGCAACCCAACAACGGCTTGTCTGAGTCATCTGAAAATTTCAGGGCAGATAAATCTTGACCTGATAATCAATTTTACCCATGTCAGATTTGCTCTTTATGCTTTGGTTTTTGAGTTATAAGCCCAAAACTGCATTTCTCCCCTATATTCTATTTTTAGCCTTGGTGGCCATCTTGGTTAGATGGCCAGGTCATTGGACAATTTTTTAAAACAAGATTCCCCAAAGATGATTGTGGCCAAGTTTGGATTAAGTTGGCCCAGTAGTTTCAGAAGAGAAGATTTTTGTAAAAGATTACTAAGATTTACGAAAAATAGTTGAAAATTGACAATAAAGGGCAATAACTCCTAAAAGGGTCAACTGACCATTTCGGTCATGTTGACTTATTTGTAAATCTTACTTTGCTGAACATTATTGCTGTTTACAGTTTATCTCTATCTATAATAATATTCAAGATAATAACCAAAAACAACAACATTTCCTTAAAATTACCAATTCAGGTGCAGCAACCAAACAAGAGGTTGAGCGATTCATCTGAAAATTTCAGGGCTGATAGATCTTGACCTGATAAACAATTTTCCCCTGTCAGATTTGCTCTTTATGCTTTGCTTTTTGAGTTATAAGCCAAAAACTGCATTTTACCCCTATTTTCTACTTTTAGCCGTGGCGGCCATTTTGATTGGATGGCAGGGGTCACACCACACATTTTTTAAGCTAGATACCCCAAAGATGACTGTGGCTAAGTTTGGATTAATTTGGCCCAGTAGTTTCAGAGGAGAATATTTTTGTAAAGGATTACTAAGATTTGCGAAAAATGGTTAAACATTGACTATAAAGGGCAATAACTCCTAAAGGGTCAACTGACCATTTCGGTCATGTTGACTTACTTGTTAATCTTACTTTGCTGAACATTATTGCTGTTGACAGTTTATCTCTATCTATAATAATATTCAAGATAATAACCAAAAACATCAGAATTTCCTTAAAATTACCAATTCAGGGGCAGCAACCCAACAACGGGTTGTCCGATTTTTCTGAAAAATTCATGGCAGATAGACCTTTACCTGATAAACAATTTTACCCCCATGTCAGATTTGCTCGTAATGCTTTGGTTTTCGAGTTATAAGCCAAAAACTGCATTTTACCCCTATGTTCTATTTTTAGTCATGGCGGCCATCTTGGTTAGTTGGACAGGTCGCAAGACACATTTTAAACTAGATACCCCAATGATGATTGTGGCCAAATTTGGTTTAATTTGGCCCAGTAGTTTCAGAGAAGATTTTTGTAAAAGTTAACGACGACGACAGACGACGGACGCAAAGTGATGGGAAAAGCCCACCTGACCAAACTGATTAAAAGGTATCATCATTCTTTTTTATATATTTGTTATGCAGTATAATGTCCCCCTTCAGTCTTAATAGGTCGAAGTTGCTTGATTAAAGGACAGCTGCATTGTCCCGCCGAAAAAATACAGGTTTATTACGACAACACAAATTTAAAAACAGTAAACACTGTTATTTATCTGTTTTAGATGTATTTTTTTTTTACATTTTTACAAATTATGAAATGCCTTAAATTATTTACCAAGACAAATAGGTAGGACTGTTGCAGTAATGTTATTGTTTTTTCCTCCTCCGTTTGAATGTATAATGATGGCGTCCGATATATGTCTAAATTGCTCCTCCATTTTGTCGTTGGTTTTAAATAACTCGGCCTCGAAATCAAATTCTAAGTAAACTGGTTCTCCCATGGTTGTTGGTGCTTTCCATTGTGTGAACTCTGAAAGAAGAGGTAAGAAAAACATATTACCTCTGGTAGTAACGTTTATATTGTTGAACTCTTTAATATACTGATTACTATTCAAATATGGAATGATTTAAAGATAACATTTGTTGTTTTTATAATTTGATTTTGTCGTGTTTCCTTCAAGTACCTAGTTTTAACCTGACATCAAATCATATGTGAATTCCTAAAAGGGTACAGTCCTAAGATAATTTCTTAATGATTTCTTCTTTCGTATGTTTAATGTTTTTGTTTTGGGTGTTTTAGTTGTCAAGTGAATTGTCAATATCTAATTCAGCTATGAAGCAGTTGATGTAATGTGATTTACATACACACAACAAGATGTTTTATGAATTTGTCTATGGAGACAACAACATCTCTGTCATTGAGGTTTGAAATGTCTTTAGCAACATTTGGGTATTTCAAGATCCATGAAGCAAGTGTGTTTATAACATATTCTTTTTTTTTATTTAAAGAATATGATTTTTATCATTGACCTGAAGGTTTCATTCAGTTTCACAAAACACGCCTTTTTTTATAGATATATATATATAATATTTAATCCACCATTTTCTACATTTGAAAATGCCTGTACCAAGTCAGGAATATGACAGTTCTTGTCCATTCGTTTTTAATGCGTTTTGTTATGTGAATTTGTCATGTGATTTATATGGACTTTCCGAATTGATTTTCCTCTTAGTTCAGTATTTTTGTGATTTTACTTTTATTCATAAATAGTTTGTTTGATTAACGTTCCTAGATAAGATATCTGTTCCATCTCATAGAGACATAATTTGGGAACGTTACCAGTATAAATTCACATGTATAGCGGAGAAATTGAAGTATAAGGGAGACCCAAAGTGACGGGAAAGGTTGTACAGAATTAAGTAGACGTTTTAACTCTTAGTCGTTCGAGGCATATACATATTGAAAATAAACCTTTAATAAAATAGTAGTGCATATCAACTTTTTTCTTTTAGTTCCGACTTTTATTCGGGTCAATTTAGTTTGCAGAACCTACGTACTATGTACTATTGTCAATTTCTAATCGTCCTAAAAATCTGTAAATTATTTGTCATTTTACTTAAAGCAAACATATAGTTATTTAAAATCGAAATTAAGATATCGTTTTTATAGAACATTAGTTACACACCTTGAACAGGTATCAATACCAAATCAATAGTCTCAGTATTGAAGGTCGTAATACGTTCTAAAATCCTTTTCAGAAATAAAATAAGGGTAGATTGTAATAGTTGATCTGTTTCCAGCAATACCGCCAATATCTCTACATGTAGAACTACACTCCCTTTAGTGGCAACAATGAACTCAATTCCACTCAAGTCTTTGTTGATCTCGTCTCTGAGGGAGTTCAGAATATCAATTGTTGTTTCGACTTCCTCCTCGTGCTGGAAAATGATCTGTACACGGACTTTACGTTTTTCTTCTAAATATTATAAAGTGTATCATTATATTACTTTCCGTTAAGAATTTTCCTCGGAGTTTTTTTTGTTATGAGATGTCTTACAAGTCTAATGTTATAAAGCTATTTACATGATGCTATTTATAGCTATTAAAAAAATGATCTTTTGCATAAATGAAAATATGTACTTGCTTGGCAGTTATTTAAATCTTCAAATCCCCTCTTTATGAAAGCTTCTAACGTGTTTTTTTTTAATTTCTGAGGTACTTTTTACATCAACTAATCTCCAAATTATATTGAATATGATGTGACTTTTCACTGAACTTCATGAAATATTCTGTATGTTTATCCGTCTTTATTAACCTTTCCAAGGTGTCGTATCTGTTAGCCTGTTCGTGATGTACAGGTACCTAGCAAGGACCGGTAGGAAAGGGTAAGCTAAGCCCAAGATTAATGTGGTGTGAGAAAGGATGGGAACGAATCTTTGAGAAATTTGTATGTGACCTGTTTCATAGTAAAGTGTCTTTATCCATCCATTGTCTTTCATTTGCCACTGGACGTTCAGAAAACGTCAAACAATCAATCATCCTTTGGATTCGTGATTTATTTAAAAGCTATTTTATAGTATATATATTTTTTTATTTCATTTTGTTTTCTGAGGTAGTAACACAAAAATATCATATATTCATACTAATTACCTTCTGATGATTCTTCCTTCAATATAGATCTCAGATTCATTAAACTTTGATTAAAACTTTCTCCCCAGAAAAACTTTATAGGTTTGTTTTCAAATTGCACTGTAAATTGAAAGTACTTATACAATTAATACATAAATTTATACGATGCGCATTTTAAGAATGAAACTAGACGACAACCAGTAATTAAAATATCCCAAATGATGTTACTTTATAATTTGTGTCCACTCTGTATAATAGGTATACGTATATAGCTTTTAAAATTGCGGAGACGTATACATTCTATTAACGCCATTATCTGTATTTTTCCTTTGATCTTTTTTTGTGATAATTTTCATATCACTCGAGTAGAGTGAATGAAAGTTATCGCTTGTTTCTAAGGTCCTTAGCAACAGCGTATTAATTTACATCCACGCGTTAGAGTGTCGGCCAATCCGAAAAGTTAAGCCGAAACTATAAAACAAACCTTATCGGTCAACAGACATGACAGAAATGTACAATATTAGGTCACTGTCTGGAAAATATGAACTTTTTTGTATGAGGCTGCAGAGAAACTGGGAAAGAGCCCTTCTCCAGTTTTGCACCGAGTACAAAAAAGTATATAATTTTATGACATTGAACTAAAATTGTTTTTATACTGCAACTTAAATTAATACATTGATAGCTTTTCAAATCGTAACACAAATGTCAAACTTATCTCAATCCCGTAATGAACCCCTGATTCTGGAGAAAGTGTTCCATGATGAAATTGACATAATACGACATATAGCTATGTTACTATTTAGAAAATAAACACTGCTATACTTGCAGTATAACAGATGATTTCTCGTTAGACGTTTAGTAAATATTTTACCGTTAATTTAATAATTAATTAATTTATAGTTAATAACAGTTATCAAATCATGTTTCTAACAAATAAAAAATGTCAATTCTACATAAATCTACTACAAATGATCGTCGGTCTGTCTGCATTTCTTCTGAATACATGTATATTTCATCGTGTGCTATGCTCAGTCATCGATACATCAGAATTATAGGACTCGGAGTTCGACCTAGATACAACGCTTCAAATCATAGAAAACTTTGAATATCAGGAAAATTTGTATGTACAATTTGGAAAATTTTTACTTGACGTTCCAAATTTCAATTACTAAACATTTAGTAAAAAGCAAACTACTGAAACTGAAAAACAAGAAGTCACGACTCAAAATATTAATCAAACATCCAATTTACAACCTAACATTGACTTTAAAACGGTGAAAATGGTGTTCGCCATAATTGAACACAGCGGATGATCAGATGAAACAACTTTTTTTTTCAAATGAATGAACAAGCTGTGTGATTACATATGTATATCAAATAAGCCTGCGACAAAAAATTGTACCTAAAAAGGAAATGCATTATCATCGTGTAAGATATATTTTTTGATGGAATTTGTATCAATTTATATTCGAAAATACACACAATAGCGATACGTAGATTATTTATGGTTTTTTTTTAAACTCGATGCATTTTCTCATTCTCATCTCATCTCGCCCTTCGATGAGATGAGAATGAGAAAATGCATCTCGTTTAAGAAAAACGTGAATAATCTATAAATACATAACACATATGGAACGGACGAAAACAAGAAGAGCAGAAACATACATGTTTTGTAAACTAAATCCGCCAGAAGAAATATAACAATTAACAAGGAGGTGCAACTCTGAAAACGTTTTCACCCGTAAAAAGACAACAAAAAAGCATGAATGTGAAAACAAATGCTGCTGTAGATATAAATACGCATACAAATTAAATCGGGCACAAAAGTGTGTTCCTGTAAAAATATTTCAAGTACGCTATACATCAAAACACTATGGATCATGAAGGTCTTCGGCATGAATAAATATATCGGGTCAAATTTACAGTATTGCCATGCAAAATTCTATTTTTACACTAACGTTAATAGTGACCATGCATCTCCTGTATTTGATTAAAAATATAAATACACCTAAAAACTTCTATCTCGTTATCATGCCACATTTATACAACTCTCAATCTGCTGAAAATTATTATAAACTATAAAATGATGAAGGCAAATTTTATGGACGCCATAACGAGTTGGTAGCCCGTCCCGTTTTAATCGAATGTAACCAACTGACTTACACTTATAACTATATTTGTAAAATGAGCCGCATGACGGCCTCTCCATGTGAAACAGGAAACTGTAACTGCTTCGTTTGTATTTGTTTTGCTCCTTTTCTAGGTTTCTAAGTTGTTTTGGTGTATTGTGTTGTCATTTCGTCGTGTTTTTTTAAATGTTTTTTGCAATGGTATAGTTTGTTTTTCGACTTCCAAATATTCATTCTTCGCCTCTCTTTTGGTAAAAGTAATTGATATACGTCAGCTCAGAAATATATGAGCAGAATAAGAGTAATCTATAAACAAAATGCAAAATAACAAAGAATCTCAAAATGACACGACTCATTAAAAATCACAAAACAGCCCGATCGGCAAATATACAGAATCTCATGATTCTGCATATACTTTCAGGAAATTTATACAATTATCGCTATTTTACGAATATTTCCTTTCATTTTGCTAACTGATAATTGCCTTTCTCAGCGGAGTCTAGTGATATGAATATTATTATCTAAGGGAACACGTGCCGTTGTCAAGAAAATTCACAACATATTCATAAGTAAAATAGCGATAAACAGATTGTCATGTCAACTCGATTGCTTTGCTCACCGTACCGGCTTAAGCGAGACAATCAATCTCGTTGAGTTAACCAACGATAATCTATAAATTTTGGCTACTGTAATAACATATATATGTTTTAAAAACGCTGATGGTATATACCTTACATTTTATATTTTCCAGCTGTTTTAAGGCGTTCATGTATTTGGTCTGCATTTGCTTATCCATACTACATGTCTTATGCATTATTATAAGTCGTTCATAATTTGTCTTGTTGAAAAAGTTCCGATCCATTCTACAACCAATATCATGGAACTTGTCGAAGTAATCATCAAATTCATCTGTTCCGATGTTTGTGTTACATCGGTGAGCAAAATGGTTTCTGTAACGACGAATGCGTTCTACATCATCTGCCAGTTTCATATCTGCTTCTTCTGGTTTATTTCCCCATCCATTTGTAGGAGGACTTATCAGCAAAAACTCTCGTAACAACTTATAGATCAATGTAATGTCCATTGAATCATATGAATTGGACGAGTTCGCACCTTTTAATACAGTTTGCTGATCAGAGGAGAAACTTTTTAGATGCGGCAAACACATTTGGTACAATTTGTTAGCAGAAATATTTGAGCGGATTATATCTCTGAAGATATTTAGGAAAGTGTCAATGATAACTCGTGAAACTCTTGAATAACGTTCTATGTTTTCACTATCCTCATCAACTGTCTGGATTACTACAAATACAGTAAACGCAGTTTTACATGTTATATAACTACTTTACTTAATAATTTTAAGAGTCGCCACCAATGATATATTACAGAAAATTTGTTTTTACGGTCAACTTAAGATTACTTGTCCTGGATATATGTGTGCCTCTATGACAGGATGCAAAGTAGACAATACGGTACTAATATCAATACGAGTGTCATTTAAAGATGCAGCGGAGACTTATTCTTTTGAGATGCCAATCAGTAAAGCCCAAATGACGCACTTAAATCCTGATATTTCATTCATGTAAGATTAATTAAAAACAAATTAATGTACATCATATCGGCTGTTGCGTCATATCATACATGACGAATAATACCCTTACGTATGAGAACTACACATTCCGATGAAAATTAAGTGAAAGAAACTAAAATTAGACATACCAATATTAGTCAGTATTTCACGGGGTTCAAGAATTGTATCACGACCACTATCTTTTAAAACACATAAAAGCGCGATTATTGTCAAATATATAACGTATGTGTTATAATTGTTAATTGTGTTATTTATGTTCTGACTTTCATGAATTTCACACGTTTGATGGTAAATCTTATGGGATATCAAATATGTTTAAGGTAAAACGTCATAGTTGTATACTACTATTAACCATACCATTGACTTGCTGCATAAGTGCCAGTTGTTGAAGCATATCAGTTATATCAATATCAGAGCTCTGAATTGTTTGGTACAATTGTATAGAAGTATCTTGACACAGATAGTTGTCCACTCTCTTTAGTACATCTCGTGTTCTTTTTTGGAACTCTTCGTAATATAGCTCTGATATTTCCTCAGACTTCCTACTGATAATATCATTTGTTGCATTAAGTATTCTCTGAACATCGTCGCCGATTGCAACTTCTGTATCGTGTGGAATATTTCCCCACTCGCACGACGGTTCACTAAACACATTTTCGTACCGCAATATTTTATAGCATAGTTCGATGGTGAAGTCATCAATATTTGGAAGTCGTTCCATTAAGGATATTTCATTCGCTGTAAAGTCAATAGTTATGAATTTCTGTTTATATTTTCCTTGCAAACCTCTTGGACTGACACATTCTTTAAATATTTGTTGCATTACTTTTGGGAATAAATTCTTGACAATATTGCATAGTCTTGCTTGTCTTTCTTTAGACGCAGTAGACATATTACTCGTTGTATGTTGCTGTGTTCCAAATATATACTGTAGAAATAAAAAATAAAAACAAATCATGCACTTTACAATTGATAAATGTATGGTAAATTTGATAGTCCTTGTGAGTAGCTGAGGTAATACAAATAATTATAACATGTATACAGAAATAGTTTATTCAATTGTAAAACATATTGAGGAATTCATAAAGCAAACGAATGATCATGTTTTGTTGATCATAAAATCGGCTTTCAATTATATTGAGTAGTTATTGCTGGCAGTGTAGGCATCACTTGGTTTACAAACATGGTGGTTTGATACATATCCGGTTTATTAAGATATCATTTTGAAAAATGATATATATAAATTAAAAAAAACAATTTCAAAAGGAAATCTATGTCAAGTAAATACATTTAAGTATCGAAAAAGACAAATATTATAAAAGATAACCAGGTTGAAGACGAGTTAATTTTTTCATGTTGATTGTAGTTTCAAATGATGGTAGGAAGAATAGGAGCAACACCAGAAGTCAACTTTTGTAACCTAATGACGGACGAGGATACATATTTGAAAAATAAACAAATTCATAAAATCAACAAAAACAAGACTTACAACAAGCATACTCAACCTATTTAATTAGTTTTAAAAGGGACAACCAAACAAAAAACATGAGAAAAATGGCTGTGATATACGTATTGGTAGTGTAAAATCAATTTGAAAGTGATTTTTTCCTCCAAAAACCGTTTTGATGAGTGACAAAATTATTGTATTGAAAGGCGACTTTAATAAAATGCTTTTTTTTAATTGTCATTTGTTTTTCGGTTGTACTTTTGTTAACATGATGAAAATAATTGTGGTAATTAAGAGTTGTTATTTCAGCGATTAAACTATCATTTACCTGTAAGAATCAGTTACGCTACGTTGAGCTGTCAAATATTTAAAAAAAAAAGAGGAGGGCTATTCTTAAAATATTGGACAGCTAAAGGTAACATACTGGTTTCTTACAGGTAAATGATAGTCCAATCACTGAAATAAAGAACGAATAAAACAGTAGAATGACGTCACAACAATGTTTTAGTAAACCTTACAGTTGGCCATATGAGATAAGGGGAAGTAAAATCGTTTTGTCCTGACATGCGATAGAAATAAGCTAACAGCAAAACATGCGAATGCCTTATTTCAAAGCTAAAGCATTTGCATATTAACACTATTGTTGCTTTAATTTCCTGATCAGAAACTGACGGGGTTAAATATGTTTCCGAGCGTTCAACACTTTGCAAATTGAAGAACAGAAGTATATGAATAGATAAAAACGGTTGGAGAAAGAAAAGTGTCTTTTTTTACTCAACTTTATTATTTATTTATTTATTTATTTTTCATTTAGAAATAAACTATAAAAAAAGGCTTGCCAGAACAGCCACAAACACATTCATGTATCAAAATCGAACTGCAATTTTCCTACTTCAATGGTAAGGTTCTATCATACCGTGAATTCTGATAATGGGAACATGGGGTATTACTAGTTTAGAACGAAAATACATTTAGTGTTTTGTCGATGAATATCAGAAACTATCAGGTTTATTTTGATATGGCTAGTTAATTGTCAGATAATGATCTGAATGTGTGTAACATCGCAGGATAGTTCAAATATGTGCACGTACCTTTTCATCTACGATTGCATATTAGAGGAATCTGGCGGGTGTCGATTATACGTAACATTGTAATCCCTAAAAAAGAAAGGGTATTTAATCAAACGAAGCTTGATGGCATCGTGTTTAGCTATATACAAGTGTTTAAGAAAGCTCCTTAAAATGGTCAGAAGATTGTATCTGTTTTATCTGTGTTTCTTGGACTGTTGACCTTATCAAATGAGTTTTTTTTTTTAATTTCATCTTCCGCAAATTTTTCAAAGTAAAAAAAGCTAAAATGACTAGTAAAATCAAGAGTTTCAATTATGTTTCAATATAAAAAAGAAGATATAGTATGATTGCCAATGAGACAACTTTCCACAAAAGACCAAAATGACACAGACATTAACAACTATAGGTCACCGTACGGACCTCAACAATGATCGAAACCCATACCGCATAGTCAGCTATAAAAGACAGACTGTAAAATACACCTGTATTGCATTTCATTGCTATAACATTTCTCTACATTTCTTTCAGTTAACTTTCTTCCTTCATTCCCTTTGAAATATAAAAAGACCTTATTTTCAAAAACATCTGAAAACTTTCAAAACAAACATACGAACATCTTAGACAGGGTGGCTTCAGCTTTTAAAAACTAGTTTATATTTTCAGTGATTTGAATTGTTGTTTCTTGCGAAGTTGCACATGTTACAATTAGGATAGAACTCAATTGTTAACAGACATTTATAAGGACGTTGTTGTAAACAGAGTATTCGAAACAGGTGTTTTTTCAGCAGTTTTTGTTAATTACCAGGTGATAAAATAACCCTTAATACAAATGTGTATACTCAATGTAATATTGTATAGCTTTGATAACAGCAATACAAATATTTGCACAATAATACAAAAAATGAACAGCCAATAGAAACACTGAATGAGCAAATACCAACACTAAACAGCAATACACATACTGAATAGCCATACAAATACTGAACAGCCAATAAAACTATTAAACAGCACTACTAATACTGAACAGCAATAGGAATACTGAACAGCCAATACAACTACTGAACAGTCAATACAAATACTGAACAGCAATAGGAATACTGAACAGCAATAGGAATACTGAACAGCCAATACAAATACTGAACAGCAATAGGAATACTGAACAGCCAATACAAATACGGAACAGCAATAGTAAACGGAACAGCAATACAACTACTGAACAGTCAATTCAAATACTGAACAGCACTACAAATACTGAACAGCAATACAAACACTGAACAGCAATAGGAATACTGAACAGCCAATACAAATACGGAACAGCAATAGTAAACGGAACAGCAATACAAATACTGAACAGCCAATACAAATACTGAACAGCCAATACAAATACGGAACAGCCAATACAAATACTGAACAACCAATACAAATACTGAACAGCCAATACAAACACTGAACAGCCAATACAAACACTGAACAGCCAATACAAACACCGAATAGTCAATACAACTACCAAACAGCAATACACATTCTGAATAGCCAATACAAATACGGAACAGCAATACAAGTACTGAACAGCAAAACAAACATTAAACAGAAATACAAATACTGAACAGCAATACAAGTACTGAACAGCAATACAAACACTTAAACAACAATACAACCACTGAACAGCCAATACAAACACTGAACAGCAATGCAAACACTGAACAGCAATACAAACATTGAACAGCAATAAAAACACTTAACAGAAAAACAAACACTTAACAGCCTATACCAACACTGAACAGTAATAAAAACACTGAACAGCAATACAAACACTGAGCAGTAATACAAACACTGAACAGCAATACAAACCGTAAACAGAAATACAATCAATCAACAGCCAATAAAAACACTGAACAGCAATACAAACCCTAAACAAAACAAACACCCAACAACACATATACTGACCGACTTTAAAAACGCAACACTCATTTTGTAGATTTTTTCTACCAAATCATGTTTGATCCTCATACAACTACTTTTCATGCTTATCATTCTTCTTTCTTATTCGAACAAATTAACATCTAAATTACCTACCGAATTATTGAGATCGCACGAATTTCAGAAAGCGAAATTTCGAACCAATAAAAGATTTTTTTCATTTTTTATCTTTGTGAAACAGTTCTTTCAATCCTTGGCCACACTCAAATCAGTTTAAAAATGTTGCATCGCCATATTGCCAAGACTGAGGAATAAAAAACTGAATCAACCCATTAGAATACTGCAAACAGGAAAACGTTAACGCATTGCAACCAGACAATTTGACGTCAGAAACTCGTCTGACTGTCCTTTCGACAATGATACCGGTGGAAGAGATTTGTTGAAGACCATCAATGCCCAGATTAAGATGAAGTGACAATACAACGTCAGTAGAATTTGATTACGCAACGTCATTTGCGAGACAGACATACGGCCGCAACGTCAACTTCTAATCAAGTTACTGAATGCCATTTTGCACAGATATATGCCATAAATGTTTCACATTAACTGAACTGCCAAAGAATTGACTGCAGAAAAACATTTAAAGCCTTAAAGTGTCAACCGCATAACTGCCTACACACATTGTAATGGGTGGAACAACGGCAAAATCAGAAGGTGAAAAACAGAACCTAAAAAGTACCGAACAGAATTGGTTGACCTTTCTGATAATCATTTTGACGTTTGTTACAGGCAGTCATTTCTTTTGACGGTTTTACGTTCATTGGTAAGGATAAAACCAGAGTTTCAGTGTTTACCACAACATTTGAACGTTGAAAATGACGTAATCAATTCAAATTTCGACACAAATGAATATTTAAAAATGAGAAATTTCAAAAAATAATCCAGTGTTGCGTTTCTAAAGTCGTTCAGTATACAAATACTGAACATCAACACAAACACTGAACAGCAATACAAACACCCAACAACACATACACTTACCAGTAATACAAATACTGAACAGCAACATAAACATTGAACAGCAATACAAACACTATTTAACAGCAATACAAACGCGTTACCAACGCTTTTATACTGAACATCAATAAGGAAGTTTTAATACTGATCAGCAATACAAACATTTTTCGTTGTTTGTTTTTATTATCTTTTGTTTTCATGTTTGAAGAGTCTAACGATAATAAAAAAATGTGACAAATGTTGGCAATGAAAACTTAGTAAATACTTAATAACATCTCCCGTCAAAAACCAGCAATAGTAACTAACAACCCCACACAATCAAAAATTGTTCATTGGCCTAATCGTACAAACTAATCGTAGAAAGTATCGTAATAATTCTAATAACAAAGGTCAATAGGAACTACTGAACCATAAACATTGAGATTGTTTAAAATTCTATAGATATTATTTTCCACTAGGTTGTTTACGAATTTTTTTTTCTAATGTTGTGAATAATGATAAACAATTCATTCATTTAATAATTGTGAAATGATAAAGTTGAATTTATTTTGTTTAAACTTGTTTTATAAAATCTACAGTATACCTTTACTGGCTACATGATACTGTCTTTCTTTTAAAGATTCACAGACGTAAACTCCTTCAGTAGATTCAAACGATATTGGGAGTTCAATGTCAAATGTCAAAATTTAAATTATGTCGATTAATTATCTTTATTTAAAATATCAAAAAAGATTTCCACTGACTACTGAGTAATAACAGGAATGAAGAAGGAAGTTTAGAACATTAATTATGAAGAGCTAAGACAAATTTAACGTTTCAAAGAGTATAACTACATTTTTCAAAATTGTTGTAATTTGTAAAGGGGTAAAATATACGACAAAAAAAACAAACTTGTCACGTTCGTTTTATATACAATAAATAAAATGTGAAATATTTTACATTTAGTTGATTAAACCTACCGGCTGATAAACTCATTCTTTTTGGTGTTAATCTAATATTTCCGCAACATTCACAGCTATATTATTCTTTTCCTTCACCATCATCAGTGTTTAAAGGCAATGACTGCATTATATGGGCGCGTCAAAAAACTTTTGAAATTGTTACCTTAAACAAAACAAAATACATCGTGCAAATGCAAAATGCAATATCAACATTTTGGGTTAAATATAAGGAATTGTTTTAGGCCTTAAATCAATACTATTTCATGCAAATTATTTTAGATTTTCATTATTAAATGTTTAATGAATGTAAAAAACAGTGTTATTTTTGTAAATTTGTAACCTTTTTTAAGAGAGTAAAATCTCAAAAATGATGAAATAATGTTCACTGGACCATATTTATTGTAACAGTAATTATAATTGGTGTTATTTTTGTGACGGAGGTTGCAAGATTGTTTTTTCATGAATCAAAGTTTTTCTATCTTAAACTATTGTGTTGATGACCTTTCAAAATAAAAGCCTTTTCTTAACAAGAAATTATTGTAATCAAGTTCAAATAACCATGTTATAGTGCATTAATAAAGAACTTCGCAGTTCATTTTTGAGAGAAAAACTAAAAATAACATAACACGTCCGTCTTTAAATTATTATACATCTGATTATTATCCAACTTCTACTTTTCGATTGTATATTTTGTATATATAAATTTCAAGCCCTGTATTTCCGTCGTACCGATGTGTATCATATGTTCGTTTATATATATCTATAGACATCTGAAATGCAACCAATTGGTAGCCGAAAGGTTTCATTGATCATGTTGATGTCAATCTCGCATAAAATATTTCAAGGAGGGGTTCGATTCTCAGACATATACAAATTACAAAAGGATAAATTTTGAAATTAATTCCAATTGTGATTAGAAATCTGTAAATAAGACAAATCAAACTTAGAAAACAAAGCACACAGATTTCAGACGCGTTAATTTTAAAGAAAAGAAACCACGGTAAATGAATAGGATGACTCCACGGTAATTGTTTAAAGAGTTATAATTAGTGGTATTTTAAAGTTCAGTTCTTACTTTGCTTTATTTTCAAACTGTTCTTTATCCCTTCGTTTGATTTGTTTGAGTTTTTGATTTTGCAATTGAGAACGGACTTTACGTGTTAAGTTTTCCTCGACCTTCGGTAGTTTTTTTATTTAACTTTATATTTAAATTGAAATCACCTTAGTGTTATCGAGCTGGACGTAAACGCATTGCTGTTTTATGAAAATCGTTAGCAACATTGAACGTATACTAACAGCGAGCACGAAATCTTTGTAACTTTAAGATATAAAGAATGATTACTGTTCACACATTCCAGTTTTCCTTTTTCATCGTTATATCATGTATATTGCATAGGAATATCTAAATTGCGTTATGACTTTACATGATGCATATATGATATGCATTATAATGCATGTATGATATGCATAATGATGCATATATGATATGCAAAAGGATGAATATATGATACATGTATGCATGATGCATATATGATATGCATATTGATGCATGTATGCTATGCATATTGATGCATATATGCTATGCATATTTATGCATATATGATATGCATATTGATGCATATATGATATGCATCTGTGATTCTATTTTTTAAATCCTCGTTTTCTAACATTGTCATCCTTTTTTTCCCTTTCTTTACATTTTCATTCTATTTTTTGTTCTTTTTCTTATATTTTCATTCTATTTATTTGATTCTCGCTTTCCTACATTTTCATTTTATTTTTTTATTTCTTCCTTTACTTACATTTACATTTTTATCCTATTTTTCTTTTTCTTTTCTTACATTTTCATTCTGTTTTCAATATTTCTTTTCTTGCATTTATTTTGCGATTTTTGTACTAGTGATACAGCTGGCCTGTATCAGATACTATAATGCGACTCCTTACTGATGAGATACTCAACAAGTCGCAATATTCGCATTAATAAAACCTTTATAATTTCTGCATTTACAGTAAGTTCTTTGCAAAGCGTTCATGAACGAATGAACGAAAGTCAAATCTCTCAAAAAGAAATAAAATTAACAAAAAAACATTTAAAAACAAGAGACATGTGTAGATTCGCTAAAATGTGATTGTGGAATGATAGTTACCAGGTCACTACAATTTGAAAAGCAAACATTATAACAAAAATACCAACATAGAACTTCAAATTTAAATCGTTACGTTCAACCAGTTTCAGTCACTGTAAATTCATCATGGTGTTTGGAAACTTAACGTATTTTTACTGACAAGGATATTTACTGTCTTATTAAACTTGCTTAAGTCATTTTTTTATCTGCCAGATTTTCACTTAAACATGTCATATTCTGCTGCTTTAAAAATTAAATTATATTAAATTTAAATATCCAAGTGGCCTAGTGAATACACTTATATAAAAATAAAATACTGTGCCATTTCATTTAAGTCTGCAACATAATATTATTACTGGCTTCATGGTTTAGTTGTCTGCATACTTTATTTCTATATACATTCGTTTCTAGTGACGTCACAGAGAACATTCAAGGGGATTTGACTTAATAATTTCGCAGCCGTTTCTTATTTTTTTTTCTCCATTTTTACATATCTCAAAAGGTTCGTTCAGTAACTATTCCAATAGTAAGACACTATTTCACTTAACTAAGTATGACGTTATAAAGATCATGTAAGATCTGAAGCGGACATAATTTGAAATTAAATTGAGAATGGAAATGGGGAATGTGTTAAAAAGACATCAACCCGACCAAAGAATAGAAAACATCTCAAAGCCATAAATGGGTCTTCAACACAGCGAGAATCCGGCCACAGCTGGCTCCTAAACACAAATATAAACTAGTTCAGCGAAAATGACCGTCACACTTAACGTAAAAACATATATACGAACCAAAATTTAAATAAAGCATACCAGCCAATGTAGCATAAACTAACACACAGTAATACATACAGAAAAACTCAGTTTAATAGGATCCGAGTCCGATGTTAGAATAGGTAACAGAAAAAACTGAGCAACATGTCAATGATCAACATAAATTAACAAAGGACTACTAGCAGTTACTGACATGCCAGCTCCAGCTTAAATGCAAAACAGAAACAAACCGTTTGTTTACTTACTGTCTGAAGTATTCTATCTCTTTTGGTGTGGTATACCTCGATTTGATCAGTGAATATAATATCCCACACATGTCAAATATAAAACTACATTATTCTCTATGTTCGCCATTTTGAATTTTGAAGGTCCACCCACTTTACCTGTGGAAATTAAGATCACATGATCGAGAAAGAAAATATAAGTGATGTCATCAACTCAATAAATACCCATATCAATTACCAATTGTAAACCTAAATTGTATTTTTTTTTGTTGAAGTGTGTTATAAGAATAAAAAAGAACACAGACGACACTTTCTAAACATTGACTAATACGAACATTGATGAAAATTAAAAACCAATTGTTCAAAGAACAATTGAAGGTCTTTCCACAAGTAAAGATCTATTTTATTATCAAAATATTAAAAATCAATCTAAAATATCAGTTCCTATGGCTTTATAATGTATAAATATGAATTTAAAGCAAATGTCAAACGTGCAAATTACCTATGACCTTGACCTCAATTTCAAGGTCATAAACCAAGGATCTCAAATCAAAAGACTCTTTATTATATATGGTTAATGAGTTGTATCACTGTACACATAATTCTAAATATAAGATGGGCGAAAACTCCGATTTATTGTTTACGCACCCTGTCAACCAAAATTTATAAGTAACGGCATGTCGCAACTAACAATTTAATGAAAATAAGATGTTGATATGTTATAAGGTTTTGAAAATAAGTAAAAATAAGCCAAAAAAAAAATTTAGAATATGACCTTGACCTTTGAATAACTGTCATATGGAGTCTCCGGATAGCTTCGGTCGAAACTAAACTACTAATCCTAAAGATGTAACGAGCAATTTGGTAAAATAAATTTGTCGTAATCTTTTACGGTTCCAAATGAGTAGTGGCCATAAGAAAAACAGTGTTTGGGGAGGTTACTCTTACAACGTAAAGTATTTGGTTACGCAGTTGTCAGTTATTAAAGCGCATACACTTTACGATATCATATTCCAAATATCTAAGCGACATCTTGTGAAACAACAATACTATGCAAGAAAGAAATTAGGAGGAAGAAAAAAAATTGATAATTAAAAACCAATTGTTCAGAGAACAATAGAAGGTCTTTCCACTAGTAAAGATCTATTTTGATATGGAAATATGAAAAATGAGTTTAAAATGTTAGTTCCTATGGCTTTATGATGTATTAATATCAATTTGAAGCAAAGGTCAACATCTTAATATGTTTGGTTAAAGAATAATATCACTTTACGGGTAAACCTAAATATAAGATGGGCAAAAACTCCCATTTATTGTCTGCGCACCATTTTAACCAAAATATACAAGTACAGATGGGTGCGGTCCTAACCTTGACAAAAGTTAACTTAGAGTTAACTTGTTGACTGCTTTTTAAGTTAACTTGAGAATTTTTAAGCAGACCAGCAAGTTAACTTCGTCTACGGTGGACCAGACCTACGGTCCGCTTTTTTATGACTGCTGCAGACCTATCGACGGGTCTGTTCCAGACCAGACCTGTGGACAAGTCTGCTTTTGACCAGTCCTGAGGACAGGTCTGCCCCAGACCAGACCTGTGGACAGGTCTGCTCCTGACCAGACCTGTGGACAGGTCTGCTTCCGACCAGACCTGTGGACAGGTCTGCTTCTGACCAGACCTGTGGACAAGTCTGCTATTGACCAGACCTGGGGACATGTCTGCTTATGAAATGTTATCGTTTTTGCGACTTTTCATATCAGACTTGAGCTTTATTAAAATATGTATAAACAAAATTCGTATTGTTCTTCCCAAGAAGGCCTCAGTGATAGCAAATTTCTTTACTCGCTATACTCTACTAGACATTATTAATAACAACACAATTCTTTCTTTTTTTATTTTTATATATTCTTATAAACATTAGTCAATTACATAGAGCTATCATATTTTTTTAATTAGAAGGCGGATAGAAATTAGGGTTATCCAACGCATCGGAACAACATTCGTATATCATGGGATATCAACATCTTTGTCGACGTTACTTCGAATTCGTTCCCCGTTTTTTACCTGTCCCTTCATAATTTTTACTTTACGCATTTATACATACATGGATATTTCATTGTTATTCTACTTATTTGGATGGGATTTACTATTCTTTTTCCGCAGAATATTCTAACGAAAATTGTACAGTTGTACAGTGTCCGGATATGTACGATGTGGTAAAACTACCAACAATCTCGTCAAATTCGTCAGATTTGTCGAAAGATTTGTGCACATGAATGAAATAGTTGTCACTTGACGTTTAACTACAAACAAAATCAATCAACCGACATAATAGATTAACAGTATACTATTACCAGAAGAGAACCTCAAATACATTTTTTATTAAAAATCACAAATGAATTCAGACATGTCAGTGTTCGTACATGTACTTGGATGATGCGGCCTAATAGTTTCGTTTTACACACCCTAGTGACTGTTCAATATTATGAATACAGAGATGAAACGCTGACATTCTCAATGTATGCGGGAAAAAAATTGCATTAATTGTTTTCCTTATTGCTTACATTTGCCGTCCTACTAACATGTTCACAGGGGTGCCAGGAGAAGACATAATTAGGCACCATCATGACCATCCCAACAGCGGTCATTTATTTTATACATTGAATCCAGACATCAAATATATGGCTGATTTACTATGCGGATATATATAGATTTTTAAATTAAAGTGCACATATGCAGGTCAGTTTTTGGTCGATGCAGTCAAATAATTTTGTTGTATAAGTCAGCATGAGGTATCAAATCTACTGAAATTTTGTTACGTATCAATATTTTGAATAAAAGGAGGACATGCTGACATCCAAAATTAATGCGACAAAAATTTGTTGTTATTATATTGCAATATTACTATCCATTGTACATGTTGTATTATACATTGAATCCTGGCATAAAAAATATGGCTTATTTACTATGCGAGTATACATGGTATATAGATTTACAAATTAAAGTGCACATATGGTCAGTTTTAGTTGATGCAGTCAAATCATTTTGTTGTACAAGTCAGCATGAGGTATCAAAACTACTGAACTTTTGTTACGTATCAATATTTTGAATAAAAGGAGGACATGCTGGCACCCTAAATTTTTGCGAACAAAAATTTGTTGTTCATGTTGTTATTGTATTGCAATATAGCTGTCCATTGTATTATACATTGAATCCTGACATAAAAAAATATGGCTGATTTACTATGCTGGCATATAGATTTACAAATTAGAGTGCACATATGGTCAGTTTTGGTCTTGGTCAATGCGGTCAAATTATTTCATTGTACAAGTCAGCATGAGGTATCAAAACTATTGAAATTTTGTTACGTATCAATATTTTGAATATAAGGAGGACATGCTGGCACCCTAAATTTATGCGAAACAAAAATTTGTTGTTATCAGCTGGTTATTGTATTGCAATATTGCAATCCATTGTATTATACATTGAATCCTGACATAAAAAATATGGCTGAATTACTATGCGGGTATATATGGTATATAGATTTACAAATTTTAGTGCACATATGGTCAGTTTTGGTGAAAGCGCTCAAAATATTTTGTTGTACAAGTCAGCATGAGGTATCAAAACACTGTAATTTTGATACGTATCAATATTTTGAATAAAAGGAGGACATTCTAGCACCTTAAATGTATGCGAACACAAATTTGTTGTTGTTGTATTGCAATATTGCTGTCCATTGTATTGTACATTGAATCCTAACACAAAAAATATGGCTGATTTACTATACAGGTATATAACTTTACAAATTAAAGTGTACATATGGTCAGTTTTAGTTGATGCGGTCAAATAATTTTGTTGTACAAGTCAGCATGGTCAGAATGCATATGAGGTATCAAAACTACTGAAATTTTGTTACGTATCAATATTTTGAATTAAAGGAGGACATGCTGGCACCCTAAATTTATGCGAACACAAATTTGTTGTTATTGTATTGCAATATTGCTGTCCATTGTATTATACATTGAATCCTGACATAAAAAATATGGCTGATTTACTATGCGGGTATATAGATTTACAAATTAAAGTGCACATATGGTCAGTTTAAGTTGATGCGGTCAAATAATTTTGCCGGACAAGTCAGCATGAGGTATCAAAACTACTGTAATTTTGTTACGTATTAATATTTTGAATAAAAGGATGACATGCTGTCACCCTTAATTTATGCGAACAAAAATTTGTTGTTATTGTATTACAATATTGCTGTCCATTGATCCTGACATAAAAAATATGGTTGAATAACTATGCTGGTATATAGATTTAGAAATTAGAGTGCACAAATTGTCAGTTTTAGTTGATGCAGTCAAATAATTTTGTTGTACAAGTCAGCATGAGGTATCAAAACTACTAAAATTTTGTTATGTATCAAAATTTTGAATAAAAGGAGGACATGAAGGCACCCTAAATTTATGCAAACAAAAATTTGAAAAAATATGGCTGATTTAGTATGCTGGTATATAGATTTATGAATAAAAGTGCTCACATGGTCAGTTTTGGTCAACACGGTCAAATAATTTTGTTTCACAAGTCAGCAAGAGGTATCAAAACTACTGAAATTTTGTTGCGTATCAATACTTTGAATAAAAGGAGGACATATGCTGGCACCCTAAATTTATGCAAACAAAAAATTGTTGTTATTGTATAGCAATATTGTTGTCTATGTAATATACGATATACATTGAATCCTGACATAACAAATATGGCTGATTTACTATGCTGGTATATAGATTTACAAATTAAAGTGCACATATGGTCAGTTTTAGTTGATGCAGTCAAATAATTTTGTTGTACAAGTCAATATGAGGTATCAAAACTACTGAAATTTTGTTACGTATCAAAATTTTGAATAAAAGGAGGACATGCTGGCACCCTAAATTTATGCGAACAAAAATTTGAAAAAATATGGCTTATTTACTATGCGGGTATATAGATTTATAAAAAAAAGTGCACACATGGTCAGTTTTGGTCAACACGGTCAAATAATTTTGTTGAACAAGTCAGCAAGAGGTATCAAAACTACTGAAATTTTGTTACGTATCAATATTTTGAATAAAAGGAGGACATATACTGGCACCCTAAATTTATGCAAACAAAAAAATTGTTGTTATTGTATAGCAATATTGCTGTCCATTGTAATATACATTGAATCCTGACATAACAAATATGGCTGATTTACTATGCTGGTATATAGATTTACAAATTAAAGTGCACATATGGTCAGTTTTAGTTGATGCAGTCAAATAATTTTGTTGTACAAGGTATAAAAACTACTGAAATTTTGTTACATATCAAAATTTTGAATAAAAGGAGGACATGCTGGTACCCTATATTTATGCGAACAAAAATTTGAAAAAATATGGCTTATTTACTATGCGGGTATATAGATTTATAAAAAAAAGTGCACACATGGTCAGTTTTGGTCAACACGGTCAAATAATTTTGTTGCACAAGTCAGCAAGAAGTATCAAAACTACTGAAATTTTGTTACGTATCAATATTTTGAATAAAAGGAGGACATATGCTGGCACCCTAAATGTATGCAAACAAAAAATTGTTGTTATTGTATAGCAATATTGCTGTCCATTGTAATATACATTGAATCCTGACATAACAAATATGGCTGATTTACTATGCTGGTATATAGATTTACAAATTAAAGTGCACATATTGTCAGTTTTAGTTGATGCAGTCAAATAATTTTGTTGTACAAGTCAATATGATGTATCAAAACTACTGAAATTTTGTTACGTATCAAAATTTTGAATAAAAGGAGGACATGCTGGCACCCTAAATTTATGCGAACAAAAATTTGAAAAAATATGGCTTATTTACTATGCGGGTATATAGATTTATAAAAAAAAGTGCACACATGGTCAGTTTTGGTCAACACGGTCAAATAATTTTGTTGAACAAGTCAGCAAGAGGTATCAAAACTACTGAAATTTTGTTACGTATCAATATTTTGAATAAAAGGAGGACATATACTGGCACCCTAAATTTATGCAAACAAAAAATTGTTGTTATTGTATAGCAATATTGCTGTCCATTGTAATATACATTGAATCCTGACATAACAAATATGGCTGATTTACTATGCTGGTATATAGATTTACAAATTAAAGTGCACATATGGTCAGTTTTAGTTGATGCAGTCAAATAATTTTGTTGTACAAGGTATAAAAACTACTGAAATTTTGTTACATATCAAAATTTTGAATAAAAGGAGGACATGCTGGTACCCTATATTTATGCGAACAAAAATTTGAAAAAATATGGCTTATTTACTATGCGGGTATATAGATTTATAAAAAAAAGTGCACACATGGTCAGTTTTGGTCAACACGGTCAAATAATTTTGTTGCACAAGTCAGCAAGAAGTATCAAAACTACTGAAATTTTGTTACGTATCAATATTTTGAATAAAAGGAGGACATATGCTGGCACCCTAAATGTATGCAAACAAAAAATTGTTGTTATTGTATAGCAATATTGCTGTCCATTGTAATATACATTGAATCCTGACATAACAAATATGGCTGATTTACTATGCTGGTATATAGATTTACAAATTAAAGTGCACATCCCAAGAGAAAATAAATCTGGAATTCCACTGGAATCCCGGCTGGAATTTTGATGGGATTCCAAGTGGGATCCCACCTAAATCCGCCGGGATAAAATTTCGGGAATCCCGCCAAAAGTCCGGGATTCCCGAAATTTTATCCCGGTGGAATTAGGTGGGATCCCACTGGGATATTGTGGGATTTTGTTGGGATCCCACTGGGATAAAATTTCGGGATTCCCGCTAAATAAGCGGGATCCCGATGTAAATGTATTGGGATAAATTTCGGGATTCCCGTAAAAGAAGCGGGATCCCGATGTAAATCCCAGTGGAAATATACTGGGATTCCCGGAAAAAAAAGCGGGATCCCAAAAATAAATACCAGCAGGATATACATGCACCAATTCAAATTGCACTGCCACTGGGAATCCTGGGTTATTTATGCAAAAGGATACATGTCATGTTTTCCTTTCTGTTAATCAATTTGCTGTCTCTGTACTTCCAACTAGAATTGCTGAGTAAATTATGGTAACTGGAATATCTGCATGCAATCTGTTTCGTTGGAAGCTCCATTTAAAAAGATCAGTATATCCCCTAAAAGTATCAAAAAAATCCACAAAGAATCATTTGTTCAATACGTTTTGAAGCAACAAATTCAATAGAAATATTATTGCATGTTTAATGTTTATAGAATACAGTAGATTGGAAGCTAGTCCAAATAATTATGAAGTCTTGGAAGGTTATTTTAATTTTTTGGCAAATTAATTACCTTCCCCCTTTTTTATCCCCTGACGATAAATAACTATAGCGACTTATTATTTTCACCAAATAAACATACACACAACTGAATTAAATTTTGACATACCTACTATTTATGCCTGTTATGTGACAAGTTAACAAGTTTATTCATTGTATATGTTAAAAATAAATATATTTTCAGTTTATGCTTTCAGACTTTCTGATGTTGATTTGCTCAGATAAAAACCATACAAATCATAGTTCCTCAATAAATTATTTTTTTTAATCATTATATGCACATATACACATGTTAAATTAAATTATTAATGCACTTATCTGAAAACATCTTCATCTTCGTCCTGTCCATAATTCAGCGTAAACAAATTTTGATGACGTTTTTACCAGTACACAAACGTCGACGTGACAATCTCGCCCCAAATTATATCGGCCAAGTTGATCTGTCTCCGTAACGGTATTATAAATAAATTAAGGGTATCGCATAAAAGTATTAATTACTGGCCAGTTTTTACTAAATATAAGAAAATTATACTTTATTAATCGGCACATGGTGCATGCGGATAAGATAGTGGCCGCATTATTTAGGACAGTAGTCAGTATTTTCTAGGGTCGAACTGTCCCGCGGCAGTACAGTTGAAAACAAAGCACGTGGTTATGATTTTTTACAGTTTACATAAGTTGAGAAATCAAAGTTTTACGATGTCGATCATTATCTTATCATTGATGCCGGACGACAACTAATAGAAACGCACTTATGGGAACTTGGGGAACAACAGAAACGCCCAAGCTTTTCTGGCAAAACACTCGTGTGACATTTCTCGGACGCCCTGCCATTTTTATCGCGAAAATCTCGGCATTTTTCTGACTTATCAATATCTGTCAAACTGAATATTAAGTGACACTTAAATGTGATTGGCTTCAACTGACAGCTTTGGTGTCATACGCATTGTTAATTAACACCAATAACCTGTACTTGATGTTATCAGAGACATATAAAAATAAAATTGAAAATGGAAGTGGGGAATGTGTCAAAGAGACAACAACCCGACCACAGAAACACTTACATATTTTCAACAACATAATATATGGTTCATACAATTTCCCGTTTTAACTAGACTGGGATCCCAGCTTCAGACAGTCATCCCGATTGGGATCCCGGCTTTAAACAGTTCCGATTGGGATCCCAGCTTCAGACAGTTACCCCGATTGGGATCCCAGTGTCCGATATTTATCCCGTTTCATCTTGACTGGAATCCCGGCTTCAGACAGTTATCCCGAATGGGATCCCAGTTTCAGATATTTATCCCAAATGGGATCCCGCCTCCGGATGCTTATCCCGGTTTATCCCGACAATTTCACCGGGATTGCATTGGGATCCCGATGGATCCCGTTTTCGTTTTCTCTTGGGATATTGTCAGTTTTAGTTGATGCAGTCAAATAATTTTGTTGTACAAGTCAATATGAGGTATCAAAACTACTGAAATTTTGTTACGTATCAAAATTTTGAATAAAAGGAGGACATGCTGGCACCCTAAATTTATGCGAACAAAAATTTGAAAAATTATGGCTTATTTACTATGCGGGTATATAGATTTATAAAAAAAAGTGCACACATGGTCAGTTTTGGTCAACACGGTCAAATAATTTTGTTGCACAAGTCAGCAAGAGGTATCAAAACTACTGAAATTTTGTTACGTATCAATATTTTGAATAAAAGGAGGACATATACTGGCACCCTAAATTTATGCAAACAAAAAATTGTTGTTATTGTATAGCAATATTGCTGTCCATTGTAATATACATTGAATCCTGACATAACAAATATGGCTGATTTACTATGCTGGTATATAGATTTACAAATTAAAGTGCACATATGGTCAGTTTTAGTTGATGCAGTCAAATAATTTTGTTGTACAAGGTATAAAAACTACTGAAATTTTGTTACATATCAAAATTTTGAATAAAAGGAGGACATGCTGGTACCCTATATTTATGCGAACAAAAATTTGAAAAAATATGGCTTATTTACTATGCGGGTATATAGATTTATAAAAAAAAGTGCACACATGGTCAGTTTTGGTCAACACGGTCAAATAATTTTGTTGCACAAGTCAGCAAGAAGTATCAAAACTACTGAAATTTTGTTACGTATTAATATTTTGAATAAAAGGAGGACATATGCTGGCACCCTAAATGTATGCAAACAAAAAATTGTTGTTATTGTATAGCAATATTGCTGTCCATTGTAATATACATTGAATCCTGACATAACAAATATGGCTGATTTACTATGCTGGTATATAGATTTACAAATTAAAGTGCACATATTGTCAGTTTTAGTTGATGCAGTCAAATAATTTTGTTGTACAAGTCAATATGATGTATCAAAACTACTGAAATTTTGTTACGTATCAAAATTTTGAATAAAAGGAGGACATGCTGGCACCCTAAATTTATGCGAACAAAAATTTGAAAAAATATGGCTTATTTACTATGCGGGTATATAGATTTATAAAAAAAAGTGCACACATGGTCAGTTTTGGTCAACACGGTCAAATAATTTTGTTGAACAAGTCAGCAAGAGGTATCAAAACTACTGAAATTTTGTTACGTATCAATATTTTGAATAAAAGGAGGACATATACTGGCACCCTAAATTTATGCAAACAAAAAATTGTTGTTATTGTATAGCAATATTGCTGTCCATTGTAATATACATTGAATCCTGACATAACAAATATGGCTGATTTACTATGCTGGTATATAGATTTACAAATTAAAGTGCACATATGGTCAGTTTTAGTTGATGCAGTCAAATAATTTTGTTGTACAAGGTATAAAAACTACTGAAATTTTGTTACATATCAAAATTTTGAATAAAAGGAGGACATGCTGGTACCCTATATTTATGCGAACAAAAATTTGAAAAAATATGGCTTATTTACTATGCGGGTATATAGATTTATAAAAAAAAGTGCACACATGGTCAGTTTTGGTCAACACGGTCAAATAATTTTGTTGCACAAGTCAGCAAGAAGTATCAAAACTACTGAAATTTTGTTACGTATCAATATTTTGAATAAAAGGAGGACATATGCTGGCACCCTAAATGTATGCAAACAAAAAATTGTTGTTATTGTATAGCAATATTGCTGTCCATTGTAATATACATTGAATCCTGACATAACAAATATGGCTGATTTACTATGCTGGTATATAGATTTACAAATTAAAGTGCACATATTGTCAGTTTTAGTTGATGCAGTCAAATAATTTTGTTGTACAAGTCAATATGAGGTATCAAAACTACTGAAATTTTGTTACGTATCAAAATTTTGAATAAAAGGAGGACATGCTGGCACCCTAAATTTATGCGAACAAAAATTTGAAAAATTATGGCTTATTTACTATGCGGGTATATAGATTTATAAAAAAAAGTGCACACATGGTCAGTTTTGGTCAACACGGTCAAATAATTTTGTTGCACAAGTCAGCAAGAGGTATCAAAACTACTGAAATTTTGTTACGTATCAATATTTTGAATAAAAGGAGGACATATACTGGCACCCTAAATTTATGCAAACAAAAAATTGTTGTTATTGTATAGCAATATTGCTGTCCATTGTAATATACATTGAATCCTGACATAACAAATATGGCTGATTTACTATGCTGGTATATAGATTTACAAATTAAAGTGCACATATGGTCAGTTTTAGTTGATGCAGTCAAATAATTTTGTTGTACAAGGTATAAAAACTACTGAAATTTTGTTACATATCAAAATTTTGCAAGGACATGTTGCAACTAACAATTAATGAAAAATTATTTGTCGATATGTCATACGGTATTTGAAAATCAGTGAAAATAAGCAAAAATCAAAATTTAGAACATGACGTTGACCTTTGACCTTGACCTCATTTTCATTTTTTTTGGACCATATTCCAAATATCTAAGCGACATCTTTTGAAACATTAATACTACGCAAGAAAAAAATTAAGCAGAAGAAAAAAAAAAAAAGGTCTTTCTACAAGTGAAGATCTATTTTATTATCAAAATATTAAAAATCAATCTAAAATGTCAGTTCCTATGACTTTATAATGTATAAATATGAATTTAAAGATCAAAATCTAGAACGTCCTATTAACCTTTGACCTTGACCTCCATTTCAAGGTCACCAACCAAGGACCTCAAATAAAAAGACCCTAGGACTGTAATATGTATGGTTAATGAGTTATATCACTTAAGGCATGATTTTAAATATAAGATGGGCGAAAACTCTCATTTATTGTTTACGCACCCTTCCAACCAAAATTTATAAGTTACAACATGTCGCAACTCACAATTTAGTAAAAATAATTTGTCAATATCTTTCACGGTTGTTGAAAATAAGAGAAAATAAGCCAAAATCAAAATTTAGAATATGACCTTGACCTTTGACCTTGACCTTATTTTCATTTTTTTTAACCAAGGAACTTAAATCCAAAGACCCTAGGCCTATATTACTGATGGTTTACTAGTTAGAAACGCATATCACTTATATCAAATGCATAAGGGGAAATAACTCTAATATGGAGTCTCCGGATAGCTTCGGTTCAAATGAATATCCTAATCCTACAGAAGAAACGAGCAATTTGGTAAAATAAATTTGTCGTAATCTTTTATGGTTGTGAAGGAGTAGTGGCCACAAGAAAAACAGTGTTTGGGGAGATAACTCTTACAACGTAAAGTATTTTGTGACTCAGTTGTAAATTTTTAAAGCGTATAAACTATACAACATCATATTCCAAATATCTAAGCGACATCTTTTGAAACATCAATACTACGCAAGAAAAATCTTTAGGCGGAAGAAAAAAAAAATAATAATATGAACAAATTCAATAGGTCTGTCCACGGAAAGGTGGAAAGACCTAATAATCAGAACAAATTCAATAGCTCTTTCCACGGAATGGTGGAAAGACCTAATGATAAATAGAATTATATCTTGTAAAATACGCAGTAATTTTTGTTTGTCCCATAACACACTCGGAACTTCCTATAAGACTGCAATAGGTCATGAAATGTCATATATCAATTGTTTTATTAATTATACCTAAGTACATCTACATTCTTCATTCATTCTTGAAATTTTGGGGTTCAATTTGAAGTCAGGCATAAATTGTTTTTGCAGTTAACACATTTAATTACAATGTGTTGAAATACTCTTTGACTAAAACGACAGCTTATGAAAATTAAAAAATCGCAATGTCCAGATTGAAATAATTGATTTAGAAATATATTGAGGAGAAACAATAAATATCTACTGTCAGTACCTCTGTTTGTATCAACCGAAAGAAAGGCAAATTACAAACTGACACATTCACATTAGATTTAATTCATTCGACGTATTATTTTTTTAAGGCCAAACACCATAATTTATTAATATGGTTAACATGATATGTTGTAATGAACATAAAAAAACTTGACCTTTTTCTAATTGTTGTTTGATACTGGACATATATGGTTTGTTTTAATGAAGTATCAAAATCACAAAAAAAAAAAACAAAAAAAAAACGTACGAATATTGTCCCAACCACCATCATTCGATAAAAGATAAACAAAACAACCCAAAATAGTTTTGGTTTGAAAAATGTCCAGAGTACCGAGTCATAGAGAAACAAGACTTATAAACTTCATATGTCCGAAACTCTTATCTTGTTCAGGAACGCTCAATGCCGAGTATTTGAAAGCTATGAATGTATCTGTATTCCAATCTATTTAAATCATCCATTTGAATAATGTTGGGGTTTATAAATAAATCATTTAAACTCTTTCTTTGAAGTCTGGCACTGACACCTAGGTCAATACATTGTAATTGTTTTGCCTAACACAACAAATTAAACAAACTTGAAATGGCCTGAAACAATATATATGGAAATTATTTGAACATATTGACTGAGGACGAAAGGGAATTCAAACTTGAGATTTATTTATTTTCATAATGTTTAATGAGTTGTAATTTTCATCTTTTTCCCACGTTGTTCTGAACACATTTGAAAGCTAAAAATATAATTTTGAGTTAGATAGTGTCAAGTCCTTTTTTTGCGGCGGCTTTTCATACATGCATACATTATACAATTTGTTAATCCTTGATTTTTTTTTTTTTTTATTCAACAATATATTGCTTGCTGTTAACAATTTACTTCACTAGTCCAGCATTCTAGTGAAGGGTATCTTTATTTTAACAAGAAATCTAGGATTTCTCTCTGTTTAACAATAAAACATTACAATTTATCTAATCTATGTTATAAATATTTCATTTCAACCGTAAATAAATAAGTATATATGAAATTTTAATTTATCAATATGTGTATCTAGCTCGTTTGGAAAGAAAAAGTTTCCGAAAATAGTTCGCACTTGCAGTTATCGATTTTATATTATTGTATTAATATCTCTTCTCTTCTTTGGAAATTACCAGTTTAAAATAGTGATTTATGATTAATATAATTAGCAATTCACAGGTATGTATTAATGTTTCGATTCTGGAAAAAAAGATAGTATGTAAATATGTTTTTCCTTTTTTAAACGATAAAAAAACAGTGGATAACAAATACCGTTATCTCCACGCTTATCGGTGATAGGTAAAATTATTTCTCTAAATCAGTTCCGGATCTAAAAAAAATTATAATATTATCCTTTTTCTTTTCTTTTTTGCTAGATTATACATTTGCAAACATAAAAAAAATAAATTATTACAACTATTTGACAACTTTATCAAGTAGACATTTATTCTTAGTATGTTTAGTAGTTGCCTGCACTTTGTAGCTGTACATGAATTCTGCTTTATATACAGAATATACATCTAAAGATTTTGTTTTCTGTTCAGACATATAATTTGCCTTATATATACAAAACATTATAATAGTAATCAGATAATTAATTTCATAGTATTGCTCATCATTTATTTTATAACCCCATACTAAATTTTTAATGTTAGAATATTATTATTAATATTCAGTTTTTCTAAGAGTTTTTTAACTTTACTCCCGAAATTATCAAGAAAGTGACATTTAAGAAACATGTGATCATAATCCTCTGTGGTGTTGCAATAGTGACAATTTGAAATATCGCAGATCTTCCACTTTTTCAATAAAACTTTACAAGGTAAAATAAAGTGTAGCAATTTCCAACGGAACACTTTGTATTTGTTATCTTTAAAAAATGATGAACAAAAAATGATGAACAAACTTTAACATATTACACGAAAGACTCTTAATGTATTCAAGGTTAAGCATTGTCTTCCATTTGTAAAAACCAACAGGTATTTCAATTTCATTCTTAATTAATATAGTATAAATTTTTCTTGTATCTACATTTTCTAAATATTCTTTTTTGTTACAATTATTATTAATATGTATTGCATAGGGCGTTTTTACTTTAGTTTTCTTTGAATTTTCCTGTTTTAAAAATCTTTAACCATTCTCTTGGAAAAGCTTTCTTTAATTGGTAAAATTCTGACATCCAGTTACTTTTTATTTTAAGCTTTTGTAAAATAAAATTCTCTTCTATATTAGCATTTTCATCAATGATGTCATTAACAAAGATAATATTACTATTTATCCAGTTTTGGAATAAAAGGCATTTATTTTTTATCTTTATGAAATGATTTCCCCAAATAACTTCTTGAACTTCTAAAGTGTTTTGGCTGTTGTACTTTTTTATTAGTTATCCATGCTTTAACAATGTTGAAATAAAATTTTGGCAGCTCCTTTAACTCTGGAATAGAGTCAGTATTATCAATATTCATATGAAAAATAAGGAAATATTTTCCAAACTTATTAAAATAAAGAAGTGGACTAATTTTCCAATTTTTTAGATCTCCATTAATTAACCTTTTGATCCACCCAATTTTGATAGATTCTATATATTTATCTATGTTTATCATTTTTAAATCCCCATCTAGTTCACCAAAGCTAAGTACTGTGCGTTTAACCTTTTCTCTTTGCTTTTCCATAAAAAATTATAGATAATTTTTTTAACATTTAACAATATTTTTTTTCAATATGTGAAACAGATGCTAAAAAGGTAATATTTGGTATAATCAATGATTTGATAACTGTTATTTTACCAATCATTGTTAAATGTCTTTTCTCCCAATTTTTAATAATCTTTTCAGACTTTTCTATTTGCTTTATGACATTTATTTTTGTTACAACCGAAAACAATTCCTAAACATTTCACTGGTTTGTTTGTAAAGTTGATGTTTTCATATTTTTCTTTGCAATGTTTGTGTTTTCCTAACCAAATGCCTTCTGTTTTTGATCTGTTTTATTTAAGCCCTGATAAAATGCAAAAAATTTCTATCATGTTTAATACTTTTGAAATGTCTTGTTTTGTTTTTTAAAAAAGTGTTGTGTCATCTGCGAGTTGACTGATTTTTAAAGAATGTGTTTTCCCATCTATTTTGATTTCAAATCCTTTAATATTATTGTCTTGTCTTATTCTACATGCTAATATCTCGACAGCAATAACAAAAATTAAAGCACTGCACGGACATCCTTGTCTAATCCCTCGAAAAATGTTGAGGGGTTCAGATATCCACCCATTATTGATCACTGAGCTTTTAATGTCAGTATACAAAGTTTTTATCCATTTGAGCATAAAATCTTGAAAGCCAAATTTTTTTAAATGCTGAGAACATGAAATCCCATTCTAAAGAGTCAAAAGCTTTTGAAAAGTCTAAAAATAATAATGCTCCTTCTATATTAAATTTTTCTGCATAATCAATTATATCCTGGATCTGTCTGATGTTATAACCTATATATCTATTTTTTACATACCAATTTTAATCTTCATGGATAATTTTTGGTAAGATATTTTTAATGCGCTGAGCTAATGAATATGCTATTAATTTTGTATCCACATTTAATAAAGTTATGGGTCTATAGTTATCTAAACTCAGTGGATCATTTTTTTTATGGATAAGAGAGATAACTCCTAATTTCTGAAAAGTTGTTAACTCCCCTGTCTTAATATTAGTTTCTAAATCATGGTCCTTCTCTTTTGAATTGGTGTACACGTGTCATTGTGTGGTTTATATAATGTACTTTTCGACTAGAGACGAGGCTCCCCGTTCTTGGTCATTTACGTTATTAGGTGGTGCACATACCAACAACATTTTGTTTTTGTTAAATAATTGTTTCATTGACAATCACACCACATAATACTAATACTTGGTGGTTTTTTTATTTTGCTTCTGTATTAATCAGTCCGTTAGTTTTTAAACATTTAAAATGTTTTACGATGTTATTTCGGATAACCTTTGGTCTTTAAAAAATACTATCACAGTTGAACGGCAAACGATTTAATGGCGTCTAAGTTCAAGACATTGGTCACGTGATAAAAGGTCAGAGTTTACGATTTTTTGGTAAACGTGCATGTCTCGTGGTTTTTGGACTCGTATCGTCTTATTTGTACTCGTACATTAAAGTCATAAGAAACCTCAAATCAAAAAAAAAATAATGCATATGATTTTAATAACTCAATGGATAGTTTTCATTATAAAACTTATGTACATATACTTTTTTCTGAAGAAAATTCTTTAATTTATTCATATTTAGAAGAAGTTTACTTTATTTGAATAGCTTCCTTCCAGCAAGCAATTCCCCCGAGATATTTTCCGTATGCAAGGTGACCTCAGTGTGACTCATCTCGTAAAAATCCGGTGACCACAATACGCATGGATGTCCTTAAAATAAACTATTATCTGAATTTACACGTTAAACACGTGCTCAATTTCCATGCTTTTTTGTTTATTTTTCGTCAATTGTTGACAAACAGGTGACAATCGTTAAACTTCGGCTTCAAGACACGAACTTTAATTACCTGCCATATTTTCACAACAACACTGACCGATAGAAAAAAAAATTGACAATTATACGAAATTTACACGAAAAAAATGATAAATTCGAGCACAGAAGACTAAGTTTATGATGTTTGTATGCATTGGTTCAAGAATTGGAAGAACATTATTTTTCACCGGTCACTCGTTTCTTATGACTTTAATAAAAACCAAAGTGTTCAATTGTAGATTGAATAAGCTTTCTTATTTTATATAATTATAATAAAAAAGTATTGTTAAAATGTTATAAATTCACGACTGAAGTGAAACTTTTTTTCTGAAAATTTGCGTAGGTCCACGGAAAATCCTTAATAAATCCTTAAATAGGTTTGGTAACGTGTTGAGGGGTATAAAATATGAAGTAAAACCGTTTTTTGCTCTAAATATAACAAAATCAGATCACAAAAACCCCGGATACGCAATTGTGTCAGTTTATTCGTGGCGAAGCGGAGATCAAAGGGAGATAACTCGGTACGCGCATCGTAGGATATTGCAAGTTCACAACAGTAAATTTGAGTAAAATTAATGATTGCAGATCTATTTCGAAGAGTTCTTGAATACCTTTCAATATTCCATGCTCCTCTACTGTTGTAACATTAAAATAGTCATGGAAAGGTTGAATATGACATTTTTTTTCAAGTTCTTACAGGTTTTTGAACACTTCCAAAGACCTACATTTTATAACAGACTGACTTTTTCTCTGAAACTTGAACTAATTGTATATATATATTCTCAAACACCCTTTTGGTAGATAGAAGGATACATTAAGATGGGTTTATCAGTCATTTGTCAGAAGAACCTGTGTTACAATAGAAGCAGAAGCAGAAGATTACATCTAAACAAAAATATGGCAAAAAAAAGGAAATATAGTCTTCAAAATTGTGACCATTACCATAGATGATCATAGATTGAAAATAAAATCAATCTGCAGTGGCCAGAAGTACATGCACAATTTTTGTTTTATTATAGCTGCTTTAAGATACAATTGCAGATCTCAGGGAGTCTGGTGATTGGAACCTCCTCTTTTTATCGAAGATTAATGCATTTGAATGGGATCATGCATATAGTTGGAACCCTCCTTTTTCTCCTTGGTTGAGAATACCACCACTTATATATGTTTAACATTTTCTGGATTCACCCTGAGATAAGAAACTACATAAGTTGTACAAGTTCTGTTGCTTGCCTTAATCAAGAGAAAAAAATCTGAACATCCAAAGAACCAGAAATAGACTTAAAACATAATATTAAATCAACACAAAGATAACTGAACAAAAGCTGTATTGCAATCTGATATCCTGCAGTTATCATAAATCCTATTATATGTAATATTTCAAGTTTTGCTTTATATTTCTTCTTCTTTCTTATATTTGAATTCAAAAGTCCTGCAACCAACTGTCCTTTCAATTGAATTATTGATTGGATAATAACCTAAGCTGACCAGTATAAAATAAAATTTGAAAATGCTTTGTTGAAATAAAATAGTGGTATTATGTCATTAGATATACTGAATCAACTTCAAATTTGATCCAAATTCACATTTACCTGCTCTAAAATGCATAGTCAATTGGACTACAAAAATCTGAGACTACTTCAATGTATAACATAGAGATTGTGGTCACCTCCCATGTTATGGTAGTCTCAGACAAAAACAAAACTGACTTAAAAACAGTATGTTCAGAATTTTTTTGAAAAAGGACAACAAAAAGAAATTTATTATTCTGATATCAGAAATAAATTCAAAGCAGAATGTCAGTTCTTTTAATTGAGATAACCAGTTTAATAACATTATTTACTATATAAAAAAAAAACTCATGATATTATCTGGATTTACAATCATTTACTAAGCTTGTCATCAACTCACTTACTTTAAATGCTTTTAAAAGTTAACCTGTCAGTACTAAAATAAAGAAATGTGGTATAAGACAAGATATTGTATTCCAATGAAAGGGCATATGAAGAGCAAAGTAATGTACATGTATTACAATGATTTATATATAAGTATATATAATGGAACAATGATGTATATATAAATCAGATAAATATGGAGATAACCAACTCCATTCTTAGATTTTAAACCACAGCCAGATCAGAGCCACACATATATTTGAAAAGGCATATAACAATTATATCTTCAATTAACAGGCAAATATTCTTAAAGGCCCATTTAAAACAATATCTGTACTCTATATATTGATAGTTTTCTGAGTTCAAAACATTTATTTTTCAACACTTTTCAATGTCTCTAGGTTTTCTTGAATGAAAAGTCAATTAGATTTGGCACTTGTGTTTAACTTTTCAATTTTTTTACAACTTATTATTATATTATCATTAAATTCTTTTCTTAAAACTTATCAAGGGGAAACTGACATTTATGGTATAGTTGCCAATGAGATAACATTCTGGAAACTTATCACCAGAGTCCAAGTCTCTGTTAGCAGTGACAGTTAAATTACAAGTCACTTTACATACATCAACAATCAATACATTCCATTGTTTTAAGGCAAATGAGGAAAATAAGAGTAACAATAGATTTTGCCTTACTACATGCACAAGAGAACATTAGAAATTATAATATAAATAAGTAAATATCAGAGGCAAAAAAGAAAGGACTTATAGCCACTGGACTTTTAGTAAAGTATGCCCTTACTAATCCTTAGAGGAGCTGCTGTATACTAGAAAAAATGATGTTGATGATTTAACCCCATCAATTAGCATTTTAGCATTACATTATTGTCAATTGCTATCTGTTCTATTTGTTCCAACCTGTTATGAGAGTCAAAATGTATACCTAGGGTGGGAATTAAACCCATGTACGTTCATTTACTTTATTGTTCTTTGTGTACATAAAATGTACATGTACATGAAATATATCAAATGCAAAAAATGCTGTAATGTATCATTACACCCTCACTAGTTAAGGACCAAGTAAAGGAAGTCCCTGCACCTACCTAGACGTATTTCTTTGGTAAGATGTATTATATAACTCTTGAAAGTATAACACGATAAAGGTTATTGGTAAGTATATAGTAACATCAACGTGCAATTCAGGTAAACACACTTTCAAACATAAACAATCTACCACGTGTTTGTCTGCTGTGCTTGAATTCAAAACGACCCATCAGACTTATTTACACGAATTTTTGCTCAAGCAGACAGTTAAATATGTCCGTTTACCTTATGGGGTCTGTTAAGAATGGATTTGCTGTTATAAATTGTGTATGCATGGAAATATAAGGAAGATAACATTGATTTTTACCGTAACTTTTGAATACACAACATTCCCAAGGTATCCCCACAAAACACATGGCTACTTTGTAACGACGGCTGGTAACGTGTAGCCACTTTCTAACGGCAAATTTAATTGGATGATCTTCAAAGATCAATAATAAAATTGCTAATAAATGATTGGATACGAATTTGTGTCAGATTATAAATAGGTGAAAAAATGTAAACATTGAAATCCGCCATCTTGACGTAGGAAACAAACTAATTTTCAGTCTTGGATTAAAGGACATTGTGCACATTGCCAGCGTATCATGCATAAACAGTCATCTGCAAATATATCTTTCAATTTGTGTTTTACACTTACTTTTCTATGTTTTAGTTAATTTAATGTTTTAATTTACTACAGAATGGGACATCGTTCTCAAAGATGCCGCAGAAAAAATTATAGCTGGCGCTGTTTGTGGGCGTAAACATTTTACATACGGGTTCTTTTTTTGTCGACAAATTGACCTCTATCTGTCAATTTCAGGCGTTTGCCTTCCAACTGATCAAATGGGTTGATACGACAAACTATAGTTAATAACTTTCAGTCTAAGATAGAGACTTGTCTTATTGGCAACATATTATGATACTACACCGCTGCTTTGTAAAATACTGCCTTGTTGACGAATATCACTCTCTTTCATAGACTTGACAAAACAAAAGGAAAACATTAAATTATAAAATAATTCAACGAGGAGGTTAAAAAGTATCTTTTATTTCACGCAAGTAGATGACCATGGATAAAAAAAATGTTTCTATTCTAAATGTGGACGAATTAAAATACTTTGATACGTGGTGTATTTTGGCATTTTCTCTCTCTTTTATGCCTTTCCCTTATTATAGTGAGTTTTCTATTGTTATGAGAAGTCCTTTTATTAAGTATCCTGACAGAAACACGTCTTTCCCCGCCGTCACAGCAAGATCAAACGTTTGTATTTTTGTTACTGTGGATAATTTTGTTGGAAAACACTCCTCCGAAAACCATTCTATAGCACCGGCTAATAATTTTTTTGATCAATTGTATCTCTTTTCTTGTCTTGTAAAACACCTTCATCCTCATTAACATACAGATGTATTTCGTTAATTGACATGTGCATTTTTGTGTTTAAACGGCTGGTAGCGTAATAATGCAAACGTACACACTTTCGAGAACAAACACATATTCGCAGAAAAACACACTTAAGCGTAACACTTCATCGGACATTAGCGTTGTTCATTTAAGTGCACAGACCATCGTTCTTTAACGTACCAAATCATTGCACGTAAGCGCGTCCCCATCGCACTTTAGAGTCCTACATATTTACTGAAACCCTTTTTTTATTTTTTTTTTAGTTTCTTGTCTTTTTTTAAACATCATT
The DNA here is from genome assembly GCA_019925275.1 of Mytilus edulis. Taxonomy (NCBI): domain Eukaryota; kingdom Metazoa; phylum Mollusca; class Bivalvia; order Mytilida; family Mytilidae; genus Mytilus; species Mytilus edulis. Next base: position 4,558,773 of record CM034359.1, read on the forward strand.
GATATGATCCTTAGTTTTTCCTGAAAAATTTAAACAGTCTTACTTTTTTTCTGGAAGATTGATTTCGCGCCATTTCATCTTTGCACTTGTTATTGATGTTTTACCTTCTGCACCTGAACTTTTAAAACAAACTTCAATTTTTTGTTTACTTACGTTCAGAAATACACCATTGGTAAGAAAAACACAAAAACGTTTGAAAACATTGCATGGTGTGCAACCAGGCCTCCCCAAAAATGACCGTCAGAAGGCTTTTGGAATGGTTGATGCCAGAATGAGTGTTTCTGATGTCATGGCTCGATTTAATGTGCAGAAGTCAACAGTTTAGAGACTAACTAACAGATATCGACAAATTGCAACTGCAGAGGATAGGTCAATATGTCGTGAACCAAAAAAAAAAACTATTGTCAAGGGAGGAGCGCTACTTTCGCTTTACATCAACACGTGACATGTTTTTGTCCGGCCATAAGAGTAGTGTATTGACTAAGGGCATCTGCTGGTGTGCCTTCCAATTCTTCATTGCTGCACTTAGGGCAGGGCCGATAAATTGATTTTGAATAACACTATACTCAGTTTCGAATTTTGACCCTCCCGAGCTCCATACCAAGAAAATCCTAATGAATCTATACACAACAGAAATTCATACCTGTAGTTTCAACAAACAGAAAAGAGTGTATAGCTTGCTACATGGTATATATGCTCATTGTTGAAGGCTGTTCACCCATATTTGCTAACTGCTACTATATTTGATGTCTGGTGGATATTTGTTTAAATGGTAATCATACATATACCATATCTTTAGTATAAATTAGCTAGTCATTTAGTTATTGAAGATGAGAGACATACATTGTCATTGTAAGGCCTAAAATTGAGATTTATGTAGAGTTTGATAATACATGTCTACTGAAGATGGACGTGCAGTTGTCATTTAGGGAAATAATTGCCATGACCATAGTCCGAGCGATTACATGTTTTTGTTACTATAGAAAGATGAACAAAAGGTGTATACAAGACAGATAATACAAAACTGCATGTATGACATAATTAGCAATTACACGTACGGGCCACGCTTGTAAAAACTGTGTGATAGTGGTTTTAGTTCGTAGCACAAATCCACGTTCGGTAGTCAGGAACTGTTTTACACCGGGAATGGTGAAATCGATGACATCCAAAACCTGTGATTTTAAAAACTAAGAACAAATATAGGAATTAGCCTTGCAATTAGCCAAATATTGTACAACTAAATAAAGTATTTGACTTATTTTTACCTATAATGGTGTACTTTTACAAATTGTGACTAAGATGTAGAGTGTTCTCATTGCCACATCTTCTTATATCTATCTATACTGTTACTTCGCTTCCATATTGAAAAAACGGCAGTGTGAATATTTTGTGTGTGACAAATAGTTCGATGACATACTTATCAGCCTTTGGTAGTTGTTAGTGTACATGTATAATGCAGGTTATAATCTTCAAAATTTCTTTCTTTATATTTCATGCATCATGTAAAAAGTAGTATACATGTTTGAAAATTTAGATAATGAAATTTCAGGTAAAGTAGTGTTTTAGTCCAAATAAAAACAGTAAAACACTTGTATGATTGAAGCTTTCGAACTAAATTGTAGACCCCAACCCCAAACATAGAATGGTTCACATTTTGAGTTACACTGCTCTATAATTTGTTTCTAAAATAGTACACGGCACTGTGATTTTTTTTAGATAATCATGCACGATTTTATAATTTAAAAGAAATGCTATACGAAATAACTAAGATCAGTACATTTGTACTCGCTACACGGTAAACGGGAAAAAAGTCACGGAAAAAAGTCACAGGAACAAAGTCACAGGACAAAAGTCACAAGAAAAAAAGTCACGGGAAAAAAAGTCACAATATATGTTTGAGTAAAATTATCAATTCGAACTTGAAGTATGTTGAAATGCACACGAAAAAGTAACTACAAAGTCAAAGAGTATAAAGCTGCATTAAAATATGTTCATTTCCATACAAAATATATATTGGGATTTTTTTCCAATGTATTATCAGATTATTACATGGAATTTTTCATATCGCATGTATTATTAGCCCTAGGTTCAATATCAGCCCAAGAGCCGCATGGCTCGAGGGCTGATATTGACCGAGGGCTGATAATACATGCGATATGAAAAATGACATGTTATGATCTTTTTATCATATGCTTCAACAGTAGAGAAAAATAATAGATTCATATATTGATCCCTCTACGTGGTTCCCGAAAAGATGTTGAAAGAGTAAAAAGTTCACGGACGTCGGACCCAAAATTTGATACATTCAATATGAAATCTTTCTATCATATGCCTCAACAGAGAAAAAAAACACATTTTAATATGGACGAATCGACAAAAAAATAATTCAATAATATACATAATGAAAATTGTTTGGAAAAGTCGACTTTTTTAAAGTAATTTTCTAAATTATGTTTCAGAAAAACTTAAAAAATGCATTTATTTAATATTTTTTTTTTTTTTTTATTTAATTTAAAATATTTATACACAATATACTTTCCAGTATTCAAATAATTGTTTTGTACACTACTTTGTAATGTTTTTTCACTGAAAACGTAGCATTGAGGTGTATTTTCCGGAATTTGCCGAGTATCACCGGAATGCCATGTGATAACGTTACGGAAAGGCATGTGATAACAATCGAAGCATGTGATAAACTTTTCATATCAGCCCGCTAAGCACCAATTCGAAAAATATGGAAAATACTTTAATTTAATGCTATTATCATACGGTAAAAATCATATGTTATTTAGTCTAAGTATATGATAAATTAATATATATCCCGCTATATGATCATGTTCATAAAAGATATATTTTGGGTATGTTTCTCCTATAAATACATGCTTGTGCAGACCATATGACTATTTTATACAACATATATATTGTTATTTAATGACCATTTTTATTTAAAGCCTGGATTTGCATCCTTCATTCATAAGTACGTTTTAATTTCTACATGATAGTACTTAATAAATGTTTTGTGTTAAACGTCAAATCAACTGACAAAGCAAACAATCCACACAAAAAAAGACATCTAGAAGACATATATATATTTTTCGTCCGGCAGCACGTATAAACCACAGTTATCGTAAATTATATAAAAGTACAAAATAAATCGACAAAAATACACACTGAGAACAGAGAAAAGAACTGATAGGTCCTTGAGTTCCATGCGTCTAGCTCCCGTTATGTTTCGATTTGTTCAAAATTCATGTTAATTAAATTTAAGTTACTTTTGAATATTACACCACATGAAAATTACACTGGTGGGTTCCATGTCATAAACCCACAATTCGTCCTGAGCATGCATGAAATATTTGCCCCTGGAGTTTAAACAACCAACAATCAAACACAATTCACAACTTGTAGTATATATAGTTTTGAAATATAAAATGAATAAATAGTGATACAATTTGCCTAATAAATAGAATACAAATACCCACCACTTTATATAACTGACACAATTTCAAGGAATACTTTCTTAACTATATAAGTAGAGAAGCGAAAAGTTTATCTTGAACACTAAACAATGGTTTGTCATGCAGCGCTCAAATATTTTGCATTATTTTTTGTTATAGTGTTTAAAAATACATAATAGTGTAAGAACCTTAAATTACACATACTATATACTATGAAACTCTAGAGCGAGGGGTTAGCTAAACACAAATAGTTTACGTATACACACATTCATTAATTCTTCTTTACTTTTAGCCATACGGCACCTTTTTATTGTATATTGTAAAATAGTCATTCACTTCTTGCATTCTAAATCATTGATTTTGTTACCTGTTGACCAGGTTGATTACTAGCACGTGTCATTGAACTCAAGCATTTTGACTGAAAAGCCATTTACATGTACTATAGAGGCGGATCCAGATATTTTTTTAGAAATGTTTACATGCAACTACGTGTGAGTTTTTTTTAGAGAAGGTGAGTTCAGATCATCATTTCTATATGTCTACATCTTTTATTTTCTACCATTTATCTAATATTTGCCACTGGTTGTTTAACAACGAATAATCAATAAATATGTTCTTTATATTTCATCACCACTATATATTCTTTTATCCATATTTTTTCACTCGCTTCCAGACTTACTTTTTTGCACATTATTCTTATATCCATGATATCCGACCTTCATATGATATCTTAATAAATGGTGACCTATACTTATCCTCATCCATGTACTTGGTAATGGAGACAAGAAAATACACACATTTTAGAAATGTTTGTTTGGGCTTTTAGAGAAATGTATAAGTCCGAGATTCTGCTCCAAAATAGGTTTTGTTAAAAAAAAAAAGATTTTATTAATGTCAATTCATTTTCCTGGACCGGGGGAAAAAGGAAGAGGGGTTAAAACAAATTGTCGATTTCCCTTGAAAATAAGGGAGAGATCTGTTTGCGCCAAAAATGCGTCCTTTTGCGCCACAACTTTTTTTCTCCAATGCTACGTTTGGGTCACCTGTTTTAAAATTACATGGTATCATTTGCACCAAAAATAAAACATACGATTGCACCAATTAGAAGAAAATGACTTCTCTCCTCTTTTATTCGGACTGAGAACCGACAGTTTACACGGAGATGTTTCCTTTTCTGAAACATATCTTCTTTTTACTGCTTTTGCATGGGTACTCCCCAATGTAATATATGAAGTAGCTTGTAACTTCAATTTATTGTCCAAAGACACAAACATCAAACAGTTCATTATAATTCGTGTGGAATGCTTCTGCTCCATTACTGGTACGTCTTGCGGCAGATAGGTACAGTCAATACGCATGATGGAAACAAAGCCCTGTGTCATCAATATATGTAACTAAAACATAATCAGCAAAAGCTTCTATTTTCTTCTCTTTTGTCATATCTTGTATTAAATATTCAGCAAAGCAATAAGTTTTCTTCTCGCTCTGTACATGGACTGTATAATACATTTTAAGTCATTTCTCTCCAGATGCCCATCTTCATGGTGAAATATCTCCGAACATATGATACTTTTAAAGCCAACAATAAGAAAAAATATGTATTAATCATAAATATTTATGATAGATATGTGTACAGGTAGATTGGCGCAAATGAGTTCCGAATATTGGCGCAATTGATAAATTTGGAAAACAGAATTTGGCGCGAATGATACCCCTGAAAAACAGTAATTGGTGCAAAAGGACTGCTGCCGAAAATAAGAGGGGAAGGAAATACGACATTCCGTTTAAAAACAAATCTTGTATGGTATTCAAAAATAGATAGCCAGTTTAATTTGTTGCTCAATAAACTCACAAAAAAGACGTTTTCCAAGAAAAATAAGAAAGAAACATCCACAAGAAATGTAACTGTGATCACTGAATTTAGGAAAAAAGTTATATCCAAATATAGATGTGACTACCATTATCGACAGTAAACCAATATTTGACCTTATTCTTTAAAAACACAGAGCAAACGTTTCACCTGTGAATCGATCTAAATCGGTATTGTATTATAAACCAATATAAATTCTTACTGTTAAAATCAACATGCATGTAAATGTATTTTACACCAACACTTTTGCAAAGCGACATTATACACAGGTCTCAATATTTAGGTAAACACAACATTATTTACACACTCACCCATAAGTTGTCATTAATTACGCATGTGTACGTTGACATTAATTAACTGCCAGTTTAAGAACTGAAGTCAAATCAAGATGACTGTGATTAATTTCTGCTCTAGAAAAGAAGACAATGGCAGTAAAATTATGCTAGATTTTTTTTTGGTGACCTGAACGGTTGAGGGTGGAGGGCATAAAACAATGTTAATTATTTTAATAAGGCTTCCGCTTCATTTCTGTGGATTGTCTTATTGTTAAACCACATCTCTTTTTTTTTAGGTTACGTTTAAGATTTTTCCGTTACTAATTTGCAAATACGAAACATTTTTTTCACAATGGTTCACACTACTTTAAGGTTTAATGTATGGCAAACATCTTTGTGTGTATACGATTAACAAACGTCCTTGCATTTAATATTTAATATAAATAAATAAACTAACATTTATTAAAAGATAAGCAGCATATATAGACGAATAATTTTATTAAGTCCTCAACAAAACAACACCATAAATAAAGAATCAACAGAGGATTAAATCTTTTAATTAATTACGTTTTTATTAGTATTTATTCGAGATAAATAATACTTTAACTTCTAATAAATATATTATTAATCTAAAATGCACTACTCAAGCAGACGGGGCATAACTCATAGTATCATACCAGCACACTGGAAAAAAAAATTTGGGGATTTGATCTGTTTTGGTCTGACACCGTCGTAACGGATCTAAACAGCTCGCTAGGAGATTCAGTCTTGTTAATCTTAACATAAAATTGAGAATGGAAATGGGGAATGTGTCAAAGAGACAACAACCCGACCAAATAAAAAAACAACAGCAGAGGGTCACCAACAGGTCTTCAATGTAGCGAGAAATTCCCGCACCCGGAGGCGTCCTTCAGCTGGCCCCTAAACAAATATATACTAGTCCAGTGATAATGAATGCCATACTAATTTCCAAATTGTACACAAGAAACTAAAATTAAAATAATACCAGACTAACAAAGGCCAGAGGCTCCTGACTTGGGACAGGCGCAAAAATGCGGCGGGGTTAAACATGTTTGTGAGATCTCAACCCTCCCACTATACCTCTAACCAATGTAGTAAAGTAAACGCATAACAATACGCACATTAAAATTCAGTTCAAGAGAAATCCGAGTCTGATGTCAGAAGATGTAACCAAAGAAAATAAACAAAATGACAATAATACATAAATAACAACAGACTACTAGCAGTTAACTGACATGCCAGCTCCAGACTTCAATTAAACTGACTGAAAGATTATGATTTCATCATGCCTTACCGGACTGAATTACCTGATGAGACTATCGATCGGAACGGAGTCTTAACGGTCTAAAAAGTCTCAACGTTTTTTCTCTAGCGGTAAATCCAGTCAATTAAGATATGATCAGACCAAAATGACCATTTCAGACTGAAATCGTGCTACTAGTGATGTTCAACTCCTATACAAAAGTAAATGGTCCTAAGAGTCAGATACAAATTTTATCTTTGATTGTGAACAATTTTAAAAAGACTGATCTCTGTAAGCTAATTCCAAGATTGACAACGTATAAGATTGATACTGCAAGGAAATATGATGCGACTCATGGTCCTGGGCAAATCATAAACCCGCCAAAGATTCATCGAGTTAGAATGTCCAAGTTCCATTTACAACACTTTATTCAGTTTTGTTTAGTCCATTTTTTTTCTCAAGTATTAGGGTATGGTTCTAGAACCCTTCACCTATCATGTGGACTGCAGATAAAGATACCTAAAATGTGAAGAACTATGATTGCCACAAGGATTATCAGGGCATATGAAACCCATTGTGAAGACCAAGAACTAGCTGTACCATCCAAAGCAACATTATACAAAAAAGTCAAAACGTGTGCTATATCACAATTTTTTTAAAGGAGCTTGATAGCTATATTGCAGATGGCATGACGGCCATTGAAACACTTGAAAAAATTGTCTACCGGTTGAAAGAAAAATGGGCTTTCTAATGAATCTTCTAACGAACTGCTTAACAAACTTGCAAAAGTGAATCAACATTTAAAATTTGACATGAAGCTTCATATGAAAAAAAAATCAAATTGTGCGGATCATTGTATTACGTTTGCTCTGATAGATGATAAGAGTAAGGACTTTAGGGAATCTTGTGGCCATGAACACACCCATATCTGTTCTCCTTGCAACAAATTTTTAGAGGTTACAACTGATATTTCAAATTCACTTGCTGAAGCTGATATAGAAATTGATTTGAAATCTGAAATGGAACATGATTTTGATCTATCTTGTAGCAAGTTATCAGAATGGAAAGCACATGTTGTAAGAACCATCAAACAAGAAACAACTAAAACTGAATTAATAAAAACCATGAAAAACCATCAAGCCCTGATAATCATTGATTGGGCCATGAAGTATTTACCTCATAGTTTTAAAGAATCACAACAAAATTGGTTTGGCAAACAAGGCATCAGATAGCATGTGATAATTGTATTAATACCAAAGCAACCCGATGACAATCATGAAAACTGTATAGAAATAAATGTTAGCCTGGTTTCCTTTCTACCCATATTGCAGGGCGGTACTCAAGGTTGGTTGTCAGTATCCATGTTATTGAAGGATGTTTTGTCAAGAATTAAAACCATGCAGCCAAATTTACATGAAATGTTCCCTAAATCAGACAATGCAGGTTGCTACCATTCCTTGCATTTGAAAGAACAATAATTCTCTGTTTGATTTACGGGTAAAATAATACAACTTCAGTGAAGTACACAGTGGAAAAGACCTGTGTGATTCCAGGACCGGAACTTGTAGGATGCATGTGCTAAAAATTTGCAAATGAAGGAAATAATATTGAAAATCCAGCAGATTTGAAGAGAGCACTAGATAGTAACAAAAGTGTTATAAATACCTTTGTAACACTAGTTGACATTTCAGCTGTTTTGATAAGGACAATTAAACACTTCAAGATCAGCAAGATGTCAAACTTTATTTTTGAGGATCAAGGAATCAGAGTCTATCAAGCATTTGGAATAGGAAGTGGATATCTCATCACAAATACAATACTAGAAAAGATCTCCAGAAACCTCAGTTATGATGAGAGTAGGATAAAGGTAGGTTTGTGTATGTACATAGGTTTTGTGTCTTTGACTCATCAAGAGCAGCAAATCAAACAAGACATACAGATAACCTTGACAACATTAACACTAGTACTTGGATAACGTTTTTAACTCACCAGGCTTATCACAATTTACCAATATTTTACATTTTTTTACTACTACGTGTATCTTGAAAACTAAAAAAGATAGACATGATAGATAGACACTTTAAATAGCAAAAAGGATCAAAAAGTCAATATTTCCAAACTTTACCTAAATTGTTGGTTTATTCTATTAAAGTCCACAATGTAAGAGAGTATCTAATGTCATGAATGTTGAAGTTACTCATAGACCTAGGTTAGAAATACAGACTCTTTACAGCCTCTATATATTGGATCACTTTCTTATATTAAATAAAACCATGTAGATCCCATTTGTATATAAAAAAAGTTTTAATAAACTAATTTTTTTAAGTATGTTAATCATTGGTAATAGAAGATATCAGATTTATAAACATGATATAAAGATACGACTTTTCATCTGTAATGTCAAATATTTCCCATTTTTTTTATTTTCAGATTATAGAAGAGCCCTGTCAACATGGTGAAGAAACGTTTAATTTAAGACCAACACAACTCAAGTTGAATAATCAGTAGAGCAGGGATATTTAAGTTGCACAATTCCTGGGTGTGTCAAGTCGTTTAGACAACCTTCCATTCTAGAACACCATCTTGCCATTGGACAACATATTTACCATGAAAATGACAAAATGACTGATGGGCAGAGAAGTGCACCTATGGTACCAATAAAAACTATAATGAACAACAAGATGAGGATAATCTTGATATTGGAGCAGATTTTATGGATATGCCATCAAATTTGAAATCTGGGTGGGCCTTAAAATCAGAAAGGAAATTTGTGCGTTTCAAGGCTTCAGTTAAGGATTATATCAAACATATTTTTGATGAAGGTGAGAGGACTGGTAAAAAGGCAAATCCCTTACTGTAGCAAATAAATTCGAAGATTATTTGCTCCTGATGATTGGGTCACAGCACAACAGGTTAGAGGTGTATTTGCAAGCTTACAATTAAAACTACAGAAACAGAACCCAGAACGATTAGAATTGAACTTAAAAACATAGGTGGATGATGACTTGAATGAAGTCCTAACAGAGTTAGATGCTATTGAGACTTTGAACATTGTTGACTCTGTAACTGAACAAATAAATAGGGCCAATGTGTCCATTATGTCTTTAAGGATTATGTTTACTTTTGTTGTTCCAAGGCTGAACATATCGAAATTCCACAGCCCACTTGTACTGGTATATCTGACAATTCTTTGCTTGATACTATAAAAGCTGAAATTTTTGTTGCGAATTTATTTACCTTTGTTTCGAGGAAAGAATATATCCATGATATTAAATCCCCCACTAACAAAATATCTGTATTAAAGTCTGTGAATTGTCTGCAACAATCAATAACTAATATTGCATTAAATTGTTTCTGCTCGTGTTGGTATATATATGAAATGGCTATTATCTATTATGTGTGCTATTATGAAATTATTGCACTTTGATAATTTATTACGACACCTACTGACATAGCTACGGAAGGGTTCATAAACCTAACCACTATACATTTTTTAGGGCCAATGTGTTCATTATGTCTTTAATCACTAATATTTCTAGTTTGCCTGTCTATCTTTCTGTTCATCTTTCAGTCAATTATGCTAAGGGCTAAGGGATAGAATCTCTCATCCACAACTCCTCCTAAAGAACTGAATGGCTTTTTCACTTTGACCTAGTAACACTTTATTTCTGTATAGGAATAGCAAATTTCGAACCCTGCACAGTGGGGACAATGTTGGTACAAACATGTATACATGTATAATTTGTTCTAAAACGTAAGTTCATTCTGTTAAGCACTCTTTTAAATTTAATTGATATATACACAAGCTTTAAATCAAAGATATCTCTAGCGACTCTTTTTATATACAAAAGTATCACTTCAAGTTTAGCATCTTTATGACTTGCGCATTTCCAGTGAGGTAAACAAAAGTTACAGAACATGAACATTTACATGATTTATGTAATGGGTATTTACCTCACATTACTAGTCATGCTAGATCTCGGATACTTTCTGCAATTAACTTTATCATGTTTATAGTATTGATATAGATCCTACCACTGCATCGAGTGTGTTACGATATGTATCCACTCGAGACAGTTAATTTTCAAAATTTAAAACGCGAGGCTCGCCGAGAGTGGATAAATATCGTATTACACGAGATTGGGTGGTTTAATCTGTTTCTCTAATGATTTTCAAACAACATGCCGGCAGACGTATTCCTTCTTTTCAAATGATCTGCAAAAAGATGTGTTCTTTCTAAGTGACGTCATCAGGCATGGTCGCCTTTTGTCATGGCGTCACAATAAGAAATTCAGAGGAAAGTAAGAAAATTCGACGTCATAATCGGATTTTAACCAATGAAGAACTGAAATCAAACGAACCACACGTTGATTAAATTTGTTATACAATGGGTGCAGAAAGGGATAAATCGACAAAGAATTAGAGAAACTGATTTAAACACTTTAAAAAAAAAATGTTCTAACATACATTGTGCTTGATAATCATGGTAATGTTGCTTGAAATTGATGTAGAGTGGGGCGCTCATATTCGCCGTGGACACAATTTCGCCGTTTTATGATTTTGAGGTGTAAAAACTTCAAAAGATGGTTGAAATGGAAGAAATATGCCGTTAAATTATATTTTTATAACAAATATGATTATTTTTGAAAATGAGACTAAATTTCGGCACTTCCGGCAAAGGACCTAAAAATGGACAACGATTTTAAGCCATTTTCCTGAATGAAAAAAACGATTTCAAAGAAGCATTCCTTAGTAATTCTTTGACTGATTGCCCTAAATTTCAATTTTTTATACCTTTCAAATGTCTACTATTCGTCTATAATGAAATTTTTTTGATAAATATTGTTAAAAGCTGCAGTTATTTGGTTTTAAATAGATATGTAAAAACGGCGAATATGTGTCCCCCGTTGACAAAAAAATAGGAAATTTCATACACCCTTTAATCCAACTTTTCAGATGATTTTACTCAAAACAAACACGTTTTCAAGCTAAGAATATTTTGCATTTGAAGTTAACTTCATATAGAAATATCAGTATACTTCAAAAACATTAAGACCTGAACATAAACTGAAGAAAACATGGAAAGATATGGCGAAAATGATCACCCCACTCTACATGTATTTAAAAATGTTGTTCTGTTTCTTGTAACTGTATTTATTTATTTTTATTTTTTATTATTCATTAAATCATAAAATCATTCACAATGTAGTTTTAGATATGCAACATCAGATTACATAAAAAGACTAATTGACTGTTCATAAGTTTTCTTAAATTCCTTGTGTGGTTGAAACATGTATAAATTCCCAACCCACCCCTTTTATTTCCCAAATCATACTAATACATCATTGATAAAGGTCATCAAAATAAGATAAAGAAAAGTATGGGAAGCAAATAATATACATGCAAACTTGCACTTATGCCTAAGTGTATACAACATTATATTTAAATGACTTAATAATGACGTTGGTTTTTATATGAAAAAAGGGAGCTATTCAATAATTTTTTTTAAATTTTGGATCCAATCCATTATTGATTTATTTGAATATTAATGCTCTTTAAAACAGTTTTGTATGTCTTATTTATTAATTAGTACACAATTTCAAATTTAAAACTCTGATAATATGTTAGAGTCAATTTCAGAAGAAAAAATGTCCAATATTTCACCAAAAAAATCATTATTTTGAAATTACTACTAGATGAAAATAAATTTGAACCCGATTAAAATCTTTAAGTTAATTTTAATATAGGCGATAAATGTTCAGTTACGAACAATTTCATAAAATTTTAAGCGTCCGTAAATTTTTTTTTGCAATTTTAAAATGTGATTTTGTTTGTTTTTTTCAATTTTTTGAGTTAACGGAAAAGTCAAATTAATTATACAATACTTGTTTAAACTATGAAAATAATCAGATGTAGTGCAATAGGCAATCAAGTAATTGATTAAAAAATTGTCATTTGTAAAGCAAAATTGCGCCAAAATTAGGCTGAAAACAATAAGCCCCCAAAAAGGCCCCCAAATTTAAAAAAAAAATAGATTTCATATCTTATATGCAATTCATACAACAAATTTCATGAAATTCTGAGAACCCTCTGGAATCGACATCTGCCTGGCTCTATCATAGAATGGAAGTTAATATGTTTGACTACTAGTTTACAATGCCAGTTTCAGAATGCACAGTAATTTAGAAGATTATCAAAATACATGTAGATACATTCATACTATTCTAAGTACAGCAAGCTGTTATTTAACTCTAACGAACAACCCTGCCAGGGCTGTAAAGCCAGTCTAGGTCGTTAAAATCTTCCATCATCATGCAAATGACACTAACCAATAGTGATGGATCGTGACAGACCCTCATGGAAAGTCAAGAAGGTTTAACATCCCCCGGTGGTACATGTAGCTCACATACTTTCAACCAAGCTTAAAATGCCCGCGATTTCGCTTTTAAGTCAAACAAGACTTCCGGATTTTAACTTGCACATAAATTCCATTAACGTGCTCGGGGACAGAACAATAATTATCATCACTCGCGTTGATATAGACTCTGTATAATACACTTTGGAAGCAAGGGAGAGGGCTTAAACTGTTTTCAAGTACCTATGAATTTTGGTACCTTTTCTGAAATTCTGCAAACATGAAACCTTTTACAAAAATTCTCCCTACAACAGTTTACATACTTTCAACCAAGCTCTAAATTCCGGCGATTTGGCGGGTGTGTTCTAGTAACTTTTAAAGTTGCTTGCCTTACAGAAGTTGTTTTTGTATTTGTTTCCCCCACATACTGAAGGTTAAACAGGTGTATATTAAAATAAATATAAATAAAATAGAGAGACAGCAGCCCAAGTCCAAAAACAAGTAAAAAGGCAAAGATGAATTTTGACTTATCATGCTCACATGGCAATTTTTTTTACAAACTGACATAGTTCACATGAAAATAAAAAGTTTAGGCCACATTAATTTGATTAATAGTTATTTGGATTGATAATATGAGACACATCTGCGTGCCATGTCCATGTGCAGAGTGTCGTTCCTCCACTATCATATGATATAATATTTATAGATATGTTTTTTTCATTTTGAGAAAAGGTGCAACCTCCATAACACATGTTCAATATGAATCCTTACTTAGTTACATGATGAAACCAACCATCTTTTAAATAAATGTCTATTTTCAATACTTTATTACTATAACATGTATTTATGTTTTATTATCCATTTCTGGTCTCCATGACTCATGAATTATTTGAAAAAAAACATACTAAAAATACATTCTGTAGTAGTATCTAACTTGAGCTTTCTCAAATTCTATTTATTAATAGTAATTATTGTACATCACACACCAGCGGCATATGTACAATGTAAAGATTGGTTGGTTATTGGTTATAAAAAAATCCAGTGGCAATATTTCATACAAATTGAGGACGTGACAGTTATCAATACATTAATATACAATATATTAGTACAAATAATCAAGAAATCTTGAAAGGCTATTAAGTTTTTTTTCTTTGATACCTTACATTGCAGGAAGACGTCAAAGCAAAAATTTAAAATAGCCTTCCAAGACGTCATGATTATTTGGACTAACAAAATGTAGGGTTAGGTCTTGTAATAGGCCAACACGCACAACCAAACCCTTCTGAATTCCCCACATGTAAGGGTTTAACAGTAATATAATGAACAGGGGTGGATCCAGCCATTTATAAAAAGGCAGATTCACACTATATGTACCCTTTCAAAGCCATTCATTTTCCAAAAAAAGGGGGGGGGGGGTCCAATCACAGGAACAATTTTTTAACAAGCTCACATTCTAAGTTAGCATTGAACAGGATACTATGCACGAGTGCAGTGATATAGACCGTCGATTCATACCTGTATGCACAAATGTGCCACATATTATACACATTTTTCCTTTGAAGTTCGGAATCTGGGATCTATGATTATTATAATAGACATGTTTTAAAATATTATTCATTTCTGCTCACCAATTGCAATTTCAAATCCAGCTTATATTGTCCCTTCTACCATGTCTACGATTTAGTGTAAGCTTCGCGAAAGCAATGTTCTGCCGACATGACTACAACAAAATAAAGGACCTCAATGAAAAGGGTATGGTAACGTTAAATCGTTTACGGGTGAAGAATTATTTTCCGTTTTTGATAAAATGTGACAGATTTGATTAATTATCATCGGAAAATGTCCCTAATGACGGGCTAATGGATAGTAATTCAAATTAAACCAGCTTTATTATGCTGTATACATGTTATACATCCTAGTTTCTTGGTGGGGTTCGTGTTGTTTATTCTTTAGTTTTCTATGTTGTGTCGTGTGTGCTGTTGTTTGTTTGTCTTTTTCATTTTTAGCCATGGAATTGTCAGTTTGTTTTAGATTTATGAGTTTGACTGTCCCTTTGGTATCTTTCGTCCCTCTTTTATACATGTAACTCAGTCATTAAATTTACTTCAGGTACACCGACGTTACATTTTCATGATAATTTATCAAACCTATTTCAAATATCAATTTGGATGATTTCATTTATGCCCTTTTCTCCGGGCCTTTTGCTTTCTTCAATAATATTCAAACTTTATTTTTTAACGAAGGCTTCTAGTATGTAAAACAAATTATAAAAGGCTCTTGAATTATAGACACAACAACAAATAAAGATGGAAAGTCAAACACACAAGTCTGGCAAAAATAAACGGACAATGCCTTGACAATGAACGGAAAACGACAAAAGACATATATATTTAAAGTTACAGTTTTTCCCTGCCTCAAATTTACAAAAACTCAAATGCAATTTATATAGGTAACATCAAAAGTTAAATTATAATGTATATTCATTGATAATATTTAATAAAAATAGTTTGTCTACATCAAAAATGTATTTAAATATATTTAGATCACGTTTTCAAGTGTTAACGGTCGACATCCATAACTTTTTAAGGGTATAGAAATAATCTGTTACGCCAAGGTGACATTTTTCTCACCACGGCACCAGGCTATAAACATTTTTTTGCAATCACTTGTAAACCATTAAATATAAAAATTCAGGTGCTTATATTCAATAAATGAATATTATTTCGGCACCGAATCTGTTGATTTTTAACTCAATTAGCGGTTTGTGCAGTAGAATGACTTTGAGCTACTTATTTTCTATAATATCCAAAGAAGAAGAAGAAGTGAGAATTAAAATTGATTATGTTTTTTATTTAATTAACATGCTTAAGTGGACGTGATAGATTTTCAGTTATTATATAAACCGTCTTCTTTCTAATTTTTATTTTATTCTTAAAAAGGGAGCAACCCCTGATAAATACTTGGAACGTTTCACCCGTTTTGTGTCCAAATTATTAAAATCTGAACACGACTGGACACGGTCGGACAACATCTTAACATACTTTTATATCCATGGTCTGTTTTGGTCTAAAACGATCTTAACGGGAAGATTCAGTCTTGTTTATCGTGACATGCCTTAACGGACGGAAATACCTGATGAGACTATCGATCGGATCGAACGTCGTCTTAATAGTATAAAAAGTCTTTACGTTCTTCTTTAGTGGTTAATCTAGTCGATTAAGATATGATCAGACCAAAATGACCGTTTCAGACTGAAATCGTGCTACTGGTGTAATTTATAAAATAATCCTAAATGATCGGGTTTTTTTCTAGTTTAAAATTATGCTTTGACAATAGAATATTCATGATTCTTAGTAGTGGTCGAGGTTGTTTAAAAACAGGGCCGATCTTCTAACTATCAACAATCCAATAAAGTTACTGTATTGACTTGAATGTGTACACTAACAATCCCACATGTGCGGAAAATCCAATAATTCAAACGTTTGAAGTTGATGTCAATACTCCCTAATACTTTATCCGTTTAGCTATAAACTACACGGTTGTCTATATCTTTTCCTTTTTATAAACATTCATATACATTTCAGCACTAAATCATGTTTATTGACATGACTCTTATCATTACATTGTCCGTATATCAGTACAATCTTTATAAACTGATATCTAATTGAATCTGGCGTTTTGTCTTTGGTTTTTGAATTTGTAACACAACTGTGTACAATATAAAATTGTTATCTTAAGCCAAGTGTACTGTTTATTATATGTCTGTATTTATTTTTGAAATGTCAGTAGACTCTATTGACAAATGCACGTTTATTTTTTTATTTCTGTTTAAACGATAGATATCTTAACTGTATTGATTTAATAGAGACGAGTACTTAATGTAAGACTCTTGTATATTATGCTTATTCATAAACCATAAGAAATTTGTAAAAAAACATTTTTATCATCTTTAAACATTTGTTACATCTAGTCAATTCTCCATTTTGAATATTTGAAGGCCGACCAAGATCTTTTATATATTGATTTGTCTAACATATAAACCATAAAAGATAAATACAGACCATAAAATAGTGTCTACTTAGTTTAAATGTGTGCACTATATCTTATTTTCTTAAGTTAAGATCAAATGTGTTTTATCAAGTCATGTACCGAAAGAACTAGTAATCTTTAATACACGTCACTTGGCCAATTATTCTTTTTTGTCTATCATTATTATCAATATGTCGGCATACAAAAGCCTTTAAAAATGTGTCTCGAAAAAATAAAATTCTTTCAAAACCCATGTCGTAGTACAAAATGTACATGGGTGATTACCTTTATAATATGCTCATGTATTTTTTCTAATTTGTAAAATCTGTTCATACAAGAAGACAACAACATTTACTCTTTTATAAAACTGCCGTCATAAGAATTCATAATTAAGATTTTAAATTAATAAGACGTAGTCGAAGTTAAATCTCGAAGACAAAACTTGTATTTTTCCCTAGTGTTTTTTAGCCTTGTTGTCCCTGTTGGCCATGTTGGTTAGCCGTGTTGGCCATGTTGGTTCTTTGGACACATTTTTAAAACGAAATATCCCAACAATGATTGTTGCAAAGTTTGGTTGAATTTGTCGTAGTAGTTTTAGAAGAGGATATTTTTGTAAAAGTTAACAGACGACAACGACGGTTGACGGACGCCAAGTGATGAGAAAAAGCTCACTGGTACCTTTTGGTTAGGTGAGCTAAAAAGAAACTTGTTAATGAGTATAGTGTGTTCACTCAATTGATAATAATTCGTAGACTACTCTGTATTCTATTAACAACGTAGGCGGTGTCCATTCTACTGCATTAGATATGCATTTCGCAAATGATAATGTTCGAAGCTTAAAATAATCGAAAATCCAAAATACCTTTTCAGCTATATACATAATATAGTCTTCTGTCTTGTCCTTATTGTATAAGCCATATGTGGAGATATAAAGACTGTCTCCAAGGTCACGATTGAGTCCGTAATAGACCTTTTCAACAATTGTCAACAACTAGAATTGAGACCGACTACGACAGGTGAGTTATGAACGGTCGTCTCAAAAATAAAAAAAAATAAAGGATAGCATATGATTTGTTTTATTGCTAATGAGAACTATCCAACATAACGTGTGTAAAAGCATTTGTTGTGTTCTGTATCTCATTGTGTTCATTAAGTATTTGCTTATCAAAATTAAATTTATTTGTGAATTGACCATGAAGAACAGAATTACTTTATTGTGTCATTTCTTTAAGACGTTGAAATATGAAAAGAAAAAAAAAAGAAAAAAACTATAAATTATTGTGTACGGATGCGTATTAGCGCCACCCATTTTTTTTTTATTTTTCTTCCTACGTTTGCGATATAACGCAAACCTTAAACATTTCCGATAAAACGCAAACCATTGCGTTATAACGAAAACAGAGGAAGAAAAAAAATATGTGGCGCTAATATTTTTCTGTACTTTTGTAGTAGTTATTTGATTAAATATATCTTTGTTTTTGTCTTTCGACTAGAATGGAACGTGTGTTTACGTACGATATCTATTAATGTTGGCTTTGGAGGCCTCAATGTACTCATTATTTCATTTCTTTATAATTCACCGTTAAATCTATATTGAGCGACAATGAATTTAGATTTCGTCTCTTTTAATTCAAATAATATGGCTTACTGCGCCGTTGCTATACCTGCTCCCCGGCAACCATATTAAGTACCTGACCAGAAAGAGGGGGAGAGAGAGAAGGAATCTGATGAATCACATCGCCCTGATGTTAAACGACCAATACAAACTTAAAGCAAGATAGCGCCTAAACATAAAACTCATTCGCGAGAATCAGCTGGAGTACAAAACACTCAATATAAAATAGATACTAGTACCAAGATTTTTAAAGGCCCTTGGTGTCTCTTCTGATTAAGATTCCTATTGAAATCGTAAATTTTTTATTTCGTTTTTGTCTTATTTTACATTTTTATGACTGAAGGACAAAAATCACACAATGCAACATATAAAACAGACATTCCGATTTACACCTGTATTTTGGTTCAAGACATACTTTCCTAATAAAAAAAAAGGGGGAAAAGGAAACATAGTTGAATTAAATTAATTATAAGCAACCGTACGACCCTCAACAATGATACAAAATCAATATAGTAAAGTCGGCTATAAAACGCCTTCAATTGAGAAAAAGACAACCAATGAAAAAAAGACTCTTGACTTGGACAAGCAAATAAATAATGTGGCAGGGTTAAACATATGTGTGAGCCTTCAACCTTCTCCAAACCATAGCAAACGATGTAACAGCTAACTATAAATATGTTTCTTCTGCAAATTTCATAAATAGCATAGTTTACAAAACCGAGTTTATCGCTATTGTTTTTTCCAGACAAAATATTCTGATCCGCAATTAATGAAACAATATTGTGGTAAAGCAGATGGATGACAAAATAAGTATTCTGAATCCAGGTTTTCCCCTTCCTTGTAGTGTTAATTTTTTTTTAATTATAAAAAAAATGATTGTCAGCGTCGCAAGACTAAAAAAAAAATCTGACTCTTTAAAAAAACTTGATTTAAAAAGGCAGATATGAACAATGTGAAATATATGCAGTAATTAAAAACATGTACACTGTCCTTTTCTCGATCTTGGTATCTATATCATTATCAAGGAAGCTTAATACAAAAATTTATGATGAAAGAGATGATTGTTCATTTCCTATCGTTAGTTATCCATTTTTAGATGGTGACGTGCCCTTGTTATCATCTTATGGTGTTTATATATCTCAACGATTCGCTTGTGTATCGTGTATGTAACAACGAATTAGATTTTACCGAGAGAAATTTATGTATTACTGAAAAAAATATTACACCAGATATCACAAACTAGTCAAAATATTTACTAAATTTTATCATCGGTATAAGGAAATAATTCGTAATATAACTCAACATGCAGACATCTTATACGTTCAGGTATTTCACATCTAATCGTTTATGGTAATATTCTTTACAAAGCACAAAAATGTCAGTATTCACCGCATAAGCTTACAAAACCTTCAAACATACTTATTAAGAAGGATATAGTTACGATACTGTTGTCAGTTCATTAAAGATTGCATATTTTGGCTTTAATATTGATTCACTTATAGGGTCTTTGCATCGGAACTAAATACATGTATTTAAAAAAAAACAGTTGTTGGCATGACACGGGTTATGTTCTTCTCATATATTTTAAGATAGTATGAAACTAAACCCTAACATTGGCTAGAGGTATCGGGGGAGGGTTGAGATCTCATAAACATGTTTAACCCCGCCTCAATTTTGCGCCTGTCCCAAGTCAGGAGCATTTGGCCTTTGTTAGTCTTGTATGATTTTTAATTTTAGTTTCTTGTGTATAATTCGGAGTTTAGTATGACGTCCATAATCACTGTACTAGTATACATTTTTTTAAGGGCAAGCTGAAGGGCGCCTCCGGGTGCAGCAGTTTCGCGCTACATTGAAGACTCATTTGTGGCCTTTGGCTGTTGTCTGCTCTATGGTCGGGCTGTTGTCGCTTTGACACATTCCCCATTTTTTCTTCTCAATTTCACATGTAGTTATAATTCGTATTTTAAAATTGTTTTTTTCGTCCAAATAGTGCAAACTCAATAAATCGAAGGTGTAAACGTGACACTATTCATGATTTTGAGACGACCCCTTCATTTTACCTGTGAACAAAATGTGTCATTAGTCGGTGTCGAGAGTTGTTGAAAAGGCCTATTATTCTATTATCTTCCCTTATCTTTACGAATTCAAATTTATATCATCATCAAAATGTTTGTAATTTTAGCTAGAAGATAGTGAAACAGTAATGTTATTTCGAAATGTAATATCAGAAGTTGTAATTAATAATGCCGAAAACAGTTACTCAATTCAACAGCAATTTAATTTGAAAGAACAATCATGGGTGTTAGTAAAACTTTGCGTTTCAAGCAAGAATTTAATAAAACATATAATTCAACTTGTTTTTTATGTTTAAAGTATCATTTGACTTTAGTTGTATCTATTGGTTATATTAATGAATTATTATTGTATTACGATTATTCGTACACGAAGGTGTTTTCGAGAGTTAATCGAAAACTAAAAGATAAAATGTTGAAAAATAAATACCAAAAACGATTAATACATATCGAATATAACATTGTAAATGATCCTTGTTTCTTTATATCAAAAGGTAAAATAAGGTATCATCCTTCCTCACATACTTTTATTATTTAATGTACAAAAGGACGTATACTACAAACTTTATAAAGTTGACAATTCGCTTGAGATATTGATAATCAATATTTTCTTCATCCTTGAAGAAGGTTATAGTGACAAATATATTCAGTATTAAATATGCTTTTGAAAATATAAAGAGATAGCAATGATCTGTAAAAAATCTAAGGAATACTTACCTAATGTAAAGCTGAGTCGAATGTGTTGACGCATTCAAAAACTATTCAAAATCAAACATACAACATAACTGTTCTTTTCTGTTCGTTAAAAATAAACTAGATCTTTAAAAATAAAAGAGATCACAAGGTTTATTTACATAATTTATAATCAAAGGTTAAGGTTTAAACATGTCTCAGTTATAAACATGTTTACATTAAAGAACATATTTATGATTCTGTTTATGATCTTGGTTAGCTAAACAATTGACGTTAAGTGCTAACCAAAATCCAAGTCATGTGTACATTGTAAATGTGTTGTTTGTTTAAAAGAAGGAAATCAACAGGTTATAAATTGCATACTTTTTTTGATAAACTTCACCAGTAACGGTCAGAGCCAATAAAATGTTTAGATATTTATCATAATCCTTAACACTTGTAAAAGTAAAACAAGCAACATAATTAGATAAGTGTTTGTTTTCTAATAATTATCAGTACATCGTATTATCCAATTGTGTCCATACCGCAGATATGCAGATTTGTGATATTTATTTTTTAAATACCTTTAAACAACAAAAAATGATATTGATTTTAAGGAGAAGAAAAATAGAAATATGGTCCGTTAGTAAAAGGACATTTAGTAATGTCATAGAGAAAATGGTGCGTAGCGAAACAGGACAAAGAAGAGACGAGAGAATATATTTAAAGGCCGTACAGTGACCTATAGTTGTTAATTTCTGTATCATTTGGTCTCTTGTGAAGAGTTGTCTCATTGACAATCATACAGGATCTTCTTATGTACATTGCAAGTATAGCAGGCATTCGAACTAGGAACACAATAAAAGTGTATACTGCTATATAACCAATCAAGTTAGCCATCAATGAGTTCATTAACTTTTTTATAAATACAAGTAATTATTAAAGTTATTCAAATTGAATAATCTTTAATAGTGAATAGGGCAAAAAAAAACAGTTCACTATTCATGAATTTTGAATAGTGAAAAGTGAAAATGAATAGTGAACGTACTTCAGCCCGTCCATTTTCAAATGTTTTGGTGACTCTTAAAAGAGCCGTTTTAATACACAATTGTCTGCTTCTGTAATATTCTGTGTAATCATAAGTATTTTCTGTTTAATTAATAAAAAATCTGATAATTCATAATTTTTGCCATAAGGGTCGTTTTTGCTTGTCGGGCGTCATATATATATGTTCCGGCTTTAAATAAAATTTACATTCATACTTACTTTCTTGTGAACACTTAATTAACTTCATCGTACATAAATAAACTCATCATAGAAACCAGGACTAAATTTTATATATACACCAGACGCGCGTTTCGTCTACAAAAGGCATCAGTGACGCTCGAATCCAAAAAAAAAAAGAAAGAAAAAAGCCAAATAAAGTACTAAGTTGAAGAGCATTGAGATCCAAAATTCCTAAAAGTGTTGCCAAATACAGCTTAGGTAATCTATGCCTGAGGCAGTTCATACGTTCATACAAATTCATGATTTTTTTTGTGTAAATATTTTTTTATTTTTTATGTTCTTGTTTTTATTTGTATAATGAAAAAGATATCATCTCAGTATAATCAGTACAGAAATAACGCTAGCAAAAAACTAAAATCTTGATATTTGCTTTTATAATTAGGGATTTGTTTTTTATAGGTTCGTTCGATAATAAAGAAAATGGCATCTGCTACACCATTTCAAGGGTTTATTCCCGATTGTCCCACTTTTAAATTTTTAGAGTTCTGATTGTCCCACATGAAAAGTTCTGATTGTCCCACATTATTTTATGAAGTTAAATGTTGTTATATAAGCAAAGTAACTGTGCTTTTTTTTTTGCTAAATAAACAAGAATAAATTTTTCATTAAATATCAATTTTATAAATTTATAAAATATTATTTTTTTAAAAGTATAAAATATTATTTTTTTAAAAGTATAAACTATTTATTTTAAAACAATATAACATATTAATTTTATAAAAGTATAAAAAAAGTTTTTTAAATCATTACTTATAAAAGCCCCTTTTATCTAAAAAAAAAATATATATCTGATTTATCAACTATATCTACAATGTTAGATTATTTACAAAACAAAAGTCAATACCGTAATTTTACAAACATTTTCTCTGTAAAGTTTATACATAAAAATAAATATAATGCATGCAATTTAAAAAGGTATAAACTCAAGCCTATAGGAAAACAGTGTCGGATATGAGATCAGAATTTGAGAAGTTTTTAAGGCCGACCGACATTGTGTTTGTAAAATATAGTTCAAATCAGGAATATGACAGTTCTTGTCCATTCGTTTTTTTTATTTGTTTTATCATTTGATTTTGCCATATGATTATAGACTTTCCGAATTGATTTTCCTCTAAGTTCAGTATTTTTGTGATTTTACTTTTTTTTTCTCACCATAACCGAATAAAATTCAAATATATTGACAACGATCTGCAGACAAGAAAAACACACACATGTATGTTGTGTATGGTTGTCTATAACTGCTACAATTCCATCATTTGGACTTTGATAGATAGTTCAACTTGTCGTGAGTTGTCTCATTGGCAATTATATCACATAACCTCATTTTTATATACTCACAATAATTTAATGTGTAATTATTGTGATCCTGCAGTTAAAAATGTGTAAGCATGCATCACATCAATGTATTTTCTATTTTGATCATAAATGTTTCCAGTTGGCCCAGATGAAATAATTTTGGCAATTTATCATACTAATAGTGCTTGCCAAAAATAGATGTCATTTATTGTAGATGCACTGGTTGAAGAATTGTGTGAAATGGAATCATTAAACAAAAGACAACAAGCTGTTCGAAAACTGATAGATTATGTTCTAGCAAGGGATGATTTGTTGTCTAAATTTATAATGGCTTTAGAAGATCGAGGTAAGATTGAACAAGCATAAATATATCCTGCATTATTCCAAAACAAAAGAAAAAAATGGAAAGTAAATTATACCTACGACGTTGAAATAATAAATATAAAGACCGAAATACTGCATAAAAAACACATTTGCTCAGGGAAGGTCGCGCAGTTTTTACTCCACAAGACCCGTCGTTTGTCTGTCCGTCCGTCCCGCTTTAGGTTAAAGTTTTTGGTCGAGATTGTTTTTGATGAAGTTGAAATTCAATCAACTTGAAACTTCGAGCACATGTTCTCTAGGAATATTATAACTGTAATGCCAAATTATAGTTGTTATCCCATTTTCATGGTCCACTGAACATAGAAAATGATAGTGCTGATGAGGTATCTGTGTACTATGGGACATATTATTGTTCTGTACTGTTTATAAATATCAACTGCAAGATATTATGAAGTACAGCATCCGATATTAAGTCTATTTCATTTAAGAAGATTAAGTATTCTAAGCTGGCTTTCAATAACTGTAAACGTTAAAATGGTAATCTTTAGTTATCTATTTTGTTTTTGCAGCCTAATTTACAGTTCAAAATAAAGTCGGAAAAAGTGTTCAGATTAATCATGTTCATGTGTAAATCTCAAAATTTAGCAAAATATAAGATTTAACATCTATTGGATACATATATTCCAGGGTATCAACGATTTATAGACCTTATCAATAGGGCATACCCGGATAAAGGAACCGAATTTGTTCAGGAGTATTTTGCGTTTATAATCAACTGTGTAAAGGGGCAACTTCTTGATATACTAGAACCATTACAAATTTGCGCCTTTTTGTATGAAAATGGCTGTATTGAGCAGAATGACAAAGAACGTATAGAAGCTAAGCACAATTCACAGGGTAGATATTATGCATGCCAAGAAATGCTTTTTGCCGTTAAGAGGCGGAAGCATAACTGGGCATTATTATTTGTGGACGCAATCAAGGAAACGCAGGAACATGTCAAAATAAAACTGGATTTATCAGCAACTAAAGGTTGGTATCAAGTTAAAACTTTAGAACAACAAATATGTAAGCAGTATTATAAAAGGAAATTAAGATAATTTACAGCAAACAAACAGTATACAGCAATTTATTGATTTCAATGGTTCAAATAAGTAAGCAAATGTTGCATTTTTGGCAACAGATGTATTAGTGGAGTGACAAATCGGAAAAAGTCGCTTATTTAAAGAGTTAAATGGACCGAAATACCTCACGGCTAAAAATTCGCATGAAAATAGAGTAAACATTAAACTTTCATTTTAGCCCTGTGGTACAGTTTTCCCACGATGCAGTTTTTGGTAAAATCGCGTTAAAGTGATTTTTTTGATTTTTTGATTTTTTATTTTCAAACACGGGAACTCTTATTCCCAAATAAAGATATCATCACACAATTGGTATCAGATGAAAGAGTTATGTATCAGCTTTTATTTGACACATTTTAAACTGTAATACCATATGAACATATAAATTGAGTGAATTAACCTATAAATTGAGTTGATTGGACGATTTTTAAATGTATGTAACATTTTTTTTTCAATCTTACCGTCTGATAAAGTGTATTAAATTTCTAATATATATCACCAATAGTAAATTTTTACACAAAAAAGTGGAACAACCAACACTTAAGAAGTTTTGTTATATAAATGATTGTTAGAACATACAAATCAACTTTTCAAGCATTTTTAAAAAAAACTGATAACATAGCAGTATTACTACTCAATTTTCACCCCAATAAGTCATGTAACGTTCCTCTTTTCTATTTTTCTCTGTCATATGAAATGCAATGAATTTAAAATGCATTTCCTTAAGTTTTAGAAAAAAAATGTATATTTGTATTAATAGTTGTATCTATGTGCTTGAATTAGTACAGATGCTCAGGTTTAATAACTTTTGAGGTGCTTTTCTTCTTGTTTTTCGAAAAGACTAATCTTAAACCACGTTGGAACAACCCCGAACAAAATCCGGAATAAAATATTGTCAGTTCTCATTCCATTTAAGAAAACGAGTAAAGTAGCTTAGATCGTTTTATTAAGCCTTTACATGTCACAGAAGAAAACATTTTCATACAATTGAATTAGTGGGGGGAAAAATACGTGTAACGATGAATCAACTTTCGTTAAAACAGTCACGCTTCATGACATTGCCATGATTACCATGACTGGTAAACAATGTCTATTCGTGAGGCAAATGTCATACAAGCTAAATTAAACAATTAAGGTATGCAGGGTAATTTGAGTGTGCCGATATTGTTTTAAATGACGCAAATTATCAGGCAAGCAATCCAGTGGTGTGTTTACTTTTTATAAATAATTTCAAAGACGACCCGCTTCAAAATTCAGCATGCATTGTTAACTACTTGATGATGTTAAAAATAATTTGCTTCTGATGCTTCAAATTAATCGGGGCATAATGTTGCTTTTCAAATACTAAAAGAATGTCTACATGAAGATCTGTTTGCAAAAGAAAAAAAAATCCTTTTCGTTGTCGTATAGTTTGCCAGTTACATTTGTTTACAGATATTGCATTTTTTGAGAAAAAAAATTGTGAAAAGCTGTTTAAGATCGTTCGAAATTTCAAATTATTTCTATCTTTACAATGTATTCCAAACTATCTGATAACTATTTTGCCTGGTTAGTAGATGGCAATTATTTTTAAATGGATAATGATTACAATGCACTCTCATTTGGTCCTGAACGGAAATGTTTACTTTAGCTGAGTGTGTAATATTCCTTTATGAAAAACCAGTACATTCCTGATCAGATACATGGTATTGGTATTGTCCAAAGTCATTATGTAAACTGATACAACAGTTATTGAGATTTAGCCAATGATTGCTTTGAAACCATAATAAAAAAAAGTATGTGTGTATTTGCCAAGTAGACAAATCTCAACAAAATACCAAATATTACACATACATTTACAACTATTATAGGTCACTGAACGGCCTTCAACAATAAACATAGACCTTACCGCATAGTCAGCAATAAAGGTCCCGAATTGACAAATGTAAGACATTTCAAACGAGAAAAACAACGGCACAATTGATGTTCAAAATAATAAACGAACAACAAAAATGTAACAACAACAAATGACAACGAATGAATATAACTGGCTCCTGACTTTGGACAGCCACAAACAGAATGTGCTGAGGTTAAAGATGTCAGCGGGTGCCCAACCCTCCCTTTACATCGGACATTGGTGTATATAAAAAGAAGATGAGGCGTAATTGCCAATGGAACAACTCTTAACAAGAGACTAAACGACACAGATATTTACAACTATAGGTTACCTGACGGCCTTCAACAATGAGCAAATCCCATACCACATAGTCAGCTATTAAAGGCGTCAAAGTGACAATTTCAAATGGTGGTAGATCAAAATTGTTCTTCAAGTAATTGAATGCAGATCAATTAGCGATTATAAGAAATGTCTTTTTGCACCTTAACTAAACATGGGTTGATAAGATTGTAGGTACATTGTAACTATGCACTATCGCACTACAATGATTTTGATTTGCAAATCATGACGAAATATTTCTAGCGGGGTCTTTCAAAATCTATAGACTGAAATAAGTTTGTGTAGGATCTGTAAGTGACCTGAGAGACAGATATAAGAATTATTCTGCCGCCTTTTTTGCCAATGAACAGACATTGAAAAGTTATTTCAGGGCTTTCATCATATTAAAATCGTGACAGTTATGTTTTATTTCTAATAAGGTCTTTTCCTCAGATGTCAAACATGATGAATTGTGATTTTAGAATGGAGGCGTTTCTTCAACCAAAGCCACAAGACAGGTTTCATCTATTTATGACATATACAACTTTTGAGTTATTGGACCCCTGATGTCTGGCACACCAACATTAGCTCGCGCTATTATAGGATCCGGCAAGTCTTCTCTAGTCGAAATTGACGAAGGACAAAAATTACAAGGGGTCGGGAAAAACATGCATGTATCAAAATTAGTCATTATAGCTGGTCTTCTATTCACACATATGGTGCAGTGAAAATCAGCTCACCGCGGATCAAAATGACCTAAGAAGCACTGGTCAATTAGTACATGGTGGCCTGAATAAACTCATGAGTATTGTCGGCGCCATACAATGTCATCCCATTTTTTTCTAGTATTCTGTTACCTTTTCAAATTGATGTGCATATTTATGTCTAGTGTTAATGTATTATAATTATACATAGACAACAACTTTTGAAGCGTAATATCCCTGTGAATCTTTGTTTGTATATATGTTCCAGACCATATGAGTATTTGGAACGTACGCGTACGGTCCGAACCGTATACGTATACTCGTACAGTCCGACCATACGCGTACGGTCGGACCATATGATTATACGCGTATGGTTCAGTACGAGCTGATCGTACATATGATTGGATCACACGAGGTATATTCAAACCATTGAACACAATCTTTATTTTAAATTTTACAAATTGTTATTATTACAATTAGATGGATAAACTGAACAAACGAACAATTGAAATTAAACATTTGTTTAATTGTATATCTGAATCCTATTTTAGTACACTCGCCCGAGGTGACACTTGCTACAACAAGTAACGTAATATTTTTTTACATTTAAATATGTACATTCTGCAGTTCATGCATGTTCCTTTGCTAGGCCATTTTGTACATATACCAAGGGGAAACTTGATAAAAATATTATTGTTTACTGTTTCATTGCATTTAATAGAAAAAAGAATACTTTGTGGTAAATAAATCAAGATTTTTATAGAAAATCCACAGCTTATAACACAGCGATTTTTGTTATAAAATTTTAAACATAGATTACTCACTTGTTTTCCTATTATGTGCTAGTGTTTATTTTTAACAAAAAGTTTTAACCAACCTGTAAATTCCAAAATACCTCGTGCTGAGTCACTAAAGTCGAGCGCAGTCTAAAAGGTGTGCCTGATTGGGTCCATATGTTTGTTTGTTTTAACCAACAACTACATTAATAAACTTGTTTTTAGGAAATCAATGCTAGCACTGCATGCAATATATATAATCCTATATCTATCAGTCATCAAATTGCAAAATATAAGAGTACAAAGATGAAGGCTGTGGTTTTTCTATAAAATTTCCATATGTTTAGCATTGAACCAACACAAGGGTACATAATCCTTAACATTCTTAAACAACTGTCCTTCCATATTATGTTTACTTCAGATATCTTCAATTTCAGTGATCATAATTCGTTTAATGTATAACTGATCGACATGCTAATTACAATAGATTAACAGAGTTGAAAATGGT
Organism: Mytilus edulis; assembly: GCA_019925275.1. Taxonomy (NCBI): domain Eukaryota; kingdom Metazoa; phylum Mollusca; class Bivalvia; order Mytilida; family Mytilidae; genus Mytilus; species Mytilus edulis. Next base: position 4,588,593 of record CM034359.1, read on the forward strand.
GCACTGAACATAGAAAATGATAAAGCGGATGAGGTATCTGTGTGCTATGGGACACATTATTGTTATGTACTGTTTATAAATATAATCTGCAAGAACTTATGAAGTACAGCACCCGATATTAAGTCTATTTCTTTTAAGAAGATCAAGTATTCTAAGCTGGCTTTCAATTACTGCAGACATTAAAATGATAATCTTTGTTATCTATTTTGTTTTTGCAGCCTAATTTACAGTTCAAAATAATTAGGCAAAAGTGTTCATATAAAAGTGTAAATCTCAAAATTTTGCAAAATATGAGATTTAACATCTATTGGATACATATATTCCAGGGTATCAACGGCTAATAGACTCTATCAACAGGGTATACAAGACTCATCAGTGACGCTCATATCAAAAAATTGATAAAGCCGAACAAAAACAAAGTTGAAGAGCATTAATATGAGAGGCTCCTCAGAAATTTTCCAAAATGTCTAAAATTCTATTTTTTAAAACCCCCATCTGACCTTTGACCGCAGTTTTCAAAAAATCTGCACCACTTTGACACTCTACAACATGCCTTAATCAAAGGATTTTATATTTATCTACAACATAAGACCAAAGTTAGCCCTCAGGTATTTCGGTCAATTAAATTTTCAAATTTATCTTATTTGTCACCGTACTACAAAATGTATATTGTTGATTTCAAGTAAAACACAAACAGGGGAGAATTGCAATTGTTTATGTCACAATAGGAGAACTGCATTGGCGAGGTACGAAAACGACATTGAAATTAAAAGTCATATATAAACCGACAATATTTTTGCAAACATCGAAATACGACTAAATGACAAACACATTTTTACAACACACTCAATAAAACTTACGACGTGGTGATGTCATGTGCTCCAGATGAAGAGTCAAATCCTCATTTACATTTAAGTCAATATATGCTACAAATTACACTTTGCATGTTGTTTCCGCCATTGTGCTATTGTGCTATGGTATTTTTTATAATCTTGTCTTTCATGTTTGTTAATGTGATTTGTCTTTATACTTTTATGTTTTTATTTGGTGACATATTTGTTTGTTTTATAGTGATCAAGATTATAACACAATGGTGACTGTTGTATTCCTATTTTGTTAACATTGCTACCTATAATGTCTAATTGGTTTATTCACATAATGTCGTCAATACAATGGGATTTCATGCGATTGTCCTACAAGTGAGAGGTTTAACTAGTTTCAAAATCAGTAGAAATCCACGATTTTATACGTTGGAAAAAGTCAGGAATATGACAGTTGTTAACTATTCGATTAATGTTTTTGAGTTTTGATTTTGCCATTAGATTAGAGAATTTCCGTTCTGAAATATCCCCGAGTTCGGCATTTTTGTTATTTCACTTTTTCAACTGTTTTTGTTGCACTTCAGTGTTCTGTTGTTTTGTTATTTTCCTCTTATAGGTGATGTGTTTCCCTCGATTTTAGTTTGTGACCCGGATTAGATTTCTCTCAATCGATTTCTGTTTTTAAACAGCGGTATAATACTGTTGACTATTTCCTAATTTCAAGTTCAATTGGAAAGATAAGTTCAATATAGTAACCAACCTTGATTTATTGAAAAGAATTAATGTTTACAGGATATAGGCTCTTTATGTTTTGTCTGGAAAGCTCTTGTATAAATTATGCCGATTGTCTGTTTAAAGGATGTCTGATCAAAGAATTAGGTATTTTCAATTCACTTGGAAACTCAATTTATACCCCCACGACACTTACCAAAGAGGAAATCCTGAATAATCATAGGTCTGGTCTGTGTTCCTTTGGAATTTCAACCAAAGATGAAGAACTGGATCTTCCATCACTGTATTGGATACCTAAACTACATAAATGTCCTTACAAACAACCGTATATTGTTGGGTCTTCCAAGTGCTCCAGGAAACCTCTTTCTAAATTATTAACATCTATTTTATCAGCAATTAAAGACGGGCATCAAAGTTATTGTGAAACTGCCTATTCTAGAGGGGGCGTGAATCAGATGTGGATACTTAAAAATTCCAAAGATCTTTTAGAGTACATACAATCTAACTCTCTTTCATCTTGTAACAGTACTAAAACATTTGACTTTTCTACTCTTTACACAAGTATTCCACATTCCAAACTAAGAGACAAATTGAAAGAGTTGGTATTGCTTTGCTTCATAAAAAAGAATGGCCAACGTAGATACAAATATCTTGTCTTAGGGAGGGATAAATCCTACTGTGTAAAGGATCACTCTGATTCAAACAAAAAATTATCTGAAACTGATATTATCAAGATGCTTGATTTCTTGATTGACAACATATTTGTTCCGTTCGGAGGACGTTTTTTTCAACAGATTGTCGGCATTCCAATGGGAACTGTGCCCCTCTACTTGCCGACTTGTTTCTTTATTATTATGAGGCTGACTTCGTGCAGGAACTTGTTAGGAAGGAAGATAAGAAGTTAACAATATCCTTTAACTCTACTTTCCGCTATATAGATGATGTTCTTTCACTAAATAATACAAAATTTGATGACTATGTGGAATGCATCTATCCCATCGAGCTAGAGATAAAGGATACTACAGATACAGTTAAGTCGGCCTCATATCTTGACTTACATCTAGAAATTGACAATGAAGGTCGGTTGAAAACAAAACTTTACTACAAAAGAGATGATTTCAGCTTTCCAATTGTGAACCTTCCATTTCTAAGTAGCAATATTCCAGCAGCAACTGCTAACGGGGTATACATCTCCCAATTGATACGATATTCCCGTGCTTGCATTTTCTATCATGATTTTCTTGATAGAGCGTTGCTGCTCACAAGGAAGCTATTAAACCAAGAGTTCCAAATGGTGAAGTTTAAATCATCCTTTCGTAAATTTTACGGACGCCATCACGAGTTGGTTAACCGTTATGGAATAACCGTTTCACAAATGATATCGAATATGTTCCTTGCGTCGTGATTACAATCCCCTTCTTTTTCATGAATGTGACCTACCGAATTAGACTATTTACCGGATTTGTTGTCATATAAGCAATACGACGGGTGCCACATGTGGAGCAGGACATGCTGACCCTTCCGGAGCACCTGAGATCACCCCTAGTTTTTTGGTGGGATTCGTGTTGTTTATTCTTTAGTTTTCTATGTTCTGTCATGTTTGCTGTTGTTTGTTTTTCTTTTTAGCCATGGCATTGTCAGTTTGTTTTAGATTTATGAGTTTGACTGTCCCTTTGGTATCTTTCGTCCCTCTTTCATACGTAACAAATATGCCGTCATCCGAAAATCTCCCAGAGATTTTTATATACATAGAATGATTGAAACCTTTTCTAAAACAAAATATGTGTATTTTGTTCTTTTATTTGTACTTAATTTGTTGTTGTAGAAGATTTAGAAAGATTACGATTCGGAAAAGAACCAATGCAACCAGGTCAGATTTAATAAATAAATCAATTTCTGAATAATTAAAACAGAAGTATCAAAACAATGAAAATTTTTATTATTTTTTCATCAATTATATATTTTACTGGCGGGTGCATTCATACCATTTTTTATATTTATTGTAAACAACAAATGTTAATCGCTTCTGACAGATAGATACGTAAACCCAATGAACAAATGTGCAAAGATGGAAATAAAATAATTAAACATGCCAAAGTTATACATGGAGTAAATTAACTCAAACGGCAATAAAAGAAATAGAAGGAAAACAAAAACAACAGAACGAAATAAAAAAAAAGCTTAGAAAAACAGAAACATAGTATTGAAAAAAAAAAATCCAAAAGATAGAAATATGAAGTGTTTGCCTCGGTTTTACTTTGTAACCTGGATTTGTTTTCTATCAATCGATGTATAAAATTTAAACAGCGGTATTCTACTGTTGCCTTCATTTTTTCATTTATTACTAATAAATTTCCTGTTTATTCTCTCTCTTTGCATTTAGGAGATGGTTAAATTCAGCCTGCAGTTATCGGTATTTTTCAATTACAATATTGCAACTAATGAAGATGCTTTCGGAGAGCTACGAAATTTTGCATACCATATTTGTTCAAATTGTTCGTGAGTTTGTTTAATGTATAATGTGAGCTACTAATGTTCGTTCCGAAGGTATATGTCTGCATTTGTTGAGAATATGATTGAGTTGTTCTATCCAAGGCTGATTATAGGTATTTTTCTTGACCTGTTTGTAGGTCTCAGAATGTCTTCAGTTACTTGTTAAATCATATTATCAGGTATCGGGTCATATACTTTACACTCTATTATCAGTTTATAGTTTATGTGTGTACCTATTTTTTTTTATTTTTTTGTTGCTTCTTTCGTTTTTGATAAAGATGTCTGCACTATTTGATTTCTTTGAGGTTCAGTTTTGGTTTGATCTGATTTTAATATCATTCTGAATTGTCCTTGGTATATGAGTCTTGCTATAATTGAACTGATTTTATGTTTTTCATTGTGATTTTTCTTAAAGCCGAATCATCAGACATTGCCTATTCTAATCACTTTGTTTTTATTCTTCAGTTCAGCTTCAATTAATAAAGAAGTTTAATGTGAAAAAATGCGAGGACACGCATATAACGGGTTGCGTCTTTTTGTCAAAAGATAGTTTTTTAGTAGCCAACTACATTACAGATAAACTTTATTTCATTGAATACAACAGAGTTGATGATTATGATCAAGTCTCTAGTGTTCGTGTTACGTCTTTCCCATACGATATCACAGTGATAGATTGTGATCGCATTGCCGTTACCTAAGGATATAAACAATTCATTGAAACACTGGATAGTCATGATTTCCGTGTTCTACAGACCTTTCGTTCACAAGAAGACTGTTTTGGTATAACACACCAAAATGAGAAACTTTACGTTGTAGGAAAAGATAAGATTTTTGTTCTGGATTTATCAGGTTGGAAGCAGATCGTCTTGGTTATAGAACACGCAACTTACATTGCAGTTTTCGAAGACAAATTTTTCTATACTAATAAAAATACAAATTTAGTGCATTGTAGAAATATGAATGGACAAGATTTGTGGCAATTTAGGCATAGAGTAATCAAACACCCGACTGGCATAGCAATATACCTTAAGCAGAACGTATTTGTCGTAGGTCACTGGTCAAATAATCTATCAGTTATAGGCAATAGAAGCAAAGACTGCAATACATTACTGTCAGAAGGTAAAGGTCTAAGTCAACCACATGCAATTTGTTATGACAAACATAGAAATACATTATTACTTTGTGATAAATTGAGTGGGAATTGTGCCTTATATGAGGTTTCTTAAATATTTTTCAAATGTCGAAAGTACAATTGAAAGAAAAAGAAAACTTACAACTGTATTAACAAGTGACTAAATGATTTAAAGGAGTTAAAAATAAATGTATGACGATCAACTTTTTGATGTGAGTGATTCCGCGAGGCCTATCGGCTTAATGACTGAAATATTTAGTAAAGTGATTATTATAGTGTTATCTCAGTTATTCTAAAGATATCCTTAAAATCTAAATGTTATTCAAGAATATGCATTCCTGTTTCATTTTGGTACAACATACGAAAACGATACCTGTAATCAAGTATTGTTGACACTGGGCGCACGTGAACTCTACACTTACCAATGGCGCTCAAATCATACAAATTCAAAGGCCAAATCAAGTACAGAGTGTATACTAAAATTTATGATAAAATAGATCATTTTTCGTTTCCTATCGTTAATTATCAATTTTTAGATGGTGACGTTCCCTTGTCACCTACTTACGGTGTTTGTATACCTCAACTTGTACGATTCGCTCGTGTATGTAACAATATTTTAGATTTTAACGAAACAAATTGATGTATTACTGAATAATTATTACACCAAGGTTTTCGATACCACAAACTAGTCAAAACATTTACTAAATTTTATCATCGGTATAGGGACATCATTCGTAAATATAGCTCAACATGCATTTACTTTTTATTCGTTCAGGTATTGCACATCAATTTTTGTATGAAACTATTCTTTATAAAGCACAAAAATGTCAGTATTCACCTCAGAAACTAACAAAACCTTTAAATATACATATGAAGAAGGGATAGTTACGATAATGTTGTCCGGTCATTAAAGATTGCATATTTTGGCGTTAATATTGATTCACTTTTAGGGTCCTTGCATCGGAACTAATCACATAAATTTACAAAACCAGTTGTTGGCATGACACGGGTTATGTTCTTCTCTTATATGTTATGATGTTATGATACTAAACCCCTAACGGGAAGGATTGTGCCTGATATTCATATGATGAAGACACAATCTTTCAATCAGTTTAATTGAAGTCTGGAGCTTGCATGTCAGTTAACTGCTAGCAGTCTGTTGTTATTTATGTATAATTGTCATTTTGTTGATTTTCTTTGGTTACATCTTCTGACATCTCACACTGACTTCTCCTGACCTGAATTTTTTTAATGTACGTATTGTTATGCGTTTTCTTTTCTACATTGGCTAGAATTTTAGGGGGAGGGTTGAGATCTCATAAACATGTTTAACCCCGCCACATTTTTGCGCCTATCCCAAGCCAGCCTCTGGCCTTTGTTAGTCTTGTATTATTTTTAATTTTAGTGTCTAGTGTACAATGTGAACTAGTATATTATGTAAGACTCAGATCGACGTCCGGGGTCTATTCGACGTCCGGGGTCTAATCGACGTCCGTTCCTCAATATGTTAGACTAAATTCGGCGTCCAGCCTTTAATCAACGTACGTTCCTCAATTCGACATCCAAATCTTTCGTCACAATACGATATCATCAAATCGAGGGCAATGTTATGCCTATCTTATTGACGGCCAATGTTATGCCTACCTTATATATAAGACGTGTCACGGTACTTGTCTATCACAAATTCATGTATTTGGTTTTAATGTTATATTTGTTATTCTCGTGGGATTTTGTCTGATGCTTGGTCCGTTTCTATGTGTGTTACACTGTAGTGTTGTGTCGTTGTTCTCCTCTTATATTTAATGCGTTTCCCTCAGTTTTAGTTTGTTACCCCGATTTTGTTTTTTGTCCATGGATTTATGAGTTTGAACAGCGGTATACTACTGTTGCCTTTATTTATAGAGTGCCAATGTTATGCCTATCTTATCGACGTCCAATTTTTGGCTTCACTACTTGCAGACTAAAGAATGCAATCAATCGGACGTCGTTTTGGCAATACATGACTTCAAATTGGACGTCGATTAGAGTATCAATATATTGGACGACGATTAGAGTATCAATATATTGGACGTCGATTAGAGTAGCAATATATTGGACGTCGATTAGAGTAGCTATATATTGGACGTCGATTTGAGAATGTGACGTCAGATTTGGACGTCGATTTGAGAATGTGACGTCAGATTTAGACGTCGATTTGAGGAACGTACGTTGATTAAAAACTGGACTCTGAATTTAGTCTAACATATATATTTGTTTAGGGGCCAGCTGAAGGACGCCTCCGGGTGCGGAAATTTCTCGCTGCATTGAAGGCCTGTTTGTGACCTTCTGTTGTTGTCTGTGCTATGGTCGAGTTGTTGTCTCTTTGACAAATTCCTCATTTCCATTCTCAATTTTATCAAAGAGCACTGAGGACTAAACATGATTTGAATGTTTCAATATCACACACTGTATCAACACTCAACCAATACATTTCCTCGAGCAAAACTCGTGTCGATATATTGGGTCTAGCGGATTTATACGGATGAGATGACATGACCATTTCTTTATACATGTTGTAGTTTGCTTATTTGTTGTTCAATATATACACATCTGTTATCGGTATGTTCCTTATGTCGTAACAACAGTCCCATTCTCTTTTTACGAATGTGACCTAAAACAATAGACTGTTTACCCCTATATGTGACAATTTTACTTATCAGTATTGTGTCTATTTGTTTTGTTTACACATCGTTGTCAATATAATCGAATTTAATGCAACTGTCATACAAGTCAGAGGTTTAGCTAGCTTTAAAACCAGGTTCAATCCACTATTGTCTACATTGGAAAATGTATGTACAAAGTAAGAAATATGACAGTTGTTGTTTATCCATTTGATTAGTTTTATCTTTTTATTTTTCCATTTGATTAGTGATTTTTCATTGCCAATTTTCCTCGAAGTTCAGTATTTTTGTGATTTAATTTTTATTGACACTTTTTTGTATAGCATGTTCTCAAGAGTATATGCAACGAAGAAAATGTTGAAGTTTTCCAACTCAAATCCGAAATGAAAAATTTCCTTCACAGTGACAGAAATTTGTTAGTCATTTCCTTTCAAATTAATGACCTTGTGTACTAATTGAGTAAATTTGGTTCATTGCAAGAATAGCAAACACTTATTTGCATATAAATATTTGCTGCAGGTATGTGGCAAACCCAGATTTGGATATTAATGTTTGCTGCAGGCCTGCATCAAACGCTCATTTATGGCAAATTGTGTGTTTCAGTAATGATTGTTGGGTGCGCTTGTGCAACCCTGTCTTATATAAAAGAAGAGTTTGGTGCTCCAAAATATGTTCCAACACTCACATTCGGTTATGTGTATGTCCAGGTCAGTGACCTGTAGTTCAGTAGTTGTCTTCGTTTTATGTTCATAACATATTATTTGTTTATTGGGTATTTTTTTACAAAATTCATGCCGTTGGTTGTCAAGTTTGAATTATTTAACAATACATTTGACATATTTATAACTGGCTATACGGCATTGGTTTTACTCATTGTTAAAGGCCGTATGATGACCTATCTAAAGTTTATTTGAATCTCATGCATTTGTTCTCATGTGGATAGTTGTTTGTTTTGCAAGCACACCTGTACGTCTTCTTTGTAACGTTATAATATTGGTTGAACGTGTATTGTTACACCACTGGCACGGGAAAATTGCTCGCTTGATAGCAAGATGTACGATATGAATTGTGCTCACTGTTGAAGAACATCGTATAGAGAGCAGATTAATTGCTTAAGTTACCTGAAGTGTTTGACCTAGGTTTTTAATAAAAATTTGACCGCGTTGATGTACGTCCATTATTAATAGTTCATTATTAAAAATTCAAAAATGAATATTGAAATAGTTCACTATTCACAATTCAGTATTTAAAAAATGAATAATGAATAATGAAATAGGTTATGTTTCATTATTCAACTTGGAGCGGTGAATAGTGAAATAAATATAAAAAAATTGACTGTGACACTATGGATATATCCTGAGCCGCCATGACCATTAGAGGGTTTACGGAGGACCTAAATGCCAAAAAAAAACCAAACGCGTACAAATGAAGAAATAGCTCATTTTGAATAATGAAATGCATAATTTGAATAATGGAATGGACTGCTAGGACCCTTCAGCTCCTAGTTACAGATATATATTAAACCTCAATTGAAATCTTATCAAGAGAGGAACAAAAGGTATATAGTCAATATGTTCCGCAACGGACATTAAAGGAGTAACGAAAAACTAAAATATCGAAACACGCGTGAACATTGAGAAATAGCCAATTTTGAATAATGAAATGGATATTTTGAATAATGGAATGGACTGCTAGAATAATGTATTCTAGTTAAGAGAAATAAGTGCCACACTAACTCCGAAACATCAAAATGAACAAATATATGCAAATAAAAACATGTAATCAATTCAGCTATAAGTCTAATGAACAAATACATGGGAATTAACATTACTTGTGTAAATACACTTTTAATATAATTACGCAACGCAACCCCTTTAAGCCTTTTACAGAATTGTTTGAAGTATTTTTGTTGTTTACTGCATATCGAGATTATCCCGTATGGTAAACACGCCTAAGTACAGGTTAAAACAAAGCAAGATATCATCGTGTATGGTAAACACGCCCAAGTACAGGTTAAAACAAAGCAAGATGTCATCGTGTATGGTAAATACGCCCAAGTACATGTTAAAACAAAGCAAGATTTCATCGTGTATGGTAAACACGCTCAAGTAAAGGTTAAAACAAAGTAAGATGTCATCGTGTATGGTAAACACGCCCAAGTACAGGTTAAAACAAAACAAGATATCATCGTGTATGGTAAACACGCCCAAGTAAAGGTTAAAACAAAGCAAGATACCATCGTGTATGGTAAACACGCCCAAGTACAGGTTAAAACAAAGCAAGATATCATCGTGTATGGTAAACATGCCCAAGTACAGGTTAAAACAACGCAAGATATCATCGTGTATGGTAAACACGCCCAAGTACAAGTTAAAACAAAACCATTAAGTACACATGTTTATGCAATGTTTTGACAAATATTTTAAGAGGTTCGTTTTGATCTTAGAAACTTTAACTTGCTAATCTTTTCTGCGTTAAAGAGAGTTCGTTCTATGTGATACAGGCTGTTATGTGCTTTCTTAAGGGTTTAATCACTAATTTTACTTTTGAAGTCTAGCCCTGTACATGGGTAAAACTGTTTGTTTTATGAATCAGGAATTAAAATGGTCAGTTTTGCGCCTGTCCAAAGTTAGGACCCTCTGGCCTTTGTTAGTTTTGTGTGTTTTTTAATTTCATTTTATCAATATGTTTTGGAATTTGGTATTACGTTCATTGAAAATGAACTAGTTCACATTTTTATTTATGGTCCAGCTGATGCCTACCACTGGGTGCGGATTTTTCTCGCTGCGTTGCAGACCAATTGATGTCTTCGGCTGTTATCTGCTCTTTGATCGGGTTGTTGTCTCTTTGACATATTCCCCATGTCATTTCTCAATTTTATTTTACAAAATCAGAAAAAAAGAAAGAAAAAAACTCATTAAAGATACCAGGTTGACAATTGTGTACGCTAAATGTGTATTTAGACTACAAGAACATCATGAATGACGCTCAAACAAAACGTCCAGTGGCATATATTTCATTCATGTACAGGACGACAAATTATACATGTGTGAAGTTTGGGAGTATTAACGGCACCTTATCAACATGTATAGTAAAATTGTATGATTTTTTCAACAATCTGAAGAAAATACTTTTAAAACCGTAGCCAGTTTCATTCTTTTTCTACCGGTCACGTGTATTTCCCATTAAGTTAGTGTAACATATTGTACATAACTATCAGAAAATAAAAGAGAAACAATTGGGAAATAAAGAATATTCCCTTATTTTTGTAATTAAAAAATTGGCAATCTAAATACTGAGCATGAATTTTTAACCCATTCTTTCGATACCCGGCCACATGTATTTTATTCTATTTTATTGTTGTACATAACGAACTGAAAATAAAAGAGAAAAAATAGGAAAATAAAGAATATTCTTTGTCTTTTGTAATAAAAAAATCGGTCATTACAAATACCAAACTTATTTTTTACCCCTTTTTTGGAAATGGCTGATCTAGAAATGTTTTACAAGGTTCACAGAAACACATACCACAATAGATAAAAAAAATTTGAAGAAAAATTGCATGTGTGCTGACATGTACACAGAGGCGACAATTAATTCGTTTATCAGACTGAACTCAGAGTCAGTATGCCTGAGAACTTCATAATAAAGCTTTTGCATAATACATAATCTCTTTGTATATATTTAAGAATACTTAAAATGACAGTTTTCCAATGTTGATTGCTCAAGTATAATCCACATGTAACAGTAAAGACACGAATTTCACACAGTTCCTCCACAGGTTAAACTCTACTAGCTAAAACAATCAACATTTGACACCTTTTTAAAAGATACATGACTTATTTAAGGCGTTAAGGTCTTGTTTTTAGCAGATTCGACGTTTACAAGATACTGAGTCACTGAAAACATTTGATGGACTTGTGTAGTTTGTAGCTTTGATACATATTTGATCAAAATTAGTTCATTATTTTGTACATAGATTAGGCCGTTGGTTCTCTCATTTGAATCATATTCCATTTTTCTTTTCGGGACCTTTTTAAAATAGCTGACTATGCGACAAGGGTTTTTTTCCATTGGTGAAAACCGTAAGATGACCTAAACAGAGTTGTTAATTTCTGTGTCATTTGGTATCCACCGGAGAGTTGTCTCATTGGCAATCATGCCACATCTTTTTTTTTTTTATATTGTTTGTCTATACATACACATAGCGAACGTTGCCTGGTCTGTCGACATGTTTCTTTTTAGAAATGTCCCCTTGGTATATATTTTGTCTCTTTTGAAATCGTGATTTGTATTTTGCGATGCTTACAGTATTTAGTAACTATTGACAAAAACAAAAGAAATTACCCAAAGTCATTTTCGTTCTCTAAATATGTCATCTGAAAATGAAATCTCATGTCACTTTACTTAGAGGTAACACTTTAAAATCCAATTGCTGAAACAAACACGTACCCAGTTCAAGTGTTGTTTTATTAAATTATTTGACACCTGAGTTTGATAATCATATTATAAATAATAGTATAACTATTCAATATTATTGTCTAAAAGGAAAACGATGCGGGTGGTCGATTAGCATACATGAAGTAAAGAAAGTACTAAAAGCACTGAGGTTTGATTATGTAATCAGTGAAATACCAATGTTTTTTTATATTAAGGTGGTACCAAATACCTTAAAATTGACTCTGATTAATTTCGGTCGTTTATTTTTTTCAAAAATTTTAAATACTATGACAAAAATATCAAAATTTCAAACATTGTTAACGTTCCATTGGAAACAAAGATGTTTGACACTAATTCTGATCATTGAGAAGCTTAATGTATCCTAACAAATGAACGTGATTAAAACGTATAGTTGATTTTTACAGATTTATCTCAGTTAGTAGTATGTGCCACCTTAAAACAAAATCATATGTGGTATAATGCTATAGAGACAACTATCGTCCAAACTTCAACTGACGTAAATTTAAGTTATTTTAAGTGCCATACGTCCTTCAATGAGACAATTAATACAGTTTAGTCAGCTATTAAACGGCCCTGCCACTTTTTGCATGTTAGGGCCTTTTCTAGCTGACTATACATATAAAATAAGGTATGACTGCCACTAAAACAACATCTACCAGACTTCAGGTTTTCGACAATTAGAATAAAACATATTGTATAATAAGATACAAAATTTCATACTATTTTATCGCTAGCTTGTCATCACTGAGGTTGTGACTTTGACTCCCGCATGTTGCATTTGCTCTCGAATCTTAATTGACTAGTATATGATTATAAATTTTCCTACTGAAGGTCGGTAGTTTTCTCCACTCACTCCGACCTCCTCCACCAGCACAAACTGACCGATGTATGATTGCTGATTGATTTTATAGTGCTTTAATTTGTTTCTACACTTTTAAAGGCTTTAACAACGACATTGACAATATGTTATGCGTCACCAATTTCCATAAACTACTCTTATTTTTTGTTCTCGTGCTCTGCAGATTTATGTATGAATCCCGGAAGTCATTGCAATGCAATAGATTTTGCAATAGACTGTTTTCATATTGCCAACTTTGAACTCCGGATTTTAACATTTTTCGACAAGTCACTTTTCTTGTGGTAAAACATCATGATCCTGGTACTCAAATAGTAGTAAGCAAATAGTAAAATCAAACACATAATCGGTGTAATATGTGGGGAAAGTCTTCTGTTGTCCATTATTTTTTTCTTGTCAAATTAAAAAAGCAGTTAATTTCACCACAAGTTATGGCGATTGAAAGCTTGATTTTAATCTTTTGAGTTGCTTTTGATTGACTTGGTATCATGATAATCAGTTGAAAAAAATCCATCAACTTCGAGGTCAAAAGTCAAACATCGGTAAAACGTGTACTGCAGATTTAGATTTTATTTACCTGTTTCATCTAAAGTGCCGTAGTTCGACATCCAGATTTAATATCCCTCATAGTGTCTCCCCCGTGTTATGTCATATATATTTCTTTTGGTTGGTTGTGTTTGTGCTGTAAGTGTTATGTTTCTCTCTGGTTGCCAAAGGTGCCAGGGTTATAATTTAATTCAGCAGACGCGCGTTTCGTCTACATAAAACTGATAGTGACGCTCAGATAAAAAAAGTCAGGAAGCCAAATAGTACAAAGTTGTACAGCATTCAGGACCCAATATTCCAAAAAGTTGTGCCAAATACGGATACACTGTATGGAGAAGCATGTTTTATAGAAAAAGAAAAAAAGAACTAAAAAATGCAAATTCCATCATTTGAATTCGTATATTACATCATTTTGTTATTGACCTAAATTTGTTCAATTAACTAAGATATAATTGTCATACAACCGAAACAACCTTTTAAAGTCAGAGAACCAATTCAATGATTCACAAAAGTTAATCCGATAACATTTCTTATGGGCATATACGAAATACATATTGTTGTGTACATAAACATGAACATGCGATCGGTACAATTATTAGGTTACGTCTGCAGTTAAGGTTTATAGGAAAGAGTACAAGAGTTATGCATACCTAAGTTACTATTCACAATACACACATTACAAGTGAATGGAATTGCAAAATGATTAATGTATACAGAAAAAAAAGAAATCTGTCAATAAATTTATTTAACCATTAAAAATCTAACAATGGGCATATGATTGGAAATTTATTTATGAGAAATAAGACTGGAAAAGTGGTCGTATTCTGATTATTCCCTCAGCACACAACATTACGGAGAAATAACATAGACTGTTCAGTCTGAAGGTACCTGGTATAGAGGGACATGTCTTATAGTAGATTCTCTCCTTGTGGTAAACTAGCATGTTAAACAAGTAGCTCAGTGCATTATTGGTCTAGTTCTGTACAAAATAGGTTAATTACATTGTATTTCTATCTGAGTATCATGTCCTCTTCCTGCACTCAACTGGCCACTGGATCACATAACATCCATCCAACCATCCATCTCTCAAAAGTAATATACCGAGTTCCAATGTTCAATTCTTGTTCAATATGTTCTGATTTGACTCAAACAAGATACAAATACATGTTATATGGTATTTTGTCAAATAGAAATATTAATAAGATCTTACTAAAAACATAAACCTTATAAAATAACCACACAAGATGCAATTCTGACAATAAATACGAAATAAAACCAGAATATTAAAAAAAAGCTAAAGTAACTGTTGAAGAGCTGGAACTAAAGCAAAACCAAATCAGGACAAAAACAAATCAAAGAAATAAAAAAAACATAACGAAAACAACATGTCACGATATAGAAAATGAATGGAAACGGCCAGTGTGGTAAGTGTCCAAAGAGAACAATTAACTCACCCCAAATATACAAAACAACCTAAGACCTTTTAGATAGGCATCACGGTATGCATTCAAATGTAAACATTGTAACTAATTTTAAGGTAAATAAACTAAATTTTACCTGAAATAGAAACAAATAAAAACCTTAAAAAAGATGCACATTTACGTAATTAAAGAGATGACATTTTTTTTATGAACACAGTGATCTATTAATAATTGCACTGAAAAGAACAGGTACAAAAAAGTCATGTTTATATGTTTAACAGTAATGAAAATTTCCTTACAGATACAGTACTGATTTAATTATTTTTATAATGAAACAGTACTGACGAAATCAGCAGTCAAAATCAGTACTGAAACAGTCTGACAAAATCAGAACTGAAACAGTACTGTCAAAATCAGTACTGAAGCAGTACTGACAAAATCAGAACTGAAACAGTACTGTCAAAATCAGTACTGAAGCAGTACTGACGAAATCAGTGATGAAACAGTACTGTTAAAATCAGTACTGAAACAGTACTGTCAAAATCAGTACTGAAACAGTACTGTCAAAATCAGTACTGAAACAGTACTGTCAAAAACAGTACTGAATAAAAAAAAAGTATAACATTACAAGTTTTCTGTCTTACCGAACAGTACTGATATATACGAGGAAATGTACAAAAAAAAAAAAAACGTGAGTGAATTCTTGGTAGTGTAGATTACTTAAAGACATGAACATGTAAGTTAAAATATTGAAGGGTTGAAAAATGGGTACTCATGCTAGTTTTAATTTTTGTTCTGTGCTTGTAAACATTTTTTGGAATTGTCATTTTTGTGGACTTATACATTGTAAAAGAGGGACGAAAGATACGAAAGGGACAGTCAAACTGTTAAATCTAAAACAAACTGACAACGCCATGGCTAAAAATGAAAAAGACAAACAGAAAAACAATAGTACACATGACACAACATAGAAAACTAAAGAATAAACAACACGAACCCCACCAAAAACTAGGGGTGACTGGTATGGATAACTTTGTGGAATAAGCATCTTGTAACACATTGCGGGGTAATACATGTATAGAAAATATCTTCCTCGTCATAAACGTGACAGTTAATATCATATGATATAACATACTATGAAATCACCAGAGTCCTTACTCTTATTTTGAAGATAAATGCTAAACGTTATATAATATGCACACATTCAAGGAGTCTCACACAAAAATACAATATAAGACCAGCTCATACTACTCTCATGCACTCTGAATTTCTCGTGAACCATACTATTCGCAGCAATACTACTCAGGTTATTTGTGATTAACATATAAAAGTCACTGGCAGATATTCATACAATTCTCATTGGGTTATCTATGCCTTAAATTTCCAATTACCATGTTTTCGGGGTATTAATCTTGTTTCATTACCAATTTGAAACTTTCGAACTAATAGTGTTATGAAAAATTAAATACAAATACAATACGCATAAATCCAAAATTCAAAATGAAGGGAAAAAAACACATAAATCTTCTAACTTCATATTGTATACATATTCAATGAATTTTCCTTTTAAAAGTAATTTCGTCTAACTGCCTTTAAACTCTAGTAAAAGCTTCATTACATAACAAAAATCATGTTAATCAAACAAATTTTTCATGCATGTTATCAATAATCAATACAAAATACGATATTTCAATCATCATATTTATAGGAAGTACAAATGTAAGTGATGCCGGAATGATATATCAAAAAAACATAAATGCATAATTATACAAAATATAATAAAGAAACACACAATAAATGTTCATATTAGTCTTTTCTTTTGCCTCAATGGTTCATCTATTGACATCCAGTATACCGGATATCTTACTTTAAGATAAATCTCACAAATAAGTCTGCGGAAGAATAAAATACAGACGGCAAACACAGATCCTGAAGAATTCCTTATTTATGAGTCGATATTCCAAATCAAAAGAAATTTATGTTGTACATAGCTATACTTATTAAATAGTCATGAGATAAATCTTACACACAAATAGTAACTTGTGAATATATACAGTTGTATTGCGCACGTACTCATGAGATTAATCTAACGAGTATAGAATTAAATGTTTTGACATTTATATCACCACGGTTATATTTTGACATCAACAATTCACTGAATAAAGAAAATACAATGTTTTAATTTGATGCGGAGGCCGACAATTTAATTTGGTTCGCTATACTTCACCAACAATTAATAATTTTTTCTATCTTTTAACCTGGCCAGAAATTATTTGTGCGCTTCGGGCGAGACAGAGCTTTGTTATTTTGAACAAAAAAAAATATTGTCAGAGTTGCTTGTGTTTTCGGCGACGGAAATATCATCCAATAAATTGTCATAAATGATGTTTGGGTTAGTTTTAACAGGCATACTATCTGGATAATCCTCATCCATAGACATATGGTCGTCGAGTTTCGTTACAACAGGGTCCATAACATATTTTAAAGAAATTGCAGGTGGTTTCAGCCGTCACACGTACTCATGAGATAAATCTAACGAGTGTAAATCGTTAATGCTAGAATTATTTAAGAATTGAATGCTTCTTTTTGTAACTTCATTGGGGTGTAAAAGCGTTGACCGAAGTACATTTTGTATGAAGCGCGGAAGCCTTGGGTCCAAACTGATTTTCATGAAGCCACATACATGTATCGGATTAGGCTTGTTCACCAGCTATATAAGTAATATTAGATATATTTCCATTGATAAATGTTCAGTGCTGGCTAGGAATCTTTCAACTTTTATCCGACTTATAATTGTCCTCCCCGCAACCACGTGTGTCGTCCTCGAGTACGGGGTCTACATGCAAATATGCACGGACGTCACATTTTCAGAACTTGAATAATTGTTCAAAACTTCCATAATAAAAAGTCGTTTCAATTGTACAATTCCGTAAAACATGTATAACACCAGTGGTACCCTATGGAAAATGCATTACGAATAATTGCGTTCTTGTAACCTTCAACAGGGGCGAATCCAGCCATTTAAAAAAAGGGGGTTCCAACTATTTGTCCCCATTCAAATGCATTGATCGGCAAATAAAGGGGTACCAACCCCGGAACTATGTTTTCCTATATGGTGTTATTAACTGTGTTGCACGATGACAACCAACCTGAGCATTAGGTGTATTGTTTATCTAATATTTAGTTTTTATGTTCAAGACGGAATGGAAGAGACAGTAGTTACATTAGTTACCAAATGAATATGATAGAGCATGTTCCACATCTTTGATGTTGGATACATTGTGTAGCTAGGAGAGCAACAAATAATAGGTTCATTTTTTCTAAATAGGAGATGATATATAGATTAGATAACATGATATAAGGAGCCTATAATTCAGTGGTTGTCGTTTGTTTGTGTGTTACATATTGGCTTTCTTTTTATTTTTTGTACATAAATATTAGGCCGTTAGTTTTCTCGTTTGAAATGTTTTACATGGTCATTTTGGTGCCTTTTATAGCTGATAATGCGGTTTTGGCTTTGCTCATTGTTGATGGCCATATAGTGACATGTAATTGTTGATTTCTGTGTCATTTTGGTCTCTTGTGGAGAATTGTCTCATTGGCAATCATACCACATTTTTTTTTATATGTATTTGCTTACTATTTGTATGGTTATATTTATATAATTTGGTGGTGGATCATCAGTATCATTAGTAAATTTTTTTGTTAAAATGTTCCTCAGATTAGAATACATTTATTGGTTTTTAGTAATGACACTGCATGACATGGTGCTTGGGGCTAGATGATATAGGAAGTAAACCTTTGTACTGATTTTTATAAACTCTTTGATAATATCTCCTCCACATCTGGTCGAGACAAAGAAAAATTTTGACCAATATGACAATGATGTGAGCATGCTTCAAAGACTCATAACTGCTCCAAAAGTAATCTGATAGAATTTCAAGCATGTCAAGTGGATATTATCTATTCAACAGCTACTTAATTAGGCTTCATATGTCTAAATATCTAAAAAGTAATAGTATTCAAAAGGTTATGCAAAATTATTCTCTTTTCATTTTTTTTGTTATATGGATACAAATATAAGTGATACATGTACCAATACAGTATTTGTTGTAATATGAAAGTGTAGTAATTAACATTTACTGTAACAATGTTAATTCACACAAATTAAGAAATAAACAAATGAATGAAACATGTTGAACATGTACAATGAAATATAGTTTTAGAAATCGATTAGGCCAGATAGGCCTTATATTTTTTTTTAAAACATAACTGAAGGACCATTTGCACTCAGGACCGAGTCACCAGTATGCAGTACAAATTTAAAACAAAACCTAGCATCATATTGCTAGTAGCAGGAGTAGCATTGTCCGGTAAAGTTGGTCTTTTTTAAAATTTGATCAATGGACATGTTTGGTTCAAATCGAAATAGAATGCTTTTATCTCCCTATTACTTACATTTTACATAGAGATGATACTTCTTTGACAAATCCTTGTACATGAGAGTTGTCTGTCAAATCTTTTTTTTACAAAGAATGCTTTGCACAACAATGAACTGAGCTCAAAGCAAAGTACTTTAATAATAAACTTAGACAAAGAGCTAAATCCAGTGATATACTTTGTACTATAGGTCCTTCATGAACATCCATCGACCAAAACTATATCTCAATAACATTCCATACTACATGGTTGGATCAGAAGTCCTGAAAAAAACATGATTTTTTTTTATCGTATTTTAAGTATATATGCACAAGTTAAAACTTTATTGTGGTATAATCATTCAGTATCTAGCATCTATCAATTTGCCTCATGCACAAATTGATATAGGTTGAGTGTCCCTCTGTTGGAAATAAGAACACAATCCACCAAATTTTAGTCAACTGATGAACAAACATTCAAAACTATAAAATGTTATATAAGACTTGTCAGTGTTTATTTACCATTGACACTGAATCAGTGATATATGTACACATAATTATCAGATTATATTAATGTAAGACTAAAATTTTAAAGTACATATATACGACTAAAACTGACATTCGGTCTTTACTGACAACTTCATTCCCAAAGTCATTTTCAAATCTGACTTCATGATAAAATAAGATTCCATATCTACATGTACAACCAATGAAAATCAAATATCCCTCTAATAGACTAGCATTGAAATCCCAGTTTTCTAAAATGGTAGCTAGGTGGAACCTAAAACTAAAAAATTTGAAACAATATATCTTAAATATTTCAAATGCATGTACATGTAATAATATAAATTCTCCAAAATTCGCTATATATTTTTTTTTTTGTCTTCTGTTCGAGACTGTATATTGACTCTAGATGTCTTTCAATTACATTCAGTTTGGTGTGGGTTGATGTTTGATTGTTGTACATATTACAACCAGATGCTCCGCAGGGTGCAGCTTTATACGACCACAGAGGTCGAACCCGGAACAGTTGGGGAACCCCAAGAATTCAATTTTTGATGAAATCAAACAAATTTTTATTCTGAACCCTTTTGGCCTCTATTTCCTAAACTGTTCGGACCAAAACTCAAAAAATCAATCCTCACCTTCCTATTGTGGTCATTAACCTTTTGTTTAAATTTCATTGATTTTTATTCACTTATACTGAAGTAATTGTGCGAAAACCAAGAAAAAGGCTGATTCGGGCCCTTTTTTGGCCCGTAATTCCTAACCTATTGGGACCCTGCCCCCAAAATCAATCCTAACCTTTCTTTAGTGGTATAAAACCTTCTGTTTAAAATTTATAAAAATCCATTCACTAAAACTAAAGTTATTGTCTTGAAACTAAATGTGTCTTCGGACGAAGAGACGACGACAACATCATACCATTATACGATGCAAAAAAAGTTTTTTGCTGTAGTATAAAAATTGTCACTTGACCAACAGACAAACGTTACATTTTGTGTATGTCCAATGCATTATTGGAACTGATTTAAGCAAATGATCCTTAGATTCAAGTCACCTAATATCACTTACTATTGTCGGCTGACCAGATAATCTGTCCCACTTCAACTATTGATGTCATTTTGTAAAGCAAAATACTGTCCTATGAAATATTGTACAACAAGACAATATTTCATAACTATGTATCATGAAATATTGTCTTCGTCTATGGAAAAATGTCCAGAGAAGGACAAATGTGCATAGTGAAATAGAGTCTGTATATGGACAATATTTCACCAATGAATACTATGGAATTTTGTCATGTTATAAGGAGGTTTTATTTTGTGAGATTTAAGACAATATTTCATAGATAAATACTACGAATTGTGTCCTGTTAAAGGGAGGTTATATTTTGGTTATATTTCCTGAGTATTGAGACAATATTTCATAGACAGATTGTTATAGAATTTTGTCTCATGAAAGGGAGGTTATCAACATATATTCATGTATATAGGAATTTTTTTTCTGAGACATGTGCCTTTTTTTTTTGTATATATTTACAAAATAAGCGATTGTCAGTACTGTACATTACTTATATTTGTACAGTATAATGTAATAAAATGAAACCTACGTTAGACAATTCTTTAATCTATAATAAACCATTTGTTTTGTTTCTATGCAAATTTGAAACTCATTATTAGTAATAATTAATAGTTATCCCATAAGGACGCGGTGTGTCAGTGTAAGATCACCCCGATGGACGGAGGCCAGAGGGTGATCTTACACTGACACACCAAGTCCGACTGGGATAACTATTTTACATCCCAGCTGTTTTATATTAGACTAAAAACCATTTACAATTCATAAAATCTAGTTTAGAACGCCACACAACCATAACAATATACTTTATATATATTACTACATGATGTATACCCTTTTTGACCCCCAAACACGATGAGTAGATATCAAACAATGTCAACTCGCCCCACTTGCCAATCGGCCCACACTATATCGCCACTTTATAAAAATATCGTCCCACTCTTGTTTACCGACTTGCTCACTTTGAAAAAGTGTAAAATCAAATTGAACAATCAGTCTGAAAACTCATTAATTAACGAAAAAGGTTAAACCCCCACTGAATAACGGTCTGACAACTCGCCCCACTTATAAAAAGATCTTAATTGCTTCCTTTAAGTATATCAAATTACTATTATTTCGTATCCAGTCGTCCTGGTATATTGGTATGTGTCGCGGCTTGATATGCTAAAGGTCATGAGTTCGAATCCCAGCATATACACTGGATTTTTTCTACGTGAATTTTGATAGATAGTCTTTTCCGTATAATTAATTATAAGTTTTATAGTGGATTTGACATTCCCGCCAAAATGGAAACTCAAACTGGGGTGATCTGGTAGGTATGATCCGGCTCAGATCACCCCTGTCAGAACAAAGGAGCTGGGATGTAATATGAATTCTCTACTGTACAAAACTATTTAAGTTACAAATCTAAAAATGTGCAGGCTGCATGCTTTTGTACTATTTCTAATTGTGAAATAATTCATAGTGAAGTATTGTCATGAACAGAATTTCATAGTGAAATATTGTCCATAAGGAGGTGACAACATTTCATGGACAAGGACACTATTTCATTATGAAATTCTGTCAGTGGACAATATTTTATAAGAAAATTTGTCCAACAGACAATATTTCATAGAAGACAATATTTTATGTTACAGTACAACAATCCCGTTTCCATTGTGGTATCAGTTATTTTGTATTGTGAAGTCAAAATTTTACAGGAACCTGGGTGATGTCCAGTCATGGCAGACAAATAGCAATAAGATGTTTAGAAAAACATGACATAAAACCTCCTTCATGAAACACACAAATACATGGAAACCGAATCAAAATCTCAAAACAGCTGTTACTGTAAATGGACTAAAGAGTATATATGACTTTTAAACAAATGTAGAGGAAAATGACGGGGAAGGGGCCAAATAGAGTTTAAGGGGAGCAAATTAGAGGGATTGGGTGTTTTTAAGTTTGGGATTTCGGGATTGACACTTTCGGGGTCAGGCATTACTTTTTTCGAAGTTAGGGATGTCAGGATTTGATATCTTTTAAAGTAGGGACCTCAAGATTTCATGTTTTTAAGCCGGGGGTTTCGGGATCAGCCCCCCCCCCCCCCGATCACCCCTCTTAAATAATTACTCTATATTAATAAACTCTATGTAAATGAAATATCACGATGATTACGACAAATAATTTTGATGATGACAATGATCAATGCTGGTTAAATTGGCGCTAAAAACATTCTTACTCCTATTGCTTTACGTAATAAAATTTGTATGGAATTGATTTAAAATTCAGCATAAAAAAACCCGTGAATATGCAGATGCATGACAATATATGTCTGATGAAGTGTGTATATATGTCTGATGAAGTGTGTATATATTTCTGTAAACGAAGTTGCCTGTATACTTCACCAATGATTACATTTGAGCGCAAGGAGATCTCTATTTGTGAATCGGTTTATTAACCCCTTTGAACCCAGGGTCGAAGTTCAAGATGTTAACATATTAACGGAATGTTTTGCGTTGCGTCTACATCATTGAGGCCACCTATTTTTATTGCGGGGTTTCACATATTTAAATCGGAATTATAGAAAAAATGGAATGTTGTTAGCAGAATCAAAACAGAAAATGATGAACACTTGATTATTTTCAGCATTACATAAATTAGATTGAGGGTCTGTGTATTCACATTATTTGTAAAACTCTCCTTATTCCTGTGAAGCGTGTGCTTTACATCGAGGCTTGCTATGCTTTACATCGAAGCCACAGTATTTCAACCAATCAGGGAATGTTTATTTGGGGCATTCGACCTATTTTAACTCTGATTGTGGCACATTTTAATCGAAACTATAGAAAAATAGAATAATGTTAGTACATATAAAATAGAAAATGATGAATAGTTTTAGCTAAAAATAAAAGATGAATTGGATGGGGGTTCTGTGTATTCACACTATTTGTACAACTCTCCTTACTGGTGCCATATTTTGGAATTTCCGTGACCTAAATGGTTCGCGAAAATTAATATTTTTTTTTATAGTATAGTAATAAGTAAATTATGTCCCTTGTAAAAACTGGAATGAAAAACGCGAATTTGTAATGACCTTGAGTATGTAAGTTATATGTTATTATGGTTGATTTTATTGTTTATATTATGTCATATTCAGAGAATCGTCGTCTTACTTTACACTGAAATGACAGAGTCTGGGTAAATCACATTTTATAACACTGAATTACCATACATGTAAGTGGCGGTACACAGGCAATTGTTTCTGTCAAAGTGGTGTTTACTATCCACACACGTACGAAAAATCAAGTGGTTTTGTGATTTTTTATACGGTTGTGGATAATAAACCTCTCATTGACAGAAACAAGTGCCTGTAAGTCCGTACCTAACTTACTAGCCTAAAGATATATTGGGAGAATCCTTACAGTCTTGGAGACATAAACATGATAAATATAGAGAAACTGTCCTGTTTCTTTTTTATAAGTCTTCCTAAAAGTATTGTATAAATAATCTGCGTCGTAAGGGTATAGTCTCATTTCCATATATTCCACATCTTTTTATTATTATCTGCGTCGTAAAGACAAAGTCTGATTGACGTATATTCAACATCTTTTTATTATCTGTGTCGTAAGGATATAGTCTTATTGAATTATATTCCATATAATTTAATTATCTGCGTTGTAAGGGTATAGTCTTATTGACGTATATTCTACATCTTTTCATTATCTGCGTCGTAAGGGTATATTGCTGTTGACATATATTCCACATCTTTTAATTATCTGCGTCCTTTGGCTAAAGTATCATTCACGCATAGTCAACATCTTTTTGTTATCTGAGTCGTAAGGGTTTAGTCTTATTGACGTACATTCCACATCTTTTTATTGTCTACGTCGTAAGGGTAAAGTCTCATTGACGCATATTCCAGATATGTTTATTATCTGCATCATAAGGGTATAAGGATGAGGTATCATTGACGTATATTCCACCTTTTGTTTTTATCCGAGTCGTAATGAAGGGTATAGTCTTATTGACCTATATTCCACATCTTTTTATTATCTGCGTCGTAAGGGTAAAGTCTCATTAAGGTATATTTCATATCTTTTTATAATCCGAGTTGTAAGGGTCACGTCTCTTTCACGTTTATTCCACATCTTTTATTATCTGCGTCGTCAGGGTATAGTCTCATTGACGTATAGTCCACATCTATTATTATCTGCATCGTAATGGTAAAGTCTCATTAACGTATATTCCACATTTCTTTATTATCTGCATTGTAAAGGTAAAGTCTCATTGACGTATATTCCACATCTTTTTAATCATCTGCGTTGTAAGGGTAAAGTCTCATTGACGTATGTTCCACATCTTTTTATTATCTGCGTCGTAAGGTATAGTCTTATTGATGTATATTCCACATCTTTTTATTATCTGCCTCGTAAGGGTAAAGTCTCATTGACGCATATTCAACATATCTTTATTATCTGCGTCGTAAGGTATAGTCTTATTGACGTATATTCCACATCTTTTTATTATCTGCCTCGTAAGGGTTAAGTCTCATTGACGCATATTCAACATATCTTTATTATCTGCGTCGTAAGGTATAGTCTTATTGACGTATATTCCACATCTTTTTATTATCTGCCTCGTAAGGGTAAAGTCTCATTGACGCATATACAACATATCTTTATTATCTGCGTCGTAAGGGTAAAGTCTCATTGACGTATATTCCACATCTTCTATTTATCTGCGTCGTAAGGTACAGTCTTATTGACGTATATTCCACATTTTTTTTATTATCTGCGTCGTAAGGGTAAAGTCTCATTGACGTATATTCAACATCTTTTTATTATCTGCGGCGTAAGGGTAAAGTCTCATTGACGTATATTCCACATCTCTTTATTATCTGCATTGTAAAGGTAAAGTCTCATGGATGTATATTCGACATCTATTTATTATCTACGTTGTATTAAATCCTATAATCTCATTGACGTATATTCTAGATCTTTTTATTATTTACGTCGTAAAGGTAAAGTCTCATTGACGTATATTCCACATCTTTTTATTATTTGTGTCGTCAGTGTATAGTTGGATTGAAGTATATTCCATATAATTTAATTATCTGCGGCGTAAGGGTAAAGACTCATTGACGTATGTTCCACATTTTTTTATTATCTGCATCGTTTTGATATCTGCGGCGTTAGGGTAAAGTCTCATTGACGTATATTCCACATCTCTTTATTATCCGTATTGAAAAGGTAAAGTCTCATTGACGTATATTCCACATCTTTTTATTATCTGCCTCATAAGGGTAAAGTCTCATTGACGCATATTCAACATATCTTTATTATATGCATCGTAAGGGTAAAGTCTCATTGACGCATATTCCACATCTTTTATTTATCTGCGTCGTAAGGTATAGTCTTATTGACGTATATTCCACATCTTTTTATTATCTGCCTCGTAAGGGTAAAGTCTCATGACGCATATTCAACATATCTTTTTTTATCTGCGTTGTAAAGGTAAAGTCTCATTGACGTATGTTCCACATTTTGTTATTATCTACGTCATAAGGATAAAGTCTCATTCACGCATATTCCACTTCTGTTTAGTATCTGCGGCGTAAGGGTAAAGTCTCATTGACGTATATTCCACATCTCTTTATTATCTGCATTGTAAAGGTAAAGTCTCATGGATGTATATTCGACATCTTTTTATTATCTGCGTTGTATTAAATCCTATTATCTCATTGACGTATATTCCAGATCTTTTTATTATCTGCGTCGTAAAGGTATAATCTCATTGACGTATATTCCACATCTTTTTATTATCTGCGTCGTAAAGGTATAGTATCATTGACGTACATTCCACATCTTTTTATTATCTGCATCGTAAAGGTATAGTCTCATTGACGTACATTCCACATCTTTTTATTATCTGCGTCGTAAGGGTAAAGTCTCATTGACGTATATTCAACATCTTTTTATTATCTGCGTCGTAAGGGTAAAGTCTCATTGACGCATATTCCACATCTTTTATTTATCTGCGTCGTAAGGTATAGTCTTATTGACGTATATTCCACATCTTTTTATTATCTGCCTCGTAAGGGTAAAGTCTCATTGACGCATATTCAACATATCTTTTTTTATCTGCGTTTTAAAGGTAAAGTCTCATTGACGTATGTTCCACATTTTGTTATTATCTACGTCATAAGGGTAAAGTCTAATTCACGCATATTCCACTTCTGTGTTTTATCTGCGGCGTAAGGGTTAAGTCTCATTGACGTATATTCCACATCTCTTTATTATCTGCGTCGTAAAGGTATAGTCTCACTGACGTATATTCAACATCTTTTTATTATCTGCGTCGTAAGGGTAAAGTCTCATTGACGTATATTCAACATCTTTTTATTATCTGCGTCGTAAAGGTATAGTCTCAATGACGTACATTCCACATCTTTTTATTATCTGCGTCGTAAGGGTAAAGTCTCATTGACGTATATTCAACATCTTTTTAATATCTGCGTCGTAAAGGTATAGTCTCACTGGCGTATATTCAACATCTTTTTATTATCTGCGTCGTAAGTTTAAAGTCTCATTGACGTATATTCAACATCTTTTTTTTATTTGCGTCGTAAAGGTATAGTCTCATTGACATATATTCAACATCTTTTTATTATCTGCATCGTAAAGGTATAGTCTTATTGACGTACATTCCACATCTTTTAATTATCTGCATCGTAAGGGTAAAGTCTCATTGACGTATATTCAACATCTTTTTATTATCTGTGTCGTAAGGGTAAAGTCTCATTGAGGTATATTCAACATCTTTTTATTATATGCGTCGTAAAGGTATAGTCTCATTGACGTATATGCAACATCTTTTTATTATCTGCGTCGTAAGGGTAAAGTCTCATTGACGTATATTCAACATCTTTTTATTATCTGCGTCGTAAAGGTATAGTGTCATTGACGTATATTCAACATCTTTTTATTATCTGCGTCGTAAGGGTAAAGTCTCATTGACGTATATTCCACATCTTTTTATTATCTGCGTCGTAAAGGTATAGTCTCATTGACGTATATTCAACATATTTTTATTATCTGCGTCGTAAGGGTAAAGTCTCATTGACCTATATTCCACATCTTTTTATATATCTGCGTTGTAAAGGTATAGTCTCATTGACGTATATTCCACATCTTTTTATTATCTGCGTCGTAAGGGTAAAGTCTCATTGACGTATATTCAACATCTTTTTATTATCTGCGTCGTAAAGGTATAGTCTCATTGACGTACATTCCACATCTTTTTATTATCTGCGTCGTAAGGGTAAAGTCTCATTGACGTATAGTCAACATCTTTTTATTATCTGCGTCGTAAATGTATAGTCTCATTGACGTATATTCCACATCTTTTTATTATCTGCGTCGTAAGGGTAAAGTTTCATTGACGTACATTCAACATCTTTTTATTATCTGCTTCGTAAAGGTATAGTCTCATTGACGTATATTCAACATCTTTTTATTATCTGCGTCGTAAGGGTAAAGTCTCATTAACGTATATTCAACATCTTTTTATTATCGGCGTCGTAAAGGTATAGTTTCATTGACGTATATTCCACATCTTTTTATTATCGGCGTCGTAAAGGTATAATTTCATTGACGTATATTCCACATCTTTTTATTATCTTCGTCGTAAGGGTATAGTCTCATTGACGTATATTCCACATCTTTTTATTATCTGCGTCGTAAGGGTAAAGTCTCATTGACGTATATTCAACATCTTTTTATTATCTGCGTCGTAAAGGTATAGTTTCATTGAAGTATATTCCACATCTTTTTGTTATCTGCGTCGTAAAGGTATAGTCTCATTGACGTATATTCCACATCTTTTTATTATCTGCGTCGTAAGTGTATAGTCACATTGACGTATATTCCACATCTTTTTATTATCTGCGTCGTAAGGGTAAAGTCTGATTGACGTATATTCCACATCTTTTTATTATCTGCGTCGTAAGGGTAAAGTCTCATTGACGTATATTCCACATCTCTTTATTATCTGCGTCGTAAATGTATAGTCACATTGAAGTATATTCCACATCTTTTTATTATCTGCGTCGTAAGGGTAAAGTCTCATTGACGTATATTCCACATCTTTTTATTATCTGCGTCGTAAGGGTAAAGTCTCATTGACGTATATTCCACATCTCTTTATTATCTGCGTCGTAAAGGTATAGTCTCATTGACGTATATTCCACATCTTTTTATTATCTGCGTCGTAAGTGTATAGTCACATTGACGTATATTCCACATCTTTTTATTATCTGCGTCGTAAGGGTAAAGTCTCATTGACGTATATTCCACATCTTTTTATTTTCTGCGTCGTAAGGGTAAAGTCTCACTGACGTATATTCCACATCTCTTTATTATCTGCGTCGTAAATGTATAGTCACATTGACGTATATTCCACATCTTTTTATTATCTGCGTCGTAAGGGTAAAGTCTCATTGACGTATATTCCACATCTTTTAATTATCTGCGTCGTAAGGGTAAAGTCTCATTGACGTATATTCCACATCTCTTTAGTATCTGCGTCGTAAGGGTATAGTCTCATTGACGTATATTCCACATCTTTTTATTATCTGCGTCGTAAAGGTATAGTCTCAAAGAAGCATATTCCACATATTTTTATTATCTGCTTCATAAGGCAATAGTCTCTAAACGTATATTCGACATTTTTTTATCTGTTTGAGAACTGTATACTAGGTGTATATGACATACCTGTTTTGTTTATTTGTGTCGTTACTGTCTCATCTACATATGCCACATCAGGTTTTATGTTTGTGACCTTGAGATACTGCATCATTGACGTTTATTTTACATGATTTGATAATTTTTCGTTTGCATATAGTAACATTGACGTATACCATTTAGGCTTTCTTTGATCTTCGTTTTAGAAGGACGTGAAATATTGAAGGTTAGTTCAGAACGTCCAGTGGCAAATTAAATATAGGACCAGACGGGAAAAATAATGTACAGCATACATTTATATCTATCAGAATTAATAGGAGGTAGGGAGCTATGAACAGAAGAGTAATAATGACACATTTAAATTTTATCGTTATTTATTTCGAGACAGATTAGGATGAAGGACATACATAATGGTTAAACTTAAATGACAATCTTCATTGCAAAAATCAAAACCCGGGCGGCGGGTTTAAATGCAAAGATTACACATTGTATTACATGTACACAAAAAAAAAACACCATACACGACACTTCAAAAAGTTCAAATTAATAATATGTACATAAAACAATAGTTGTGGGTTCGTAAGGGATGCTCTGAAACAGCAAAGGGAAATGGATCAATAGCAACACTCATGTCCTTTGTGTATGCAAAATTTTCCACAAATTGCTTCGAGTGACAATCATTTAATTCATACATCAAAAACAAAATGCATTTAGTTAAAACATATTTTGTATATAGAACTTTCAAGAAAGTATTAAAGTAGTTCTGTTATATAAATCATAATTGATTAAGTTGAATTTGTATTAGGGTGATAACACACACCCATAAATTCATTTCGAATGACTCTATGTAGATCTATGTTAAAACAAATGTGAATCGAATAAAGTAATTGCAACCGATTGCATTGAGTATGTAGGTAAAGGTAATATATCTTTGGTTATTTTCTTTTACTTCCCTCCAGTCCTTTCGAAAAAATCTAGTCTTACAGACACATAGATTGGTTATTTGTCGGTCTAGCATACTTTTAAAGGAGGGTAGTTTACCTAACATAATAATGGCTTTACGGTTCAGTCAGCAAGCTAACCAAAGATATTACCTTTACCTACACACTCAATGCAATCAGCTGTAATGTTTATGTATGTCCGTTTTATCTAACGTAAAAAAAACTTCCGTTATTTATATTACATACAAATAGAAGTTGTGTGTGTGTTAAAATAAATACCAAAAAGCCTGTTCAATCCATTTGATTTAGTAAAAATAAAATCGTTTATTAAAAGAAAATGCCTAACATATTCATGGATAATATCTTCTCATTAGAGTATTAATTAGACATAAAAGATAAAAGTTTTTTTTTTACTCGGGACAAGTTTTTTGATGTTCAATATCGAATATACATGATAAAGGACAAATGAATTTTCAATGTTTAAAAAAAAATGCCGAAAATTCATATTCGACCAACAAATACAACAGCCGAGGAAGATTCAAGTTACATTTTCTAAATCAATCAGAATCTTTCCGTAAATTTGTTTCAACGAAGTTTTATCTCGATGTAGGACACAGCGTTATTAGAACATATGAGTCTGTAGGGTGTTAGACAATGTGTTATTTGTTCTTGATTAACAACAAAAACATTCATCATATTAGGATATGAACACACGAATACACTTAAAACATGTCATATAGTTTAATATACATATAATTTCAAATGGTTTTATCTGTTGTTTGTTGTCAAGAGGCAAATATATCATGTATATTCAGTGTGAAAAATGGACAGTATATATTGAATTTACATGTAAGTCTTCCAGGATAAAAGACAGAAATGTATTCGTCAAATGAAGGAAACCGGAAACCAGTCAATGAGACAGCAACCCAACGACACAATACAATTATTAATGTGTTCTGATCTCGTTTACAACCTAAACATCTTTATAGAATATTTATTTTAAATTAAAAAAATATTGGGGACATACATATGACTTAAATAAAAATTTCCTCTTCAGCAATTTAAATATGGTTACACCGATATGATGAAATGAATTTATTTTGATCAAACTATCATACAGTAAGTGGATGTGAATCAAAGGACATTCTGAATTTCTATATACATATATATACAGGAAAGATTTTGCAGCTGATTTTGTTGACAAACTTGAAATTAACGCGTTGATCACACACATAATGTATGTAACAATATTAAATCTGAATACGGAATACAGATCGTCATAATCAATTAAGTTAGATTTATAGTAAAGAAAACACAAATAACTAGAAGATATTTTGAATAACTAAATGCATAAACAGATCCGAGTCCGAATAAACTCATTGTCTGAAAGAATTATTCATGCTTATTTTCGTTCTTTTTCACGTCAAAAAGAAAAGTGTTTTCGTTACTTTCATTACAAACAAGCAGAATATTTTCTTTTTTGTCATAATAAATTCCATACGGCTCATTCAATCCATTAGATTCAGTAAGAATTTTTCTATGATGTTGACCATCATCAGATACAACTAATACAGTACTCTTCCTCCAATCAGTAATATAAACATTCCCCTCATTATCTGTTGTTACACGAGTTAAATCTTTAACTTGAAATTTATCATTTTTAAACTCCCACATTAACTTTCCATCCAACGAGCAGCAGTATATTGATATATAGTCTATACAGACCAACCTGTCTCTGTCTACTGTAATGTCGATGATACGGCCTGTAGGTAACGGTATAGTACGTATTACTTTACCTGTCAGGTCCATCACATGTATTATATTCCTATCAATAACAACGTACAGGTTATTATCATTATATGATATTCCGTAGCAGCGATCACTGTTGTTGATTGTACTGGTGACAGAACGTGTAGATATATTTATTATCAGTATGGTACTGTCATATAAACAGGAAACTGCTACAGTGTTACTATCTATCACTGTTATATACCATGGTTTACAGGACAGAGGAAGGTGATAAATATCAGAACCGTCTGAATTACAAATAATAAGTCGTCTATTGTTACAGTCGGTAAACACTATTGTATTGCCTGTTTTAATGCAGCTAGTGATGTTCAGTTTTTCATTCGATGACTTTGTGATATTTAATTGTTTACGCAAAGTAACAAAAATAGGAAGGTTGTATTTGACGGGTGTTTGAGCTTGGGTGAATGATTCTTCTGCCTTTCTTGTGTTTTCTGAAATGGATAAAAACAAAATAACATTGAACAATATCTGAAAAAAATGGATTGAATGTTGTAACATTAATCTCTTTGTTAAGTAGAGTATGGAATGTTAATTGGGGAAAAATAGGGGGATATTTTTAGCAGATTGACTTCATTTTTATCGGTAACTTCACAATAATCATGCTTTGTTTTGTTTGGCGGCTGTTTTTTCTTCACCTTTGCACATTAGTCTGTATTTTGTGTTAAAGAATAGTCCATTCATCCGGTTTTAGGAAATGTTATTTATTTCCACAGCGAATCTTCCCCAAATTCAAGGATTGAAAAATGAGAGAGACTTAAAACAAGGCAAATGTGCTAAACAAGTACTGGACAGACCTATTCAGTTGGAGACATAATTTGTTTGGCGCTATCTACATGTATCTATGTCACGTTCTAGAAAAACATGTTGTTTAAACTTCCTTAAGTTTGTTCTTTTTGCCGCAAGGATACATAGGGGTTTATTGGGTTTTTTTTTACAGAACCAACTGATAAAAACCACTAGACAAAGGGAAAACTTTGGCACAATGAATAAAAGTAGAAACACACAAGAGATATTACAAAGATGTATTATTTGTTGATTGCATAACGTCCTGTGACAAATATTTCATGCATGTTCAGGACGAAAATGACAATGAATCTGGTATATAGGTCGGAGAAACATTGAGACTACTACTGGAAAATGAGGGTTTTATTTGTTAGGGACAGGCAAATTGCCTTGTAACAGCCACCCCCTTACGAGCCCCTCAAAGAGTTGTTACAAGGCCATTTAACTTACTGAGAGCGTGGTAATCTTTCTACACCATGTTCACGAGGCATCGGATTTAACGTCACCATTCTGACCAGACTTGGCTTAATTTCCGTTACATCACGTAAAGCCAAACAGACGCCAACGTTGACAAAAAATGTATTGACGCTGGGAAAAATGGTCACAATGAATTAAAACACACCAGAGATATATTGATATTGGATAGAAGAGTGGATTTGCGATCTTTATTTAATTTTATCATTCATTTGCTGTAATATATGAGTTGAGTACTGTATAGAACAATAATCAACGTGCCATGATTTAGAGGGGCTTCTGTTTAATAGTGACTTACTGAAAATGAACGAAACATTTGCCACTGGACGTTTCAAGCTAACAACAATTCAACAATGTATCACCCTTGAGATTATCATATAGAAAGGATTTGTGTTGTTGTCTTAGCTATTCTTCATGACTAAAAGTATTTTTTGTGAAAACTAGGGGAATTCAAAAACACTTATGTGCACCTTACCACAACATGTCTTTCGGTTATGCTTAGATCTGACAGAGAGCAAACTTTACAAAGGATCATCTTGAATCCAGACTAAAGCCATTGGTAAATATAATAATATCTAGGTATGACGGGGCTTTGTTGCAAGTGGTCCCCGGTGGATTTGCTGAATGTATAAGAACGCACTAAAATCAGAGTATAATTGGATGACAAGTTTGTTTTGGACACACGTTGCTGTCAATATAATGGTATTATATGTGACTGTCATAAAAGTGAGAGGTTTATCTACCTATAAATCCAGGTTTATAATCCATCATTTTCTACATAAGGAATATGATTGGTTTTCCATTCGTTTGATGTGTTAGAGCTTTTGATGTTGCCATTTGACAAAGGACTTGAATGCATGAATACGATTTATCGTGTAAAGGTAATAATATATAGATGTGGTATGCTTCTCATAGAGATGAATCTCCACTAAAGACCTCATGTCATAGAAGTTAACAACAATATGTTACCGTAAGACCTTCAACAAAGAACAAAAGAAACAATTTCGCGTGTCTGACGTCAGAAAATGTATACATCACATATTTTTGTCGTTCAATATTTATACAAACACTTTTTTAAAATTTCATATGGTCAATATTAGCATATAGGGTTAAAAATCAAAAGAATGTAAGAATTAATTTTTAGAAATAGACCAAGATTTGAAATAGTCCAAAAGTTCTATATAATTTATATAAAAATCCACAAATGGCTCATTTCACTACGTGATTTAAATAATTTTGACGTTTGTGGTTCCACGTATTTTCTAATTTCTAATAGAAATATAACATGACATATTATAGAACACTAACATACTGACAGGATCTTAAATTACAGAGTCACGTTATAAGAACAAAAGAAATACAAAAAGTCGCACATACAAAACAAACCACCAAAAATGAAAGATAATACAAACACATTGACTGGATGTATAATTACCGAGCCACGTTAAATGGGTATAACAGAAAACAATACAACAGTAAAAGTAATATTAATAAAATAATAAAGACAAATGAAAAAAACAATATAACACGTTGTTAAGATGTATAATGTATAGTCAGCTTTTAAAGATCTTAAGATGACAAATGTAGAACCAAAAAAATAAACGGCCAGATTTATGTCTATAATAAAAAATTGTAAAACAAATATGATGAACAGCAACATACGATCCCCGCAACAGACACATAACAAATGTGGCGGTATTAAACATGTTTGCTGGCGTCAAACCCTCTTTTAAACCTGGGACAGATGTGTAACTGTAATATATTAAAGAACAAACTACCAACATCAGTTTAAAATGAGCATTACTCCTCATACCGATATAAATCACATAACGACCCTAACACAAACACTAAACACGATATACATATCTGAGAATACTTAGAGTTAACTGAAGCTAGTTCAAAACCAAAAACTAATAAAACAAATAATCATGTAATTGAGTGCAGTTATCTTTGAGGGGACAGCAGTTAGCATGTTACATGTCTTTTTAATCGCATGTACAACTTACCTTCGGATATCAGAGATTGGGAGTATGCTTCTTCTTTTTCTGTATTAGAGTAAAAAAATCGTTTATTTCATTTGAACAACTAATTGGTTAGATTATTTGCGTTACAAAGGTATTCTTTTTGTGTTCTCGTCTTTCAAATGACTGAAACATTTGCCACAGTTGGTAAATACTCCTTGGGTGACTGGGAAATAGATATTTTGTCACCATAGGTGATCATCCAACCGGCCGGAAAGCCCTTTCCAAAGTGACGCCCTTTTTACTGTATGGGATGTACAAGTACGCAGTCACGTTTGTTCAGAATGGGGAAGTTAAATTCAAAGCCTCGTGAAGAGAGAATGACACACACTCTGCACTTGAATAATCAATGGAACAACTTGTTTTTGGTCCGTAGGTGGTATGTTACATCACAACTTTCCCTATCCAATATACCCTCTTTTTTACGTGGAAGTCTAGCTCTGCTAACCCGCACCTAAGATCACCCCCAGTTTTTAATGGGGATCGTGTTGCTCAGTCTTTAGGTTTTTACTATTATTTTTCTGCTTGTCTTTTTAGTTTTTAGCCATGGCTTTGTCCTTTTATTCCTCTGATTTGTTTCGTCCCTCTTTTCTCCTCCCGTCATCCCGAACGGCCTACCGTCATCCCGAACGGCCGCACTCAAGACGTACATTCCATATTAGCAATCAATCAATCAATCTACAAAATGTATGTCTTATGAACCGCTCTTAAATATTTTGTGGTTTGTAGTGTCAAATTTTTATTGGAATGATATATTCTTTCTGATTTGATTTTTTTTTTAAATTAAGACACTTCAATATTATGGTAATAGAGACTTTACCATGAAGTCTTCCGCTATTGCAGTGATCTTGTAGGGAGTACGTTTAGCGAGGGCGCTCGCTTATCCAGGATATAAAAAATGCTTAAATATCTTTCTTAGGGGCTAGGTTTTGTCGCAAGGTTGTTTCGCATGATGTATGAAAACGCATCCACATCGGAACAAACTAGGGAGGTTGAATACGCTTCCTGCATTTTAACTCTTACGACCTCGCTTTACGAAAACAGTAGTTGGACTATTACATGGCCGTACATAATAGTCTTCTAGTAAATCTGTTCTTAATTAGTGCTCTTTCAAATACAATTTGGAAATTAGAAAAAAGTCAATAAAAATGTTAAATTCATAATTGAAGAGAATCGCATACAAAAGTTGTTAACATTTTCTAATGTAGAAACTGGTGGATTGAACCTGGTTTTATAGCGCTAAACCTTTCACTTGTATGACAATCGCATCAAATTATATTATTACGATGCGTGAACAAAACAAACATAATTGGTAAAATAGTCAAAATATGGGTACAGCAGTCATCACTGTGTCACAATCTCAAAATAGACAAGTATTTAACAAAAAAGCACAAAAAGTATCAATCAAATTTAAAAATCACATGCATTGCTTCGCGTGTTTGACGTTATAAAATGTAAACGACACATACGAAGAAATATCAAATCGTTTTGCTGTTCCATTGTTTTCCAAAAAAATATAATTTCACATTGGGAATAGTGGTATACATGGTTACAAAATTCAAAAGTAAAACCAAGTTATCTATTATGCATTATTTGATGAATATTTTTTGGGGAACAAGCAAGTTGCTGTCGTTAAAAGAAAAATTTAGAACCTGGTGAGCTGTTCGTCTTTACGATATTTGAGACATTTATATAGATGCATTCTTTGAAGGGGTTTAAGCTGTAATTTTCATATTTTATTTATAACATTATAACACTAAAATTAAAGTCTAAAGTAATCATTTAGCAATACATGGGTTCAATTTTGTTAATTATCTTTCGTGTGTATTTTTTTTGTCTAGACGTCATCAACCCTAATGATTAGTCAAGAATAGAAACATGGTCAGGTTTTTCTTCTGAACGACAGCAAAACGTTGACAAAGTAGGACATCCGTTGGTTATTGAGGATGTACAAGTACGCATCCACGTCCTGTCACAATTGGTGAATTAAATCCGATGCCTTTAAAGTTCTTCCGCCTGCATTCGAGATGTAATCAATTATAGGACCTACTTCTTGTAGTAATTGTTCATTTGCTCTTATCCCCAACATGCATGAAATATTGGCAACTGTGCAGTTAGCAACCAACCATCAATCAATGATCTAAACGTCATCTAATTAATCGTCGAATTAATATCAGAGTTTGATGGACTCTTGTATTCCTTGAAAATGTTCCATTACAAAATTAGAAAAACAAAGGATAAGGGGGTATCCATCAATGCCAAAAAAAATATGTACATGTACAGCCAACAACACAAAGGTAAAAAACAGCGCTCTTATTTGCTGTTCTTCATTTTAAAAGTAACAAAGAGGTCTTCAACACATAGCCAAAAAATATTAATCTCATGGCTCCAGCATCAGTTTGAGGGGAAATGATTCGGATAGACTGTCTACGTAATAGCACAACCAAACAACATGCCATTCATGACAGAGTTGATATGGACACCTGGTATTTTGTTATTTGTACCTTACTATTAACTTGATCTTAAGTGTCAACGGCCCTCGATTGAATTGATTTCACGCATTAAGTGTCATGGGGATGGATATAATTATTTCGCCAAGTTTTGACATAATATGAATTAATAAAGCTGACTTTAATGAATGTAACCGTGCATTGACACCACGGGTGTCTAGACTGTCGAATAATTTAAAGCTGTTTACAGTCGTTGTCAGCATCGATGTACCACATTTTAAGCTTGGTCACGCCAGCCTTTCGACAATGTTGTGTCTGTTCTTGTATACTCAAAAGAAACCGAAACAATACAAGCACAATTCATAACTTACTTTGAAAATAACTACACATTTAAAAATAAAACACTCAGATAAAACACGGAAATTAAAAATAGGTAGTTTATTTCAAACAAATGTATGCATGAAAGTGCTATATGATGTATATGATTTTATTGTTTTTTCTCGGTTCCGGTTTTTATTTAACATCTCCACCTACGTACATTTCTATACACGTGTAAAAATAACCCCACAAAAACAAAAAACTATTTTAAAATTACACTAAAATATATATAAATTCGATAAAAATAGAATAATTATAGAATAAAGAAATGTTCAATGAGTTTCCACACAACGTATCATGAATCAAAAGCGAATGTATAAGTGTTGTTCGGTAACGAACAATTTCCGATATTTGAAACCTTTGATCAGCTATTCTTTTGTTACATTGACCGTGGACTTTTAAAATGAAATAAAGATGAAAAATTCAAGGGCATAATTTTATCGTTCCGAAGTGTCAACTCAATTCCCTTTAATGCAACGCCATCGATAATAAGTTGCACATATAAGGTATAACGCCAGCTAATTTAGTTCATCTTGATTGTGTATTAGTCTGCCTTCAGATGTTAATTTTAACATTTAGCTTTTGGTAGTTATTTATTTTATTCCATCAAAAAGGTATCATCATTCTTTTTTATATATTTGTTATCCAGTATAATGTCCCCCTTCAGTCTTAATAGGTCGAAGTTAGCTGTTTTGATTAAAGGACAGCTGCATTGGCTCGCCGAAAAAAAAAACCAGGATTATTACGACAACACAAATTTAAAAACAGTAAAAACTGTTATTTATCTGTTTTAGATGTATTGTTTTACATTTTTACAAATTATGAAATGCCTTAAATTAATTACCAAGACAAATAGGTAGGACTGTTGCAGTAATGTTATTGTTTTTTCCTCCTCCGTTTGAATGTATGATGATGGCGTCCGATATATGTCTAAATTGCTCCTCCATTTTGTCGTTGGTTTTAAATAACTCGGCCTCGAAATCAAATTCTAAGTAAACTGGTTCTCCGATGGTTGTTGGTGCATTCCATTGTGTGAACTCTGAAAGGAAGAGGTGAGAAAAACATATTACCTCTGGAAGTAACGTTTATATTGTTGAAATCTTTAATATACTGATTACTATCTAATTATTCAAATATGGAATGATTTAAAGATAACATTTGTTGTTTTTATAATTTGATTTTGTCGTGTTTCCTGCAGGTCTCTAGTTTTAACCTGACATCAAATCATATAGACTATAGACGAATCCTGTCGGCTGTGAAATGTTTAAAATCTGAATGCCCATTTAAATCTATAATGAGCATGTGAAAAGATAAAAACTTAAAAAGCAAACATTATCCTTAAGACAACAGATTCGTGCATCATAGTCACACACTTTTAAAAATGTTTTGTAAGGGGACGTCGTCCTATTCCAGCAGAACGTGAAGTTAAAGGATAATGCTAGCTTCCTTTGTTCCCCCTAATGAGCAATTAAAGTGGTCATAACAAAGAACAGTTTATCAATTCCTAAAAGGGTACAGTCCTAAGATAATTCTTAAAAGGGTATATTCCTAAGATAATTTCTTAATGATTTCTTCTTTCGTATATTTAATGTTTTTGTTTGGGGTGTTTTAGTTGTGAAGTGAATTGTCAATATCTAATTCAGCTATGAAGCAGTTGATATAATGTGATTTACATACACACAAAAAGATGTTTTGGAATTTGTCTGTGGGGACAACAACATCTCTGTCATTGAGGTTTGAAATGTCCTGAGCAACATTTGTATATTTCCAGATAAATGTATCATGTGTATTTATAACATATTCTACTTTTTTTATTTAAAAAATATTATTTTTATCATTGACCTGAAGGTTTCATTCAGTTTCACAAAACACGCCTTCTTTTTTTTTTAGATATATATAATATTTAATCCACCATTTTCTACATTTGAAAATGCCTGTACTAAGTCAGGAATATGACAGTTCTTGTCCATTCGTTTTTGATGCGTTTTGTTATTTGATTTTGCCATGTGATTTATATGGACTTTCCGAATTGATTTTCCTCTTGGTTCAGTATTTTTGTGATTTTACTTTTTATTCATAAATAGTTTGTTTGGTTAACGTTCCTACATTGTAGATAAGATATCTGTTCCATCTCATAGAGACATAACTTGGGAACGTTACCAGTATAAATTCACATGTATAGCGGAGAAACTGAAGTATGAGCGAGACCCAAAGTGACGGGAAAGGTTGTACAGAATTAAGTAGAAGTTTTAACTCTTAGTCGTTCGAGGCATGTACATATTGAAAATAAACCTTTAATAAAATAGTAGTGCATATCAACTTTTTTTTCTTTTAGTTCCGACTTTTATTCGGGTCAATTTAGTTTGCAGAACCTACGTACTGTGTGCTATTGTCAATTTCTAATCGTCCTAAAAATCTGTAAATTATTTGTCATTTTACTTAAAACTAAAATAATTATAGTCCATTCTCAATTTTATAATTATAGTTATTTAAAATCGAAATTAAGATATCGTTTTTATAGAACATTAGTTACACACCTTGAACAGGTATCAATACCAAATCAATAGTCTCAGTATTGAAGGTCGTAATACGTTCTAAAATCCTTCTCAGAAATAAAATAAGGGTAGATTGTAATAGTTGATCTGTTTCCAGCAATACCGCCAATATCTCTACATGTAGAACTACACTCCCTTTTGTGGCAACAATGAACTCAATTCCACTCAAGTCTTTGTTGATCTCGTCTCTGAGGGAGTTCAGAATATCAATTGTTGTTTCGACTTCCTCCTCGTGCTGGAAAATGATCTGTACACGGACTTTACGTTTTTCTTCTAAATATTATAAAGTGTATCATTATATTACTTTCCATTAAGAATTTTCCTCGGAGTTTTTTTTTTG
The DNA here is from genome assembly GCA_019925275.1 of Mytilus edulis. NCBI lineage: Eukaryota > Metazoa > Mollusca > Bivalvia > Mytilida > Mytilidae > Mytilus > Mytilus edulis. Next base: position 4,630,188 of record CM034359.1, read on the forward strand.
TTTGTTATGTGATGTCTTACAAGTCTAATGTTATAAAGCCATTTACATGATGCTATTTATAGCTTTTGAAAAAAATATCTTTTGCATAAATGAAAATATGTACTTGCTAGGCAGTTATTTAAATCTTCAAATCCCCTCTTTATGAAAGCATCTAACATTGTTTTTTATTTCATTTCTGAGGTCAAAGGTGAAATCCGTATACCATTGGTACTTTTTACATCAACTAATCTCCAAATTATATTGAATATGATGTGACTTTTCACTGAACTTCATGAAAGATTCAGTATGTTTTTCCGTCTTTATTAACCTTGCCAAGGTGTCGTATCTGTTAGCCTGTTCGTGATGTACATGTACCTAGCAAGGACCGGTAGGAATGGGTAAGCTAGGCCCAAGATTAATGTTGTGTGAGAAAGGATGGGAACGAATCTTTGAGACATTTGTATGTGACCTGTTTCATAGTAAAGTGTCTTTATCTATCCATTGTCTTTCATTTGCCACTGGACGTTCAGAAAACGTCAACCAATCAATCATCCTTTGGATTCGTGATTTATTTAAAAGCTATAGTATATATATTTTTTAATTTCATTTTGTTTTCTGAGGTAGTAACACAAAAATATCATATATTCATACTAATTACCTTCTGATGATTCTTCCTTCAATATAGATCTCAGATTCATTAAACTTTGATTAAAACTTTTTCCCCAGAAAAACTTTATAGGTTTGTTTTCAAATTGCACTGTAAATTGAAAGTACTTATACAATTAATACATAAATTTATACGATGCGCATTTTTAGAATGAAACTAGACGACAACCAGTAATTTAAATATCCCAAATGTTCTTACTTTATAATTTTTGTCCACTCTGTATAATATGTATACGTATATAGCTTAAATTGCGGAGACGTATATATTCTATTAACGCTATTATCTGTATTTTTCCTTTGATCTTTTGTTGTGATAATTTTCATATCACTCGAGTAGAGTGAATGAAAGTTATCGCTTGTTTCTAAGGTCCTTAGCAACAGCGTATTAATTCACATCCACGCGTTAGAGTGTCGGCCGATCAGAAAAGTTTAGCCGAAACTATAAAAAAAACCTTATCGGTCAACAGAAATGTACAATATTAGGTCAATGTCAGGAAAATATGAACTTTTTTGTATGAGGCTGAGAAACTGGGAAAGGGCGAGGTTCTACCGAGCCCTTTCCCAGTTTTGCGCCGAGTACAAAACATATATAAAGGCGAATGAACCCCTGATTCTGGAGAAAGTGTTCCATGATGAAATTGACATAATAAGACATATAGCTATGTTACTATTTAGGAAATAAACACTGCTATACTTGCAGTATAAAAGATGATTTCTCGTAAGACGTTCAGTAAATTTTTTTTCGTGAATTTAATAATTAATTAATTTATAGTTAATAAAAGTTATCAATTTATGTTTCTAAATAAAATATGTCAATTCTACATAAATCTACTACAAATGATCGTCGGTCTGTCTGCATTTCTTCTGAATACATGTATACAGTGGAGATCACTTCTAACCTCTCATTAGAACTGTCAGAATATTCTGTCATAGAACTGTTCTAACCTGTCCTAGAACAGTTCTACCTAGAACAGTTCTACCTAGAACAGTTCTACCCTAGAACTGTTCTAAGTAGAACTGTCAGACTCAGTTCTAGGTAGAACTGACTAAATCAGTTCTAGGTAGAACTGTCAGGATCAGTTCTAGGGTAGAACTGTCAGGATCAGTTCTAGGTAGAACTGTCCAAATCACTTCTAACCGTAGAACTGTCAGCAGAACTGACTTAATCAGTCAGGACTGTAGAACAGTTCTAAATGACGTCACTGCAGTAAGGGCACTTTAGAATTTAGAAGAAATAAATCACTTCCAATTACTTTGCTATATATGAAATAGCAGATTTTCTATATTTTTTACTGATCAATTGACTTTTATTACGTTACATGTACAAATATCGAAGTGAACAGAAGGTTATCCAACTCATCGGAGATATTTTTATAAGATTGCATACGGAAACATCATTGTTTACGTTTCTTCGTTCCCCGTTTTTAACAGTCTCCTAAATAAAACTCTACATTTAATTCATGGAATTTTAATCGTAATTTACCTTGTTTGCCTTGGATTTACATTCAATTATAATTCTGTTTTGACAAATGTTCAAACGAAAATTGTACAGTGGATGAATTATGGGATATTAATGAAAAAAGTGTTGTGTAACGTAAAAAAACTATATACATTTGCACCATCTCGTCTTAGCCAAACTTATCCATAACGATTATATAAATAAATGATATCTGGGAGTCTGGAACTCAGAAAAATATACTGGATCTGAACATGAATGAAACATTTGCCCCTGGACGTTCGACTACAAACAAAATCATGCATTTTTCTTTGCCTTCTTCAAATTATATTAACAGTATACTATTCCAAGAAGAGAACTTCCCATACATGTACTTTTTATTTTATTTTTAAAATAAAGTATATGAATCAGTCATGTGAGTGTTGGATGATGCCATTAAATAGTTTTGTTTAAAAAAAAACCATCACAAACTACTGACTTAAACATGTTAAAAAGTCACTTTAGCATGTTTAATGACGGTTCATTATTATGGATACAGAGAGGAAATAACGGCGCGCTAAATCTTTAGATATGGTATAAATACACCTTGTCGCAATTTGTCTGCCATAACTGGATATCACACAGGTTCCCGTAAAATTTTGACGTCATAAAACAAAATATCTGATGCCACAATGGAAAAGTCATTGTTGTATGCTTCAAAAGTTCAAGAGGAATGGTCAGCCAGGATTAGCAATAAGGTGTATTATGTTTCAAAGTTGGTGTCATTTTTATCATACGATCCGTCCTCACATAGAAATAACATTGGTTTACCATGTTTACAATGAGGCCATATACATGTATATTTACATGATAAAGTGTAAATAAGTTCAGGTTTGGTTGATGCGGTCAAATAATTTTGTTAAAACAACTCTCACTCAGTCTGATATATCGAAACCACTGAAATTTGTTTACAATTCAATATTTTGAATAAAAAGAGGACTTGCTGATATTCTAAATTGTTGTGGAAATTTTTTGTAGCCAATGTGTTCCAATATTCATTGATATTGCTGTCATTTGAATTATACAATCCATCGTTTAATACCGGTATATGTATTACTATAAGTGATTTAGTATGCGGCTATATATATATTAAGATTTTCATAACAAAGTGTAATTATGGTCAGTTTTGGTTGATGCTGTCACATATGGTCAGTTATGGTTGATGCTGTCAAATATGGTCAGTTTTGGTTGATGCGACAAATAATTTTGTTATATTCATGAGTCAGTCTGAGATATTAAAACTACTGAAATTAGTTTACGATTCAAAATTTTGATGAAAAAGAGGACATGCTGGCACTATAAACTGATGTGAGCATAATTTTATTTTCCAATATTGCTTTCATTTTTATTAAACAATCCATCCTGATATTAAAATATACATGATTTACTTTGCGGCTATTAAGATTCACATCATGTTCATAATAAAGTGCAAATATGGTCAGTTTTGGTTGATGCGGGCAAATTATTTTGTTATACCAGTCAGTCTGAGGTATGAAAACTACTGATATTTGTTTATGATGCAATATTTTGAATAAAAAGAGGACATGCTGGCATTCTAAATTGATGCAAATGAAATTAGGTAGCATTGTGTTCCCATATTTCTATCATTTGTATTTTCATGATTTTACAATCCATCCTTACATAAAAATATTACAGATTTACTATGCGACTATAAGAGTTACATTTACATAAAAAAGAGCAAATATGGTCAGTTTTGGTTGATGCGGTCAAATATGGTCAGTTTTGGTTGATGCGGTCAAATATGGTCAGTTTTGGTTGATGCGGTCAAATATGGTCAGTTTTGATTGATGCAGACAAATAAATTTATCACATGATTACATGTTAAACATCTTTAGAGTTACGCCCCTGCTAAACTGAAGTCTTCAGGTTTCAGCTCTATAGGTCCCAGTGAAGACATATTTTTTTAATTCTTCACGCACACACGTGCACAGTTTACAAACAAAGTTCGCAAAATGAAACATAGAATGCACTCTGAAGTATATCTTAACATTTACTCGTGACTGATGCTGAACTGCATACAAACATGCGTTGAAGTCATAGGTAAAAAAAGGCCTTATTATCATTTTTGACAGTAACAAAAAGTGTATATACGGTAAACGTCAATGAGACAACTATGGACCGAGCAAAATATCTAAAAGACTTTTTATGTACAAGTTGGACAGTAAGATGGACACTAAGTTTTACGTCAATTTACCGCAACTCATCATCAAAAATATCCAAAAAAAAAGTCAATATGCACGTTTAACGGTAAAGTAAAACAAACAAGAGTGCGGTTATGCACAGAAATATATATATATATATATATATAAATATTTTTTTGTATATGCAATGAGTTACTTGTGGTTACGTTTTCGAAATTAAAATTAAATTAAAGTTAAGTTAAGTTACATTAAATATAGTACTTATTTATTTATTAATTTTTACCTCCGGCAGTGCGGCGAGAACATGGGATCTTTCAGCTGTCAGTCGCGCATCTTACCGCTGAGCCACAGAATCAATTGCCGAAACTGTGTATTCTTAAGTATATAGCTCTACTCTATTGCCTAGCTCTACTTTACGGCCAGGAAAGAGGAAAAAATACTATTTCCCCACTTCCAGCTTCTTTTTTCAAATAAGTTTTAACATGATGGATTTTTTTTTTATTTGAAACAAAGATAGAAGATATTAGTTTAGTGTCTGTTATTTTTCCTGAACCACGGATGATAGACGGTTGCTTTATCTTTCTTTTTTCCAAAAAATGTATTTCATTACTTTCGAACAATTTGGTTGCTAGTTGTTTTGGTAAAAATGAATTAAATTCGCAGATACATGTTCCAATTACATGTATTGTTTAAATAATGTTGGTTTGTTGATGTAATACCTGTTATCTGTGATAGTGTTGTAATATTTGCCGCTGGACATGGTTGGTGTTTAATATTCTAAATGACTATTTATGTTACAAAATGGCAGGATTGATATAGCCAATAACCTTACAACAAGGGGAAAAACTATTTACCAATTGACAAGACGTAGAAGCAACTAAAGGAAATTGGATGGAACTTGCGGTTGGAATACAAATACTCGCGTGTGCAGTTACCATTTGCGTAAGTCATTACTCGTTGCAATACTTTGCAAAAGGTTATAAGTGTAGTTTGTTGTTTAACACTACCACGACCCGTTATTATATAGGATATTAATTTTTATACGAAAATGGTGTTTTCTTTGTTGAATAATTGCAAATTACTTGCTATGCTCTGCAATGTCACTATTCGAATGCTATCTGGGTCATTATTTAAACATTTTGCTTTAATAGAAAACACAATTTTTCTACAATAATGTTATTTGCAAAAAAACGACTATATGTCAGTCTGAGGTATGAAAACTACTGACATGACTGATATTTGTTTCTGATGCGATATTTTGAATAAAAATAGGAAATGCTGGCACTCTCAATTCCAATATTGTAGTTATTTATATACTACAGTCCCTCTTGACCTAAAATTATAACTGAATTACTGTGCAGCTATTTAGATTTACATAAAAAAAAGCAAATATGGTAAGATTCGGTTGATGCGGTCAAAAGATTTTATTATACGACTCAGTCTGAAGTATGAAAACTACTGATATTTGTTAATGATTCAATATTTTGAATAAAAAGAGGACATGCTCATTGGCTGATCAAGGGGGGGGGGGGGGTTCAGGAGTTGGAACCCCCTTTTTTTTTACGATCAATGCTTTTGAATTTGAACATATAGTTGGAACCCCCCCCCCCTTTTTTTAAATGGCTGGATCTGCCCCTGCATGCTGGCACTATAAATTGATGCGAACAAAATTGTTTTCCAATATTGCTGTAACTTGTAAAGTACAGTCCCTCTTGACCTAAAATTGAAACTTAAGTACTGTGCAGCTATATAGATTTGCAGAAAGACTGAAGAGCAAATAAAGTCAGTTTAGATTGATGTGGTCAAAAGATTTTTGTTAAACAGGTCCGTCCGAGGTATGAAAACTACTCGTAAACAGATATTACATTTGGTCAATGAGGATCATTTTGCTATGTGATAACGAGCCATCCTGACTCCCAGAATAAAAAATGTAAAACAATTCAAATAATAACCCTCCCCCCCCCCCCCCCATAATACTAATTAACGGCCTAATTTATGTACAAAAAATGAAAGAAAAACAAATATTTTATACTACACATCAACAAAAGAAAATCACTGAATTACGGGCTCCTGACTTGGAACAGGCACTGACATTCATGCAGAAAATGTTCTATTGCCGATTATAAATCTGAAATAAAACCGGCAAAATAGCAAAACTCTATATAATATTAATCGCTATTTTGCCGAAGCCTTTATATTAAGACAAATATTTCTTAAAACTGATAAATCAATTCTAGCCGTAGAATTTATAAATCAATTTTAGCCGTAGAATTTATAAATTAATTCTGGCTGTAGAATATATAAATTAATTCTAGCCGTAGAATTTGAAATCAATTCTAACCGTAGAACTGTTCTAGAAGTAGAACTGACCAAATATTTGGTCAGTTCTAGCTAGAACTGTCTAAAACTGTTCTAGGGTAGAACTGTCAGGATCAGTTCTAGCTAGAACTGTCCAAATCAGTTCTAGGTAGAACTGACCAAATCAGTTCTAGCTAGAACTGTTCTAACCTAGAACTGACTAAAAGGTGTCAGGCTGACAGTTCTACATACTGTTCTAGAACAGTTCTCCTGACAGATTCTGACAGAATTTATGAGAGGTTAGAACTGATCTCCACTGTATTTCTTCGTGTGCTATGCTCAGTCATCGACACATCAGAATTATAGGACTCGGAGTTCGACCTAGATACAACGCTTCAAATCATAGAAAACTTTGAATATCAGGAAAATTTGTAGCACAATTTAAAAATTTTCACTGGACGTTCCAAATTTCAATTACTAAACATTTAGTAAAAAGCAAACTACTGAAACTGAAAAACAAGAAGTCACGACTCAAAATATTAATCAAACATCCAATTTAAAACTTAACATTGACTTTAAAACGGTGAAATAGTCTTCGCCATAATTGAACACAGCGGATGATCAGATGAAACAACTATTTTTTCAAATGAATGAACAAGCTGTGTGATTACATATTTATATCAAATAAGCCTGCGCCAAAAAATAGTACCTAAAAAGGAAATGCATTATCATCGTGTAAGATATATTTTTTGATGGAATTTGGATTAATTTATATTCGAAAATACACACAATAGCGATACATAGATCATTATGGTTTTTTTTAAACTCGATGCATTTTCTCATTCTCATCTTATCTCGCCCTTCGATGAGATGAGAATGAGAAAATGCATCTCGTTTAAGAAAAACGTGAACTATCTATAAATATATAACATATATGGAACGGACGAAAACAAGCAGAACAGAAACATGCATGTTTTACTTTTCTACATTGGTTAGAGGTATAGGGGGAGGGCTGAGATCTCACAAACATGTTTAACCCCGCCGCATTTTTGCGCCTGTCCCAAGTAAGGAGCCTCTGGCCTTTGTTAGTCTTGTATTATTTTAGATTTAGTTTCTTGTGTACAATTTGGAAATTAGTATGGCGTTCATTATCACTGGAATAGTATATATTTGTTTAGGGGCCAGCTGAAGGACGCCTCCGGGTGCGGGAATTTCTCGCTACATTGAAGACCTGTTGGTGACCCTCTGCTGTTGTTTTTTATTTGGTCGGGTTGTTGTCTCTTTGACACATTCCCCATTTCCATTCTCAATTTTATTTGTAAACTAAATCCGCCATAAGAAATATGAAAATTAACAAGGAGGTGCAACTCTGAAAACGTTCATCACCCGTAAAAAAACAACAAAAAAGCATGAATGTGAAAACAAATGCTGCTGTAGATATAAATACGCATACAAATTAAATCGGGCACAAAAGTGTGTTCCTGTAAAACTATTTCAAGTACGCTATACATCAAAACACTATAGATCATGAAGGTCTTCGGCATGAATAAATATATCGGGTCAAATTTACAGTATTGCCATGTGAAATTCTATTTTTACACTAACGTTAATAGTGACCATGCATCTCCTGTATTTGAATAAAAATATAAATACACCTAAAAACTTCTATCTCGTTATCATGCCATATGTATACAACTCTCAATCATAAACTTTAAATGATGAAGGCAAATTGTCTGGACGCCATAACGAGTTGGTAGCCCGTCCCGTTTTACTCGAATGTAACCAACTGACTTAGACTTATGACTTGTAAAATGAGCCGCATGACGGCCTCTCCATGTGAAACAGGAAACTGTTACTGCTTCGTTTGTATTTGTTTTGCTCCTTTTCTAGGTTTCTAATTTGTTTTGGTGCATTGTTGTTGTCATTTTGTCGTGTTTTTTTAATGTTTTTTGCCATGGTATAGTTTGTTTTTCGACTTCCAAATATTCATTCTTCGCCTTTCTTTTGGTAAAAGTAATTGATATACGTCAGCTCAGAAATATATGAGCAGAATAGAAGTAATCTATAAACAAAATGCAAAATAACAAAGGATCTCAAAATGACAAGACTCATTAAAAATCACAAAAACAGCTCCATCGGCAAATATACAGAATCTCATGATTCTGCATATACTTTCAGGAAATTTATACAATTATCGCTATTTTACGAATTTTTCCTTTGATCTTGCTAACTGATAATTGCCTTTCTCAGCGGAGTCGAGTGATATGAATATTATTATCTAAGGGAACACGTGCCGTTGTCAAGGAAATTCACAACATCTTAAAATAAGTAAAATAGCGATAAACAGATTATCATTGGTCATGTCAACTCGATTGCTTTGCTCACCGTACCGGATTAAGCGAGAAAATCAATCTCGTTAAGTTAACCAACAATAATCTATAAATTTTGGCTACTGTAATAACATAAATATGTTTTAAAAACGCTGATGGTATATACCTTACATTTTATATTTTCCAGCTGTTTTAAGGCGTTCATGTATTTGGTCTGCATTTGCTTATCCATACTACATGTCTTATGCATAACTATAAGTCGTTCATAATTTGTCTTGTTGAAAAAGTTCAGATCCATTCTACAACCAATATCACGGAACTTGTCGAAGTAATCGTCAAATTCATCTTTTCCGATGTTTGTGTTACATCGGTGAGCCAAATGGTTTCTGTAATGACGAATGCGTTCTACATCATCGGCCAGTTTTATATCTGCTTTTTCTGGTTTATTTCCCCATCCATGTGTAGGAGGACTTATCAGCGACAACTGTCTCAACAACTTATATATCAATGTAATGTCCATTGAATCATATGAATTGGACGAGTTCGCACCTTTTAATACAGTTTGCTGATCAGAGAAGTAACTTTTTAGATCCGGCAAACACATTTGGTACAATTTGTTAGCAGAAATATTTGAGCGGATTATATCTCTGAAGATATTTAGGAAAGTGTCAATGATAACTCGTGAAACTCTTGAATAACGTTCTATGTTTTCACTATCCTCATCAACTGTCTGGATTACTACAAATACAGTAAACGCAGTTTTACATGTTATATAACTACTTTACTTAATCATTTTAAGAGTCGCCACCAATGATATATTACAGAAAGTCAACTTAAGATTACTTGTCCTGGATATATGTGTGTCTCTATGGCAGGATGCAAAATAGACATTACGGTACTAATATCAATACGAGTGTCATTTAAAGATGCAGCGGAGACTTATCCTTTTGAGATGCCAATCAACAAAGCCCAAATGACGCACTTAAATCCTGATATTTCATTCATGTAAGATTAATTAAAAACAAATTAATGTACATCATATCGGCCGTTGCGTCATTTCATACATGACGAATAATACCCTTACGTTTGAGAACTACACATTCCGATAAAAATTAAGTGATAGAAACTAAAATTAGACATACCAATATTAGTCAGTATTTCACGGGTTTCAAGAATTGTATCACGACCACTATCTTTCAAAACACACAAAAGCGCGATTATTGTTAAATATATAACGTATGTGTTATAATTGTTAATTGTGTTAATTATGTTCTGACTTTCATGAATTTCACACGTTTTATGGTAAATCTTATGGGATATCAAATATGTTTACGGTTAAACGTCTTAGTTTTATACTACAATTAACCATACCATTGACTTGCTGCATAAGTGCCAGTTGTTGAAGCATATCAGTAATATCAATATCAGAGTTCTGAATTGTTTGGTACAATTGTATAGAAGTATCTTGACACAGATAATTGTCCACTCTCTTTAGTACATCTCGTGTTCTTTTATGAAACTCTTCGTAATATAGCTCTGATATTTCCTCAGACTTCCTGCTGATAACATCATTTGTTGCATTAAGTATTCTCTGAACATCGTCGCCGATTGCAACTTCTGTATCGTGTGGAATATTCCCCCACTTGCACGACGGTTCACTAAACACATTTTCGTATCGCAATATTTTATAGCATAGTTCGATGGTGAAGTCATCAATATTTGGAAGTCGTTCCATTAAGGATATTTCATTCGCTGTAAAGTCAATAGTTATGAATTTCTGTTTATATTTTCCTTGCAAACCTCTTGGACTAACACATTCTTTAAATATTTGTTGCATTACTTTTGGGAATAAATTCTTGACAATATTGCATAGTCTTGCTTGTCTTTCTTTAGACGCAGTAGACATATTACTCGTTGTATGTTGCTGTGTTCCAAATATATACTGTAGAAATAAAAAATCAAAACAAATCATGCACTTTACAATTGATAAATGTCTGGTGAACTTGAAAGTCCTTGTGAGTAGCTGAGATAATACAAATAATTATAACATGTATACAGAAATAGTTTATTCAATTGTAAAACATATTGAGGAATTCATAAAGCAAACGAATGATGTTTTGTTGATCATAAAATCGGCTTTTAATTATATTGAGTAGTTATTGCTGGCAGTGTAGGTTTTACAAACATGGTGGTTTGATACATATCCGGTTTATTAAGATATCATTTTGAAAAATGATATATATAAATTAAAAGAAACAATTTCAAAAGGAAATCTATGTCAAGTAAATACTTTTAAGTATCGAAAAAGACAAATATTATAAAAGATAACCAGGTTGAAGACGAGTTAATTTTTTCATGTTGATTGTAGTTTCAAATGATGGTAGGAAGAATAGGAGCAACACCAGAAGTCAACTTTTGTAACCTAATGACGGACGAGGATACATATTTGAAAAATAAACAAATTCATAAAATCAACAAAAACAAGACTTACAACAAGCATACGCAACCTATTGAATTAGTTTTAAAAGGGACAACCAAACAAAAAACATGAGAAAAATGGCTGTGATATAAGTATTTGTAGTGTTAAATCAATTTGAAAGTGATTTTTTCCTCAAGAAACCGTTTTGATGAGTGACAAAATAATTATTGTATTGAAAGGCGACTTTAATAAAATGCTTTTTGTTAATTGTCATTTGTTTTTCGGTTGTACTTTTGTTAACATGATGAAAGCAATTGTGGTAATTAAGAGTTGTTATTTTAGCGATTAAACTATCATTTACCTGTAAGAATCAGTTACGCTACGTTGAGCTGTCAAATATTTAAAAAAAAAAAAGAGGAGGGCTATTCTTAAAATATTGGACAGCTAAAGGTTACATAATGGTTTCTTACAGGTAAATGATAGTCCAATCACTGAAATAAAGAACGAATAAAACAATAGAATGACGTCACAACAATGTTTTAGTAAACCTTACAGTTGGCCATATGAGATAAGGGGAAGTAAAATCGTTTTGTCCTGCTTTCATGACATGCGATAGAAATAAGCTAACAGCAAAACATGTGAATGCCTTATTTTAAAGCTAAAGCATTTGAATATTAACACTATTGTTGCTTTAATTTCCTGATCAGAAACTGACGGAGTTAAATATGTTTCCGAGCGTTCAACACTTTGCAAATTGAAGAACAGAAGTATATGAATAGATAAAAACGGTTGGAGAAAGAAAAGTGTCTTTTTTTACTCAACTTTATTATCATGATTTTTCATTTAGAAATAAACTATAAAAAAAGGCTGGCCAGAACAGCCACAAACACATTCATGTATCAAAATCGAACTGCAATTTTCCTACTTCAATGGTAAGGTTCTATCATACCGTGAATTCTGATTATGGGAACATGGGATATTACTAGTTTAGAACGAAAATACATTTAGTGTTTTGTCGATGAATATCAGAAACTATCAGGTTTATTTTGATATGGCTAGTTAAATATCAGATAATGATCTGAATGTGTGTAACATCGCAGGATAGTTCAAATATGATCTGCACGTACCCTTTCATCTACGATTGCATATTCGAGGAATCTGGGGGGTGTCGATTATACGTAACATTGTAATCCCTAAAAAAAAGGAAAGGGTATTTAATCAAACGAAGCTTGATGGCATCGTGTTTAGCTATATACAAGTGTTTATGAAAGCTCCTTAAAATGGTCAGAAGATTGTGTGTTGGAAAACTAAAATTTGTATCTGTTTTATCTGTGTTTCTTGGACTGTTCACCTTATCAAATGAGTTTTGTTTTTTAATTTCATCTTCCGCAAATTTTTCAAAGTAAAAAAAAGCTAAAATGACTAGTAAAATCAAGAGTTCCAATTATGTTTCAATATAAAAAAGAAGATATGGTATGATTGCCAATGAGACAACTTTCCACAAAAGACCAAAATGACACAGACATTAATAACTATAGGTCACCGTACGGACCTCAACAATTATCAAAACCCATACCGCATAGTCAGCTATAAAAGACAGACTGTAAAATACACCTGTATTGCATTTTATTGCTATAACATTTCTCTACATTTCTTTCAGTTAACTTTCTTCCTTCATTCCCTTTGAAATATAAAAAGACCTTATTTTCAAAAACACCTGAAAACTTTCAAAACAAACATACGAACATCTTAGACAGGGTGGCTTCAGCTTTTAAAAACTAGTTTATATTTTCAGTGATTTGAATTGTTGTTTCTTGCGAAGTTGCACATGTTACAATTAGGATAGAACTCAATTGTTAACAGACATTTATAAGGACGTTGTTGTAAACAGAGTATTCGGAACAGGTTTTTTCAGCAGTTTTTGTTAATTACCAGGTGATAAAATAACCCTTAATACAAATGTGTATACTCAATGTAATATTGTATAGCTTTGATAACAGCAATACAAATATTTGCACAATAATACAAAAATTGAACAGCCAATAGAAACACTGAATGAGCAAATACCAACACTAAACAGCAATACACATACTGAATAGCAATACAAATACTGAACAGCCAATAAAACTATTAAACAGCAATACACATACTGAACAGTCAATACAAATACTGAACAGCACTACAAATACTGAACAGCAATAGGAATACTGAACAGCCAATACAAATACTGAACAGCAATAGGAATACTGAACAGCACTACAAATACTGAACAGCAATAGGAATACTGAACAGCCAATACAAATACGGAACAGCAATACAAACATTAAACAGCCAATACAAATACTGAACAACCAATACAAATACGGAACAGCAATACAAACATTAAACAGCCAATACAAATACTGAACAACCAATACAAATACTGAACAGCCAATACAAATACTGAACAACCAATACAAATACTGAACAACCAATACAAATACTGAACAACCAATACAAATACTGAACAACCAATACAAACACTGAACAGCCAATACAACTACCAAACAGCAATACACATACTGAATAGCCAAAACTGAACAGCAACACAAATACTGAACAGCAATAGGAATACTGAACAGCAATACAAACATTAAACAGAAATACAAACACTGAACAGCAAAACAAACACTGAACACCAATACAAATACAAGTACTGAACAGCAATACAAGTACTGAACAGCAATACAAACACTTAAACAACAATACAAACACTGAACAGCCAATACAAACACTGAACAGCAATACAAACACTGAACAGCAATACAAACATTGAACAGCAATAAAAACACTTAACAGAAAAACAAACACTTAACAGCCTATACCAATACTGAACAGTAATACAAACACTGAACAGCAATACAAACACTGAACAGTAATACAAACACTGAACAGCAATACAAACCGTAAACAGAAAAACAATCACTCAACAGCCAATAAAAACACTGAACAGCAATACAAACACTAAACAGCAATACAAACACCCAACAACACATATACTGACCGACTTTAAAAACGCAACACTCATTTTGTAGATTTTTTCTACCAAGTCATGTTTGATCCTCATACAACTACTTTTCATGCTTATCATTCTTCTTTCTTATTCGAACAAATTAACATCTAAATTACCTATGGTTATTAAACCTACCGAATTATTGAGATCGCACGAATTTCAGAAAGCGAAATTTCGAACCAATAAAAGATTTTTTTCATTTTTTATCTTTGTGAAACAGTTCTTTCAATCCTTGGCCACACTCAAATCAGTTTAAAAATGTTGCATCGCCATATTGCCAAGACTGAGGAATAACAAACTGAATCAACCCATTAGAATACTGCAAACAGGAAAACGTTAACGCATTGCAACCAGACAATTTGACGTCAGAAACTCGTCTGACTGTCCTTTCGACAATGATACCGGTGGAAGAGATTTGTTGAAGACCATCAATGCCCAGATTAAGATGAAGTGACAATACAACGTCAGTAGAATTCGATTACGCAACGTCATTTGCGAGACAGACATACGGCCGCAACGTCAACTTCTAATCAAGTTACTGAATGCCATTTTGCACAGATGTATGCCATAAATGTTTCCCATTAACTGAACTGCCAAAGAATTGACTGCAGAAAAACATTTAAAGCCTTAAAGTGTCAACCGCATAATTGCCTAAACACATTGTAATGGGTGGAACAACGGCAAAATCAGAAGGTGAAAAACAGAACCTAAAAAGTACAGAACAGAATTGGTTGACCTTTCTGATAATCATTTTGACGTTTGTTACAGGCAGTCATTTCTTTTGACGGTTTTACGTTCATTGGTAAGGATAAAACCAGAGTTTCAGTGTTTACCACAACATTTGAACGTTGAAAATGACGTAATCAATTCGAATTTCGACCTGGCATTTTTTTCAAACATTGAAGTACTGAAAGAATCTTCTGTTCATACGTTTTTTTACAAACAAATGAATATTTAAAAATGAGAAATTTCAAAAAATAATCCAGTGTTGCGTTTCTCAAGTCGTTCAGTATACAAATACTGAAAAACAACACAAACATTGAACAGTCAATACAAACACTTACCAGTAATACAAATACTGAACAGCAACATAAACATTGAACAGCAATACAAACACTATTTAACAGCAATACAAACACTATTTAACAGCAATACAAACGCGTTACCAACGCTTTTATACTGAACATCAATAAGTAAGTTTTAATACTGATCAGCAATACAAACATTTTTCGTTGTTTGTTTTTATTATCTTTTGTTTTCATGTTTGAAGAGTCTAACGATAATAAAAAAAATGTGACAACTGTTGTCAATGAAAACTTAGTAAATACTTAGTAACATCTCCCGTCAAATACCAGCAATAGTAACTAACAACCCCACACAATCAAAAATGTTTATTGGCCTAATCGTACAAACTTGAAGAAAGTATCGTAATACTTCTGATAACACAGGTCAATAGGAACTTCTGAACCATAAACATTGAGATAGTTTAAATTATATAGATATTATTTTCCACTAGGTTGTTTACGAATTGTTTTTTCTAATGTTGTGAATAATGATAAACAATTCATTCATTTAATAATTGTGAAATGATAAAGTTGAATTTATTTTGTTGAAACTTGTTTTATAAAATCTTTAGTATACCTTTATTGGCTACATGATACTGTCTTCTTTTAAAGATTCACAGACGTAAACTCCTTCAGTAGATTCAAACGATATTGGGAGTTCAATGTCAAATGTCAAAATTTAAATTATGTCGATTAATTATCTTTATTTAAAATATCCAAAAAGATTTCCACTGACTACTGAGTAATAACAGGAATGAAGAAGGAAGTTTAGAACATTAATTATAAAGAGCTAAGGCAAATTCAACGTTGCAAAGAGTATAACTACATTTTTCAAAATTGTTGTAATTTGTAAAGGGGTAAAATATACGACAAAACTTGTCACGTTCGTTTTATAAAAAAAATAAATAAAATTTGAAATATTTTACATTTAGTTGATTAAACCTACCGGCTGATAAACTCATTCTTTTTACATTGCAGTACATAAGCTCGACAATGTGTAGATTCGTTACGTGTGAATTTTAGTATAGACGCCATCTAATTAACTATTAACCCCGAAAACAACCGACGCTCACATACACATCAATATACATAGATATACGGACCTTGTGCAAATGAATTTTTCTATGTATGTTCGATTTCAATTTTGAGGTTAAAAAAAGTTAATTTTCGATTTTACCTGTAAAACAACGACTTTTTTGGTAAATCGAATCAGTCGATAAAAGTGTTTCATTTTCACTGTAGACATTCTTTTTTTTTAATAACCTAAAACGCATTAATCATGCATAATCCATCTCTACCTAAGGGGTTAAATTGAAGTTCACAGGAATACGGATTCAATGAGGTTCAATTATTCACTTGCAAGTGAAAAATTCATCATCGATGTTTCTCAGCTTATTTTGCCAAAATTGAACAGAACTCATAATAGCGAATTAGTATTTCACTTTTTTACTTTCATTAATAAACATGAGCATTTCAATGTGTTATGTATCTCGTAACTAGTGCCTTTTTAGAATCACATGTACACGAACATATATTTGTGAATTACATAGTATCCGATCATATTGTTATATGCATTGTATTTTCATCTAAAAATATAATGCAATTTAAAAAAAAAAAAATTGCCTTCTACTGATATAAATAATATCAAATACGCCTTTCTTCAGTGTGTATCCATGATACCACCGCACACCCTTTTCCAAGGAACATGTTCGTCCCTTTAGGTGACACAATCATCAATACACTCTTTAAAAGACTTGATTAATCAATTTTAAAGTTCATATTATAATCGGTTTAGTCGTTTTCATTTGTGCAAATCAATAATAAGTCAAGTGTGATGTTTATGCACGGGTCATCGTTAAATATTGTGTATGTGTGTGGTTTAAAGGCAATTGGAAAATCTGGTTCCCGGTATTTGTATTCCGTAATCACGATGCCAAGTTTTACAGAAGGAACTAACATTTAACATCGTTTGAAAACAGGGTGAGAAGACGTGGAAGAACTAAATAAGATCATCATGCTAAATTAACCCTGATTAAAATGAATAAATCGTATAGTTTCACGTTAAAGTGCTGCTGATTGTTTACTTATGATAATTGCATGAAATATACGGTCAGAAATTAACGCACTTATCAATATATAACTGCAGAAATAGAGGATGAAGAAATTTAGAAAAAATAACAAATAGATCTTTTGATATAATCTCATTTTTTTTTAAACCTTATTGTTTTAAAAGTTTATAACATTGCATTACACATATAGATATTTGTTGTGGAAGCATTATTGCAAATGCAGAATTTCAACTATCATTTACGGTTTATATATAGCATTGTACATTTTTCATTTTATAGATTTTATCCAAGTTGATACAACAGCTGACCCAACAGAATTATGGGGAAGACCAACTACAGTGTTACGGTCACAAATCATAAATTGAATGACAGAAACGATGTGTCAGTGTCTCAATACCCTAGCAACATGCCGCGTAGTCTATGATCTTAAGATATAAAAATAACATCGAAAAAATGTTTTTTTTAAGATTGATAAAACATAGAATGACAATGTAAACAAAACATATTATGCTTACCTGAAACTACTTTATCCAGAATCAAATGAGACTTAGATGATGAAATGAATGATTGATGATGTCCATTATAATTCCATCAGACATTTATCATTGTAGTGAAATGTTATTGTGATATAATTTCTCTTTTAAGAAAACGGATTTTGCATGTTAAACTGATAAGTGATATTTTATGATTCGTGTAGTAAAACCCCAATATTAGCCTTACATTACAATACCTGGTTGTTCTTTAAATCAATTTTAAACATGATACCTGATATTTTCAATAGAAAACCGACAGACCATGCATTTGTATTTGAATTAAAGAATAAAGTTTGAAGTTTGGTATTTAACATTGACCTGAATTAGAGTTATACAAATATATTTTAACAACTTATAAAGTATTGCATTTTATCATCACATATTAATCTTTTTAGTGAATTGTTATTTGATATAACTTAAATTCCAACACAACGGATTCTGCATTTGAACTTTAAAAAGTATATTTTGGGATTCATGCGGACAAACCACTAAATTTATAAATGTATTATGTTGAGATTGCGACTGATTTAAAATAACTCGTTGTATTATAAATCAAAATATTTAACAGGATACCTGATATTATTCACTAGAAAACTGACAGACCATGCACATGATTTTTAACATAAAGTTTGAAGTCTAGTATTTAACATTGACCTAAATTAGAATTGCAAAAATATATTTAAAACTCGTCCAGATTGTAAAGTTAAAATGTGTTTTTTTTTTATGTTTTTAGTAAAATAAACTTTTGAATGAATGCATAAGGAACAATAATGTTCATTATCTATCATCCCAACAAGAGTAATGTTCTCACATGTTGAAAAAGGATCATGTTCTTGTTTCAGAGAATACCCCTGATGTTGTTGGATAATTGGTAAAAAAATAGGTCTTAACGTTGGCAATCTGAAATAAATGTCGGCTATCGTTTTAGAACCTTGGTTTTTGGTCGCAATCTTATACAACGCCAACACACCTTCGGATGTCATATGTCGGTCTGTTATTTGACTTACAATTGTTTTCGTTTTACACATTGTGTTTTGGATGGAGAGTTGTCTACTTGACACCCATTCTACATCTTCTTATTTCTTGTAAAAAAGGACACATACACTGAGCCAATAAGATTGGTCTATGACACAATATTAATACAATATTAAAACTTTGGTGCCTATATAACAAAGATGTAACAGGTAATAATAAAAAAAAATTAAAAAAAAAGATGTAGGAAGAGAGTCAATAAGATCACTCTTACCTGAGACAATATGGCGTTGAATAAAAAAACTTACACAGGTAAATCTCAATTTAATTTTTTGTTGTTAGGAGTACGGAAGTAAACATTTCATTATAAAACTAATCAAATCATTGTCTAAAGTAAGAGTATTGAAGTGATCATTTAGCGTCATAATAAATACAAAAGGTGGTATCACTTGGGAATAATTAATACTATACCTAAATATATTTTCGAAAGCATTACATCTGCTATTAACTCATATTGTTCATAGTAAATGTATTTTTTTGCGTATTAGCTTAAATATATAGGTGAATTTTTCTCATCCTTATATATATACTTATATATATAGATTACTTTTTTTATAAAGATTAGACCATTGGTTTTCCCGTTTGAATTTTTTTACACTAGAAGGCCTAATAATTGGGGCCCTTTATAGCTTGTTGGTTAGTGTAAGCCAATATTCCGCATTGAAAGCCGTACCTTGACCTATAATGTAGCATATTAATCTATTGCAATAAAGAATAATAATATCTATTATAATATTCTTTTTCAAAAATGATGAACGGTTCTTTATATTGGTATGTAATCATTTTAAACGTTTCAAATTTATGAAATTATATTGTACATCAATGTTTTTGATACACCATTGACAAAAATTGATATATATTGAATTGATACATTTTGTAATTATTCAAAATTATATCAGAAACTTAAACTTAATTATAAAATTATGAACCTGTTAAATAGAGACAATTCTCGCATAATTGTTTCGAATTGGCACATCATACAACGGAATGTCACTCTTGCATACAAATGGCACATCAATATGATTAATTAACTGTGCAATCGTGATTCACCTTCAATGATGATTCTAAATTATAAATATAACCAAAAGCTGTTAATCTATAGATATTGAAGACTAATGAAAGCTAACCCACTGTACAAATATTTCTTTGCAATTTTTTAAAACTTCCTCAGGAAAATGCTCGAGCCACTTGACTTTCATAGCTCATATAACGTTTTTACACAATATTTGAATAAAGTTTGTTAAAGATTATTCGCTTCTCAAAGTGTAAGACGCAATAAAAATCGTATGCTTGCACCATCTTAACGAAATACAGATTAAGTTAAGTCCTGAACATTTCGACATTTCTTCGTTTATTTTTATCAAATCCGGTTTTAAACAAATCACATGTACGTGTTAAGATCCGACGAAATACCTATATCCCGATATCGTCAGGTAAAATTGCTATATAATGGTTTACTTCTATTAATTGTGTCTTGGATGGCGAGTTGTCTCATTGGCAGTCATACCACATCTTCGGAAGTTCCTATCTATACTATTAAATGAGAAGACCCCATTTTTGTATTCCTTCCACTATTAATTAATCATCATGCCTCTGTGTCCTATAGATACAATACATAGTCGCATTTATGATCCTTGCTTATGATTATTCACTTTGGGTTATTTTGGAAGGAAAACGAAAAAAGTCGTCCGGATATTGTTTCCGTCATCGGAATGACTTTTGAGTCATATAAAAGACTTCCGTTTAGGACTGTTTTAAAATAACACATAATTTTTATACGAACTATGGGACAGGGCAATTATTTTCGCGTTATTCTGTATACAATGATCATGCATATAATGTAAATAAAGTGTATTTGCTATTAACTATCCGCTGCGGTCAATGTTATATTATATACTGAACGACTTTAGAAACGCAACACTCATTTTGTTGATTGTTTTAACTAAATCTTGTTTGATTTTCTTACAACTACTTTCCATGCTTATCATACTTCTTTCTCCGTACAAAAAAAAAATCAAAATCTGACTAACTTGTGGTAATTGAACATACCGAATTTTTTAAAGCGAAATTTTGGACCCATGAAAGATTGTTTCGGTTGTTTTGCTTTGTGAAACAGTTCTTCTTTCAATCCTTTGCCTCACTTAAACCAGTTTTAAAATGTTGCATCTCCATTTGACCAAGACTGAGAAACCAAAAACTGAATTACCCCTTAAGAATACTGCAAACATTAAAATATAAACGTGCTGCACCCGACTGTATGACTTCAGAAACTCGTCTTACTGTCCGTCCGACAACGATACAAGTAGACAAGATTTGTTGCTGGCCATCAATGAACAGATAAACGTTTAGAGACAATGAAACGTCAACAGAATTTGATTACGCAACGTCATTTGCCAGACAGGTTTACGGTCGCAACGTCAACTGCTAATCAAATTGCCGAGTGCCATTGAGTACAGATTCATGCCATAAATGTTTCCCATTAACTGAATTGCCAAAGAATCGACTGAAGGAAAACCTTAAAAGCCCTCAAGTTCCGACCGTATAATTGCCAAAACCAATTAATGGGTTGAACAAATGCAAAACCAGAAGGTCCAAAAAAGAACCCAGAACATATCAGACAGACTTTGTTGATCTTTGTGACAATTATTTTGGTGTTTGTAACATGCAGTCATCGCTTTTGACGGGGACACATTCATTCAAAAATAACATAAAAATAATCTAGTGTTGCGTTTCTAAAGCCAGTCAGTATATAAAGAGTCTCTATATAATATATCCGTGACCGTTCGTTTTATAGTATTTATATGCCGGCCGGTATGTTCATAGTATACAGAAAAACAGAAAACAAAAATGTTGGTCTTTTGGAATAAAGGGGGAGTGCTAAAAAAATTCCTGTCCCCAAGTACATTGTACCTATGAGTTTTGGTACCTTTCCTGAAATGTTCCAGTTATAACTTTTTTTTTAACAAAAAAAATATCCTACGACAGTTTACTTACGTTCTAAATGCCCGCGATTTTGCGGTTGTGTTCTAGTATCTAATTAATATAATATTAGAGGCCCAACACATTAAACTTCCGCCATCTGGCTTAAGTTGTAAGGCCTACATCAAAAGTCCGTAAGATCGGTTTTTTACGTGAGAAGTCATATTATAATTTTTTGTGTGTGAAATAAGTAAATTATTAATTAATTGATCGATCTCAATCATCTGGAAGACTACCAAGAGGATTAACTTCTACACTACATTGATTCCGGTTGTAATCAGTACAATTGAAATCATAAATCAGAAACAAGATTTTAATAAGTAAAAAAGGCACCAAGTACAATAGATCATATAAGACATGTACATAACATATAACCATAAACAAGTTAGTAACAATTATAAATAAAACGTTTGATAAACAACAGATGATTAACACAAGATTTCAGTGATTAAGGAGATCATTTATAAATCCCGATGTAAAAAGTGTAAACATGTATAATATCTTTAGTTTAGATTTTTAATTTTCATTATGGTTTATAGTGTTGATAGTGGAACTCTATGACATAAGAAAGTATGATTACCCTGCAAAGGGTGTTAAATTCTGATAAGAAGAAGAGGGTACCATTTGCCTGACATTTTCAGCTTTGTAATATTATCTGTTAGTGCTTTAACTAAATTTGCAACACGTTGAATACGACTTATCACATGATTTATATGTTTATCATCAACACAATGGGTACCAAATATTGAGCCGGAACTGATTATCCGGTCGGAGCTATTGGGTGCTCCCCATTTTTTGTAGTGGTTTGTGTTCCTCAAGTTTGAGTTTTCTGTGTACTACTGCTGTTTTCTTGTCGTTTTTTAATCATATCATGGTTAACAGTAACTAAGGAGTAATATAAAGCCGTGCCTGTTTTTCATTTTTATTGCGACTACCTTGAAAAAAAATATTTCAAAACACACCAGTCTGCTAAAAGAAAGATACTAACTCCTATAATTAAAGCATACTGAAAATAATCAAAACAAACGAGTAATGACCTCACATGTTGATAACATATCCATTTTGTGTAAAAATAATTGTTTTTTTTAAATGTGTTTTAAAAATGACAAATGTCTGTCGGACGTCTAAATGAATAAAAAATATTAAAGGGGTACTAGCTGTCAAATGCATGTTCAACGATTCGACTCAAATTATCACATTATATTTATAACAGGGTAACACATTTATCCAAATTATAAAGTTTAAAATAAACAATTTGCAGTGCATGAGCTTGATAATATGTAGATTCGTTACGTGTGTATTTTAGTATAGACACCATCTAATTAACTATTGATGTAACCAAGAAAACAACCGACGGTCACATAAACATCAATAAACATAGATATATTGACCTCGTGCAAATACATTTTGTATGTTCGATTTCAATTTTAAGGTTAAAAAAAGTTGATTTTCGATTTTACCTTTAAAAAAATGACTTTTTCTTGTGAATCGAATCAGTAAATAACATGATTTACATTTGTGTCACTTTCAATGTAGACATTCTTGACTAACACGCATTAATCATGCATAATCCATCTCTAGCTAAGGGTTTAAATTGAAGTCTACATGAGTACGGTGATCCATCCTTGATACCACTGCACATCCTTTTCCAAGGAACATTTGCGCCCCTTTAGATGACACAATCATCAATACACTCTTTAAAAGACTTGATTGATGAATGTTAATGTTCGTACTATAATCGGTTTAGTCGTTTTCTTTTGTGCAAATCAATAAAAAGGACAAGTAGAGTGTGATGTTTATGCACGGTCATCGATAAATACTTTTTATGCGTGTGGTTTAAAGGCAATTTGAAAATCTGGTTCCCGGTATTTCTATTGTGCTTGAAATATACGGTCAGATATTAACGCACGAATCAATATATAACTGCAGAAGTAGAGGATGGAGATAAGAGCTCTCTTTTAGGGATTGGAATAAATAAAGAGATCCACCAAAGTAAATTCCTTTTCTAGAACCTGAAACAACCCAAAATGTTTCAAATGTTGGCCTGGTATGACGAACAACAAGGTTTAAAATACACATTCAAGATACTACCATTTACGATAGTATAAATAAACTCTTATCCTTATAACAAAATACGCATGGAACTGTGATCTTTTCATTGAGCCGACTTAAGGGGGTTCACAGGTCTAAATCATTTATATAGGATTTCTCTATATTTTTCTATAAATGAACTTTATCTTATAGTTAATAGAAAAATGAAATAAAAAAGTGGGGTCACCGTTCATTTGCGCTCACAATCTGTATCTATATTTTTGTAAAGGTGGTATTTTTCTGTTGAAGTAATAGGAGAAATAAAGGTAATATCGAAATAAAAAAAATAAATTTATTACAGAAATCGCTAAAATTTTACAATAATTTAGTTTAAGTACAGCTTATATGAAAATTATATTAAAAAAGATAGGTCACCGATGAGTTGAAAAAGATATTTCAATTTTAGAGCCAAAAAAGGGCATTTTTCCACCAAAGGGAGATAATTTGGAACTTTTTCAATGATGTATAGATTTTGAAAGTCATCTGGGACCAGCATGAATTGATTGTTTTAAATGATTTTTGTACCATATAATAAAGTAACAACTACTAAAGGAAATAAATAAAATTTGTAATGAAAAACAAATGTGTGATTTTTTTCTGAAATTTTTATACCCTCGAGCCTCCTTAAAGAATTTTATCGATCTTTATGTATATGTCTTGTAATAGAAACCATAATAATAGAAAAGTTTATTTTGATTTTTTTGATAAATGAGAATATCCACTTTAAAAATTTTAAATGACATAGGTAAAATAACATATATACTTAACCAAATTTCACACATTCAGGTAAATAAACTAGGATCCTTTTTAAAACAGTCTATTGAACTGAGGACAGTAGACTCTTAAAATATTTACTTTTATTGTGTATATTAATGATCTTGTTATTTCTTATTTTCATTTTGTTATGTTGTGTCACATACTATACATATGTAGTTTATGCTGATTTGAATTGAATTGAATTGTATTTGTTGATGTAGGTATATGTCTTGTATGCACTAATAAAACATATCGTGTTCCATCTTGGTCATTATAACGATTCAAATTTAGGAGGATGATCATGGATTACACAAATGATTCAGAATTTTACACAAATGATTCAGAATTTTACACAAATGATTCAGAATTTTACACAAATGATTATATGATAATACAAAAACAAGTTTGAAGACGAAATTATGAACTTCGAAAAAATGATATAGATCTTTTGATATAATCGCATTTTTTTTAAACCTACAATTGTTTTAAACGTTTATAACATTGTAGTACACATATAGCTATTTGTTGTGAAAGCATTATTACAAATGCAGAATTTCAACTACCGTTAATTTACGGTTTATATGTAACATTGTACATTTTTTTTATTTTATAGATTTTATATAAGTTTTATACAACAGCTGACCCAACAAAATTATTAGGAAGACCAACTAAAATGTTACGGTCACAAATCACAAATTGAATGACCGATACGATGCGTCGGTGTCTCAATATCGTCGCAAAATGCCCGTGCTTTGAGATCTCAAGATATTGAAAACATTCAAAAAATGTTTTTTTAAGATTGATAAAACATGTTAACAAAACATTATATTATGCTTACCTGGAACTACTTTATCCAGAATCAAATGAGACTAAGATGATGAAATGAATACTTAAGGATGTCCATTATAATTCCATCAGATATTTATCATTGTAGTGAAATGTTATTTGATATGATTTCTCTTTTAACAACACTGATTTTGCATTTTGAACTGAAAAGTGATATTTTGTTATTCATGTAGAAAAGCCCCAATATTTACAATCGTATGCTGTGCCTTACATTGCTATACCTGGTTGTTCTTTAAATCAATTTTAAACATGATACCTAATATTTTTCAATAGAAAACTGACAGACCATGCAAATTGTATTTACACTAAAGTTTAAAGTTTGGTTTTTAACATAAACCTAAATTAAAATTGTAAAAATATATCTTAACAACTCGAAATAAAGTATTGCATTTATCATCACATATTTATCATTTAGTGAATTGTTATTTAATATAACTTCAATTTTAACACAATGGACTCCGCATTAGATCTTTAAAAAGATATTTTGTGATTCATTCGGACAAACCTCTGTATTTATAACTGTATTATGTATCTTACATTGCGATTGATTTAAAATAACTCGTTGTATTTTAAATCAAAATTTTAAACATGATACCTTATATTTTTCAATAGACAACTTCTAGGCCATGCAAATGACCTTTGAACTAAACTTAAAGTCTGGTATATAGCATTGACCTAAATTAAAATTGCAAAAATGTATTTTTAAAAACTCGCCAAAATTTTAAAGTTTAAATGTTTTTTATGTTTTAGTAAAAAAAAACTTTTGAAAGAATGCATAAGTAACAATACTATTCATCTATAATCCCAAGAAAGGAGTAATGACCTCTAATGTTGAAAACAGATCATATTCTGGTTTGTATGAGGGTTTGGATGGGGTTAAATGATTAAAGAATAATGCCCTTTAAAAATGAAGATTAGAGAATAACGGGTAAAAAAGATGAAGATTAAAGAAAGGCGTGGTCTAATTTTTTGAAGATTAGAGAAAAAAGGGGTGAAAATTAAATGTTTACAGAATAACAGATCCCCCATCCAGACCCTCTTGTATAACCTAAATGAATTTCTTTTTTTTAAATGTGTTTAAAACTACTGGACGATATATGTCGGTCGGTACTTTGATCTACAATCGTTTACATTTACACATTGTGACTTGCATGGAGAGTTTTCTCATTAACCATACCCCTAATTACATATTTCTATTAAAACGAATTAAGGTACACTCATGATAGACTCAAGAAAACAGTTCTCAGACCTCAATGCTGTTTCAATATGAAAACCGACTGATTTATGTTTTGGTCTTGAATTATGATTAGATAAACAAAAGACAAACCCGGTAACAGATAGGGCAGTCACATGTAACGACAAAAAATAGACATTCAATACTGAAAACTAAAAAAAAAAATGAGAAACAATAGAACCCGAGAAAACATTGGCGACGTGAAAGGATGAACAGCACAGAATGTTTTTTTGTAAGAAAATTGCTGTAAAAACAATTTTTTGATATGCAGACATGTTTTTTGTTCATTTTCATTTCCAACGTGGGCATTTGCCTCATTTTCATCCATGTAGTAAAGGCCCTGTTCTAAGTGAGATCAATGTTCATGATACAATAAACCTCAAGTGAAATGAAATCCTTTTTCGGACAATTCAAACACATGAATAATTATATAAGGTAAAAAATATATTATTCAAATGTATGGACAGTTTTTCGCGAAAACAAATATGAAAAAAGACGAATTTTGGTAGAATATGGTGCCATCTTATACCTTATTTATAACATATATTTATAAAATGGGTTAAAAGACCTGCCGAGTTCTTATTTTCAATAAATTGTAGGTCATGTTATTTATTTTCCAACTACCACAGAACAAGCCGTTCATTTTTGTTTTTATAAAGGCTGAGTTATTTTTTTTTTAAATCATCCTACCCTCAACCTCCAGCCCCGAATATCAAATGGTCGTTCTGTTACTATTAACATGTTCGGAGGTGGAACTGTTCGACATACAAAAGTATGGTTACCCTATATAGGGTGTAAATATCATGAGATGAAGAAGAAGGTACTATTTGTCTGAAATTTTCAGCTTTGTAATTTTATCTGTTGGTGCTTAAGTACTACAGTCAGAATTTTTGGACTCCATCAAAGAGTCTTTAAAGATTAATTTCTCAAAAATTCTCAAGGGATTTTCAAAATCTTTAATTTATTAAAAAGCTAAAATATATTTTTTTCCTAATCTCTAGTTTAATTGTTTTTTTGTTTTTTTTATTTATCTCAAAATACAGCTCATAAATTGCAACATAATGGTCTTCCAACTTGAATATAAATGGCACATTTGAGACCAAATGGTAATAAACATTTGTTTCGGTCTGTTGATCAACCATACACAAGCTACAAAATATGTCTCAGATTTTTCTTTATATATGCCTCCACTAAGAAGATATATTGGTTTAACGGCTTGGTTCCTAATCTCATTTCGCATTTTATCTTTGGTAGATAGATAGTTTACAATGGAGACCTATACATTCATTTAGAAACAAATTATCAAAATACTGGGACACGGTATTGTAGAAAATACTCATTTTAAAAACATATATCTAATTTAAGCAAAAGAGGGTACCTATTAATTTCCTTTTTTCTATTTTTTCCTAACAATTCTCATGAAAAATTGTTCTGAGAAATGACATAAAATCATAGTTGTCCCCTTAGAACCCCTACAAATGCAACATATATTCCACTTGGAACACACCAGGAGTGTTCTGATACCATTATGTTATCAATAGAAATACACAATTTTTGTCTTTGATGCTCTATTGCTGTACATTTTTCATTATGTGTGCATTGACCAACACTAACTTTGAATTGGTTGGAGTTTGACGTCACAGATTTGACCAAAATCTGTGATGTAGTATTAAATAGTCGCTATCAAGAATAATTTTCATTTGTATTTTAAAAAAAATATATTCTGACAGAAACTATCAAGAACCTTAAAATTGTGCATAAAAATACATGTTCATAAAAAGATCAAGACCTAACCTTTCTTGAAAATACAGATTGTTCCACATAATTGTAGAGTTTTATGGAATTGAAAATTTCATATAAAATCAATATCAAAATTGGTTAAAAGATCTTAAACTGTATTTAAAGGTAGAAGACCAAAGGGTAGAAATTCACACAGGCAGTCAGAGGCTTTCAATGATACTTTTCCAATCTTTTTACCATTCTGGTAGAGGTTTTCCTTTTCATTGTTTTTTTCCTTGTTTACGTCCATGTTAAATGAACTACTTTTAGTAACAAAAGAAACTAAAGTAAAATTACAAACGTCTGGAGTAGTGACATGACTTATACAGAATTTTTACTTTATGTAACTAATATACTTATAAAAGGGGCGAAAGATACCAGAAGTCATTCAAACAACTCATAAATCGAAAATAAAATGACAACGCCATGGCTAAAAAAGGAAAAAAGAAACTATGTACACAAAACGCAACATAGACAAAATAAGACTGAACAATAGGAACCAAAATATAAAATGGGGTTGATCATAGGTATTCTGGAAGGGTAAGTAGAGTCTGCCCTACATGTGGCACCCGTTGTGTTGCTCGTGTTAAAACAAACGCAGTAATAAATATAATTCGAAAAGTTACGAGATTGTAGTAGTGACATAAGTAACATGTCAGCTATCAGCTGTGAAACGGATATTTCTTAACGGTCAACCAACCCGTGATTGCGTGAATTTACATGAGCAACACGTCGGATGCCACATATAGAGCAAGATCTGCTTACCCCAGCAGAGCACCTGAGATCACCCTAAGTTTTTGGTGGGGTTTGTGTTAGTCAGTTTTTCTTTACGTTGTTGTTATGTACTGTTGTTTGTCTGTTGTTCTTTTTCTTTTTTTAGCCATGGTGTTGTCACTTTATTTTTAAATATTGTCAGTGTAGTTCCTTGTCGTATAATCTACATTGTTTGTTTTATTATTGATGTCGTCAGTGTACTGTATCATTGATGTTTATGACACATTGTTTGTTTTATTTTGGGAATTTTTGGTCCTAAATGCTCTTCTACTGTAAACTGGTTTGGTTTCATAACTAAAATAAAAAGAACCATATAGAAGAACGAGCTGAAGAATCAGAAAAGGCTGCCGCAAAAGGTGACTTAAGAACAGTCTACAAGATCACAAAAGAACTGTGTGGACAATCTAAACAACCTCCTCCAGTAAAAGACAAACATGGAAAAATCATCACAACTGAAAGGGAACAAATTGCACGTTGGGTAGAACACTTTAATGCTGTTTTGAATAGACCAGAGCCAATAAACGAAATCCAGGGAGCACCTCCACTCGAAGAATTAGATATTAGCACCGACCCACCATCTAAAGTAGCAAAGGCAATTAAATCCATGAAATCAGGAAAAGCAGCAGGTATAGATGGACTTCAAGCTTAACTACTGAAAAATGACATCAATACAGCAACAGCCATGCTACATGATCTTTTCAAAAGACATAATGGAAGAAAATAAAATCCCTGAAGACTGGGCAATGGTCTATTCGTTAAAAAATAGGGACGAAAGATACCAAAGGGACAGTCAAACTCATAAATCTAAAACAAACTGACAACGCCATGGCTAAAAATGAAAAGGCAGACAGACAAACAGTAGTACACATGACACAACATAGAAAACTAAAGAATAAACAACACGAACCCCACCAAAAAACTAGGGTTGATCTCAGGTGCTCTGGAAGGGTTAGCAGATCCTGCTCCACATGAAGCACCCGTCGTGTTGCTTATGTGATTACAAATCTGGTAAATAGTCTAATTCGGTAGGTCACATTCATGAAAGGGAAGGGGGTTGTAGTTACGACGTAAGGAACATATCCGATATCATTTGTGAAACGGTTATTACCCCAATTACACGACGGTTCATGCAGTACATTTTCGTACCGCAATATTTTATAGCATAGTTCAATTGTGAAGTCATCTATATTTGGAAGTTTTTCCATTAAGGATATTTCGTTCTCTGTTAAATCGATAGGTATGTGTTTCCTTTGATATTTCACTTGTAAACCTCTTGGACTAACACTTTCTTTAAATATCTTTTGCATGACTTTTGGAAATATTTTCTGTACAATATTGCATAATCGTGCTTGCCTTTTTTTAGATGCAGCAGACATTTTAAAAGTTGTTAAATTGCTGTGTTCCAATTGTATACTGCAATAGTAATTTGAAAAAATTTAAGGCATGAACTTTAGATCTTGAGACGTCTGTTTTAAAATATTATAGTTAAGTGGTAAGCGGAGAGTTGCAGCTCTGTCTCAAGAGACAGAAACAGACGACACTTTATTATTTGATCAATCAGTATAAACTGTTGAAAATTCAGATTTGTTGGATTTTATTTCAGTATTATGTTGCAGATTCCAAAGATAATTTGTTTCAACATAATTGTATTTACGGATACAATAAAAATATCAAATTTGGTTGTGGAAGTTTCCATAAAAGGGCAACATATTTCAAAACAAAGGTATTTAAATGTGGTTCTGGACGAAATCAAATTGAGAAAGTTTGTTGTCATGTTTTTCAAAAATAAATAAATAGGAATGAAAACACAGTTGTAATCAATGCTGTCTGACAGCATATTATACAACAAGCTTCAAACGTCTATGATAGACTAAGGCTCGAAGGCTTCTACATATACACTCTCAACTGATGAGGTTTTAAATGCACCAAGACACAGACGAATAACTTAGTTATGTGCAGTATCAAATAATTGTATGTATGACTTCCATGCGGAGCCATCCACTATGAAGTCAAAATTTAGTTAAGACCGAATGATTGACCTTTATAAATTTAAAAACATTTTGCAACATATTAGTTGACACGTTCAACATGTTCAAACACAAATATATTTTCGACAAATATGTCTACGTGTAATTGTTCTGGAACGAAACATGATTATTGAGAAGTATGCTTTTGACTAGTTTAAAAACAATTTGAATTAAAAAAAAGATGGGGTATAGCAATTCGTATTATGTCATATCGCATAAAACACGTTTTTTCACTTAAAGTATACAATTAAGTGTCTATGAAAAGGCTTTTTAAAGCTTTTGGGATTATATTGATCTATCGTGTTGATACTTCATTGTACTTATGTGATATTGAAAAGCCACATGATATTCTCTTGTTTTTCTAATGACATATTAACAAATAGCCATTGTCGCAATATCGTTTCTTGATGCTGGATAAACAATTTTGACACGATGGAATATATACACATGGAAAAAAAGTATTGCAACACCTTGATTTAAACCTGGGAAAATCAGCCTCCTTTCAGATAGAGT
The DNA here is from genome assembly GCA_019925275.1 of Mytilus edulis. Classification (NCBI taxonomy): domain Eukaryota; kingdom Metazoa; phylum Mollusca; class Bivalvia; order Mytilida; family Mytilidae; genus Mytilus; species Mytilus edulis. The sequence continues at coordinate 4,662,286 of CM034359.1, forward strand.
ATGATAAAATATTTGTATAATAATATTGAAAACTTTGTTCATGATAACATTGGCATAAAAACGAATTAAATTGTTATAATTAACCACAATTTTGATAACAAAATGAAGTAATTTTTGTACACAAAAATGCGTTTTACAACTGTTATTGTATTCGAACTATTAGTGGAGTGACAAATTAAGAAACAGGTGCTTATTTTACGACTGTACGACTGTAATGGACCGGAATAACTGCAGGATAAAAACGATTTTTTTGCAATGCCAATACCTTAAGCTTAAGCTTACTTTTTTGCCCGGTCTTAGACATTTTCTGAGGTGCATTTTTTTTTGTAAAGCGGAAAGAAAAAAGACATTTGGATTTTTTTTTCTAATTTTAACATTGGAAAAAAAATTGTTACTTTTGACCTATGATTTTGCATTTTATACAGAGTTTAAAGTGTTTAATCATATTGTAAAACTATAATTTATTAAAAATTTCCTTAATTTTGTCCATTTTCACTCAGTCTAACTCAAGCAAACTTTATATTATTTTAACAATATTTTATTATAATCCTGGTACCTCTGATAACTATTTACACCACTGGGTTGTTGCCACTGCTGGTGGACGTTTAGTCCCCGAGGGTATCACCAGCCCAGTAGTCAGCACTTCGGTGTTGACATGAATATCAATTATGTGGTCATTTGTATAAATTTCCTGTTTACAAAACTTTGAATTTATTGAAAAACTAAGGATTTTCTTATCCCAGGTATAGATTACCTTAGCCGTATTTGGCACAACTTTTTGGAATTTTGGACACTCAATGCTCTTCAACTTCGTACTTATTTGGCTTTATAAATATTTTGATATGAGCGTCACTAATGAGTCTTATGTAGATGAAACGCGCGTCTGGCGTACTAAATTATAATCCTGGTACCTTTGATAACAAGTTACACCACTGGGTCGATGCCACTGCTGGTGGAGGTTTTGTCCCCGAGGGTATCACCAGCCCAGTAGTCAGCACTTCGGTGTTGACATGAATATCAATTATGTGGTCATTTTTATAAATTTCCTGTTTACAAAACTTTGAATTTATTGAAAAACTAAGGATTTTCTTATCCCAGGAATAGATTATCTTAGCCGTATTTGGCACAACTTTTTGGAATTTTGGACCCTCAATGCTCTTCAACTTCGTACTTATTTGGCTTTATAAATATTTTGATATGAACGTCACTGATAAGTCTTATGTAGATGAAACGCACGTCTGGCGTACTAAATTATAATCATGGTACCTTTGATAACAAGTTACACCACTGGGTCGATGCCACTGCTGGTGGAGGTTTCGTTCCCGAAGGTATCACCAGCCCAGTAGTCAGCACTTCGGTGTTGACATGAATATCAATTATGTGGTCATTTTTATAAATTTCCTGTTTACAAAACTTTGAATTTATTGAAAAAATAAGGATTTTCTTATCCCAGAAATAGATTACCTTAGCCGTATTTGGCCCAACCTTTTTGGAATTTTGGACCCTCAATGCTCTTCAACTTCGTACTTATTTGGCTTTATAAATATTTTGATATGAAGCGTCACTGATGAGTCTTATGTAGATGAAACGCGCGTCTGGCGTACAAATTATAATCCTGGTCCTTTGATAACAAGTTACACCACTGGGTCGATGCCACTGCTGGTGGAGGTTTTGTCCCCGAGGGTATCACCAGCCCAGTAGTCAGCACTTCGGTGTTGACATGAATATCAATTATGTGGTCATTTTTATAAATTTCCTGTTTACAAAACTTTGAATTTATTGAAAAACTAAGGATTTTCTTATCCCAGGAATAGATTATCCTTAGCCGTATTTGGCACAACCTTTTTGGAATTTTGGACCCTCAATGCTCTTCAACTTCGTACTTATTTGGCTTTATAAATATTTTGATATGAACGTCACTGATAGTCTTATGTAGATGAAACGCGCGTCTGGCGTACTAAATTATAATCCTGGTACCTTTGATAACAAGTTACACCACTGGGTCGATGCCACTGCTGGTGGAGGTTTCGTTCCCGAGGTATCACCAGCCCAGTAGTCAGCACTTCGGTGTTGACATGAATATCAATTATGTGGTCATTTTTATAAATTTCCTGTTTACAAAACTTTGAATTTATTGAAAAATAAGGATTTTCTTATCCCAGAAATAGATTACCTTAGCCGTATTTGGCACAACTTTTTGAATTTTGGACCCTCAATGCTCTTCAACTTCGTACTTATTTGGCTTTATAAATATTTTGATATGACGTCACTGATGAGTCTTATGTAGATGAAACGGCGTCTGGCGTACAATTATAATCCTGGTGCCTTTGATAACAAGTTACACTACTGGGTCGATGCCACTGCTGGTGGAGGTTTCGTTCCCCGAAGGTATCACCATCCCAGTAGTCAGCACTTCGGTGTTGACATGAATATCAATTATGTGGTCATTTGTATAAATTTCCTGTTTAACAAAACTTTGAATTTATTGAAAAACTAGGATTTTCTTATCCCAGAATAGATTACCTTAGCCGTATTTGGCACACCTTTTTGGAACTTTGTGACCCTCAATGCTCTTCAACTTCGTACTTATTTGGCTTTATAAATATTTTGATATGAGCGTCACTGATGAGTCTTATGTAGATGAAACGCGCGTCTGGCGTACTAAATTATAATCCTGGTTCCTTTGATAACAAGTTACACCACTGGGTCGATGCCACTGCTGGTGGAGGTTTCGTTCCCGAAGGTATCACCAGCCCAGTAGTCAGCACTTCGGTGTTGACATGAATATCAATTATGTGGTCATTTTTATAAATTTCCTGTTTACAAAACTTTGAATTTATTGAAAAATAAGGATTTTCTTATCCCAGAAATAGATTACCTTAGCCGTATTTGGCACAACTTTTTGGAATTTGTGACCCTCAATGCTCTTCAACTTCGTACTTATTTGGCTTTATAAATATTTTGATATGAGCGTCACTGATAGTCTTATGTAGATGAAACGCGCGTCTGGCGTACTAAATTATTAATCCTGGTACCTTTGATAACAAGTTACACCACTGGGTCGATGCCACTGCTGGTGGAGGTTTCGTCCCGAGGGTATCACCAGCCCAGTAGTCAGCACTTCGGTGTTGACATGAATATCAATTATGTGGTCATTTTTATAAATTTCCTGTTACAAAACTTTGAATTTATTGAAAAACTAAGGATTTTCTTATCCCAGAATAGATTACCTTAGCCGTATTTGGCACACACTTTTTGGAATTTTGGACCCTCAATGCTCTTCAACTTCGTACTTATTTGGCTTTATAAATATTTTATGATATGAACGTCACTGATGAGTCTTATGTAGATGAAACGCGCGTCTGGCGTACAATTATAATCCTGGTACCTTTGATAACAAGTTACACCACTGGGTCGATGCCACTGCTGGTGGAGGTTTCGTTCCCGAAGGTATCACCATCCCAGTAGTCAGCACTTCGGTGTTGACATGAATATCAATTATGTGGTCATTTTATTAAATTTCCTGTTTACAAAACTTTGAATTTATTGAAAAAATAAGGATTTTCTTATCCCAGAAATAGATTACCTTAGCCGTATTTGGCACAACTTTTTGGAATTTTGGACCCTCAATGCTCTTCAACTTCGTACTTATTTGGCTTTATAAAAATTTTGATATGAGCGTCACTGATGAGTCTTATGTAGATAAAACGCGCGTCTGGCGTACTAAATTATTATCCGGGTACCTTTGATAACTATTTACACCACTGGGTCGATGCCACTGCTGGTGAACGTTTCGTCCCCGAGGGTATCACCAGCCCAGTAGTCAGCACTTCGGTGTTGACATGAATATCAATTATGTGGTCATTTTTATAAATTTCCTGTTTAGAAAACTTTGAATTTATTGAAAAACTAAGGTTTTTCTTATCCCAGGAATAGATAACCTTAGCCGTATTTGGCACAACTTTTTGGAATTTTGGACCCTCAATGCTCTTCAACTTCGTACTTATTTGGCTTTATAACTATTTTGATATGAACGTCACTGATGAGTCTTATGTAGATGAAACGCGCGTCTGGCGTACAATTATAATCCTGGTGCCTTTGATAACAAGTTACACTACTGGGTCGATGCCACTAGTTGCTGGTGGAGGTTTCGTTCCCGAAGGTATCACCATCCCAGTAGTCAGCACTTCGGTGTTGACATGAATATCAATTATGTGGTCATTTTTATAAATTTCCTGTTTACAAAACTTTGAATTTATTGAAAAACTAAGGATTTTCTTATCCCAGGAATAGATTACATTAGCCGTATTTGGCACAACTTTTTGGAATTTTGGACCCTCAATGCTCTTCAACTTCGTACTTATTTGGCTTTTATAAAATTTTGATATGAGCGTCACTGATGAGTCTTATGTAGATGAAACGCGCGTCTGGCGTACTAAATTATAATCCTGGTACCTTTGATAACTAATTACAACATTTGTAAATTTAAATACAACGATAATTTCATAATCTTCCGAATTAAAATGATATAAAACTTCCTTTTTTAAAGTGTTGAAGTCATTCCAAATCAGTATTTCTAATAAATTAACTTATGAGGAATTTTCACTTTGCATTTATAGTTCAGTGAATATGATATGGACCTCCTCGTTATTCCGATGCTCATGGAAAGATTGAAGAAATACTTTTGAACTTCCTGCCCACAAACTACAAAAGGTCCTGGCAATAGCAGAATGCATACTTGCTTTAAAAAAGAACCTGTTTACCCCATTTCTTCTTGGTTTGGGATTACAATTACACTATGCGTTTTGCTCTCAAAATTTGATAGGAAGTCCAAATTCTCATGGTTTTGAACATCCTGCTCTGAAGTATGTAGATATCTGACTAGTTTAGCTAATTTTAAAATAGACAGAATCCATGACATGCCCCATATACCAAATGGCATTGATCTATTTAAAGAAGTTGGTTGTAATATACAGCATACAGGAGGGAGGAGAAAATATTGACATAAATGCTGAGACAATCGATGGTAAAAATAACATTCACTGCATGGCTAGAGCTGTATTTCAGTATCAAAAGGAATAACCAAACGCCACACAAAAGTTCCATCAATGTTTAACGGGAATAGAACGATCTTTGACGTTGGATGATTCGAATACCAATCGTATGGCAATGTTTCCTTTCGACAAGCCAACAGAACGATATGGACCTACTCGTTACTCTGGTGTTGATGGGAAGATAGTGTCTTGTTTCATGGAAAATCTAGATATATTTGACATGTCTTTGGTATTTCTGCGAGTTCTGTCGAGACGGAACCTAAATTTGATTCCGTTTTCCGCAGAAAGTACTGAATAAATTGTTCCATTTTGGACTGGTTCTTACAAAAGTCTATCAGAGGTTAAATCTGAATTTTCGTTTGTAGCCTTGACTCCGGTTACATATGGCAAGCCTAGCGACATGGCAACAATATTTACGACTATGAAACAATATTTAGATATGTCAAAACGTGCCGGTCAACAATATGCTGTGCAAATGTTTTACAATTAATTGTATGATATTGCTAAACAATTGAAATGGTATTTGCCAAACCTTTTTTTAATTACACATTATAAGACTTGGAGGAAGTCATGGCCTTTTCTGTTTATAGCAACAGTTTGCAAGATATAGGCATCAGCTGGGCTTTATGACCTTCTTGTTGACTCTGGAACTTATGCTCCTAAAACTAGTACGGTAGATCAGATGATTGTTGGAAAAGAGTTTAATCGTTGTGTTCGAGCATTAACTTTAGCCTATGGGGCTCTCGTTGCTCCTTTGTTTGATTTAAAAGCATTTCTTCGATTGGTGCAAAGTCGAAAACGGTTTTAAATAATATTGAACAAAATGTATGGAAGGCGCTCTTTGACTGTCACAGTTCATTTGCTGAAGACCCAAATGCACTGAAGGTATTAAACAGTTCTTTTCTGTTTTTAAAGAACATGTGTTGCCATTGTTAGAAGAATTCAGAATACACTCTTGTTAACTATTACCAACCTTTGAAATTTGGAATATGTACAGTTGAGATATTGTTACATAACATTAGGTCTGAACGGAATGGGTTGTGGTTTTTACATTTGCAAATGGTAGCTGCAATGTTGCCATGCCTTTACATTACCAATCGGACGAACTATGCTAGGTGAATCTACCTGAAACGTTAAAATCCGTCTATTTGTCAAGTGAATTTTCAATCAGACAAAAACCTTGAGCATCAAACGGTATCTGTAGTGATTTGGCGACAGAAAAAAAACTATTATTTAAGATTCAAAAGGTTGTAGCGGTATCATATGACTGACAAGGAAAAACCCCGATTTACCTCGATTGATGCGTACAAGACATGTCCTTTCGCATTTTAGTTCTGAAATGAGATCAAGATCGGGATTATTCACAGATGCAGATACTGAACAGTCACGAAGAAGGCAAGCCAATGTCAATATCACGAGAGAAGAAGAATGTATCTGATTTGATAGGGTATGTGCATTCAAATATGACCGATCCATTTAACGTTGCCGATCATACTTAGTCATTGATAAATATTTCTACAGGGATGCAAGCCTCAAAAGATGTTCAGGATTTTCTTCTTAAATCTCGTGAACGTGGCAACCAGATGGTTAAATCTGCTGTGGAAGGTTGCGTTAATGAGTCTGAACCCCATATCTTCTACAGTCCTATTTCGAAATCTCCTCTCAATACCTTCAATGATATGACCAAGACCTCAAAACTAAAGTGTACATCAGGTGACTTTGTTAAGGCACATGTTAACTCAGTAATACTATTTCGTCGAGCTTTAGTTATTTCTAATGTCCGTGAGGATGTGACTGTAGACAGGATCTTGGCATATTCTATTGGTCCCATACCTTCAGCTCTGTTCGATGATGATGGTACCATGTGGAAGTGTCGTAAATCTAATATAGTTCACCTCCTTGAAGAGGAAATTTGCTATTCTTTCAACCTTCCATGTTATCAAAGGAACCAGGCTTATAATTTGAAACGCCAGACGCGCATTTTGTCTACAAAAGACTCATCAGTGACGCTCAGAAAGGAAAATAGAAAGCCAACAAGTATAAAGTTGAAGAGAATTGAGGACCAACATTCCAAAAAGTTGTGCTAAATACGCCTTAGGTAATCTATGTCTGGGATAAAAAAAATTCCTTAGTATTTCGAATAATTAATACTTTTGCAAACAGTCAATTTACAATAATGACAATATAATTAATATTATTGTCAGCACCAAAGTGTTGACTACTGGCTGGTGAAATATATCTTTAGAAGAAATGCGGTGTAAAAAAATGAATTGAGAGTCGGTTGATGTTCCATCGTCTATTTTCTTATTGTTGCTAGTCTGGATTCCCCTTAAAATGGGCATTTGGTGGTTTTATCATTTTCAAATTCAGTTGAAAATGGAGTGTCACAGGTTTTTTTTTCATTATAAATTTCTTGTTTAGTAACAATTCAGATATTATTTGGAGACTTTTTATAACCTCTTGTGAAATAAATTGACAAAAGTAAAAAAACTCAATCACTAAACAATTCAAACGAGAAACATATCCGGACGCATTTTTTTCTCGTTTTTCTTCCAAAATAACTCAATCTGAATAATCATATGAATGGATGACAAATTCGACTATGCACTATGCCTATAGGACACAGAGGCATGATAATTGATTTATTGTGGAAAGAAGAGAAGCGACACCCAAAATGAGGTTTTCTCGTTTAATAGTATAGATATGTTATGGAGAAGATATCATTATACATGTAGCGGAAGGAATGCGAAATTAAATGTTTAAATGAAAAGAATGAAATCTTGTAAAATGTTACATGAAAATTGAATCATTACTTAACAACAAATAACTCTGACCGGTTGCTCAATGGTGTGGCTAAGATTCATTTGGTTTAAACTAATAATAAAATTTAGAAGACAAAAATATATAAAAGATATGGTAGATTTAATTATTTTATTGACTATTATGCATTTCCTTTGCATAATCTTCATTACACGATTATTTTTTCTCTCATTATTTCTTTTAAGTATGATCGATATGTATATCATATCACCGGTTATTGATAATATACGAAATGAAATATAATAGCTCTGTTCACTGTTGCTTTACTCAATGCTTACCGAACATTTATTTGTTAAACAAAGAAAGTACAACGTAAGCGTAATTAATACAAAACGAATACAACAAAAAAAAAAAAAACCACGTTATGTATACCCTAGGTTACCGACAGAAGCTCTTTAGAAATACAACTGGGTGGGAAATAATGTAAAAAGGGAAGTCGAGCGGTTATTTGTATTGTCAACTTTAACAGCAGTGAACAAATTTTCGAAAACAAAAATCAGGCGTCGTTTAGACATGAACTTATAAAACTTTGAATCATATTACAGACAATCGTATTTACATATAAAATAAGAAAATGCTGTATGGTTACCAAAGAGACTTTCCTCTACCAGAGAACAAATCGTATTTGAAGCAGGTGTAACTGCACCAGATTATGATTAACATTAAGAATTTCGAATTTTAACAAATCTCAAAAGTTTTGCTTCAAACATATGAATCTACTAGTCTGGCTTGTATACCATAAATACATGTTTCCATTGGCTAATTATAAAAAAAGGAAATAATATATATCTATTTGTAATGCAAACATAAGTTAAAAATTGTGAAGTCTGGTGTTTAACATTGACCTTAATAAGAATTGCAAAACATGTATTTATAAATCGTTGAGATTTTAAATATAAATGTTTTTATTTTTTTAGTGAAAGAAACTTTTGAATGAATGCATAAAGAACAATAATGTGCATTATCTTTGACCCGAACAAAATAGTAATGACCTGACATGTTGAAAACAGATCATGTTCTAGTTTGTGTAACATATTAAATGAATTTCTTTTGAAAATGTGTTTAAAACTACGCCCAGCATTCTCCAATATTTGTTTTTACATGGGTGTTTGGTTGCAAATTGGTCGTAATGTCGGCGATCTGAATTCAAAGTCGGCTGATTGTTTATTGTTTAATAGCGTAGACTAGTGGTATTAACCATATGTGGATTCTAAAATTGAGAGTCTAGTATTGACCTAAATTTGAATACTAAAAAAAAACATGTTTAAAATTTGAATTTAGATACTGAATCTAAACTTTTTAAAAATCATCATGATATCTTATCTGTTTTTTTTATTATTATTAAAGTAAACTTTTGAATATGGAAAAATAATGTTATTTATTTAATTTCCAACAGAAAAGTAATGAAAAACAGATAGAAGTGTTTGACAATACGGTATGGGCTTTGCTCATTGTTGAAGGCCGTACGGTAACCTATAGTTGTTATTTTTTTGTGTCATTTTGGTCTCTTGTGGAGAGTTGTCTCATTGGCAATCATACCACATCTTCTTTTTTTATATTGAATCTACACCAGAAGGCAACCAATATTTACAGACGTGGATATTTGGTTGAAAATAGGTCGAAACGTCGGTGACCGTAATTCAACGTCGACCGGCAAATATCTGTCAGACGTTTTATAACAATGTCTATATAAACTTGATCGTATATAATATCAACACAATGTCGGATGCCATCTGTCGGCTAGATGTCTAAATTAATCTAAAATATGTTAAATCACGCGTACACGAAAATGAAGTCTTGAATTATATATTATCCTTTTACATTACTTTAAGAATCATATACTTATACTAGAACACACATGTGATATCACGGGTCCGTGACTGAATTAAAGTATATAACTATGCGCAAGCCTTATTTTAGTATTAGTAAATGTCATCTGATAAAGTCATGTCGATTATAAGATACACATTTTTTCTCTGCTTTTAAGTCTTTCTGTTTGAACCCGTTGAACTGGAACTTATCAGTTATTGATAATATTAACTATTTGGAAAACAAAAGGTCCTGGAATGGAGTATTTTTTAATCAACAGCATTGTCCTATATAAGTTATAAATAAAGTTGAATTCTTTGCTTTGCTGTTTTACGTCATGCCCACTAACAAATTGAAAACTGTACCTATACGCCTTATTTTTAGTCCAGATTTTTAGTATTCGTATTGTTATCTTAGAAAGTCTTACAGATTGAAATACTACAATAGGTAACAATTTTACAATTTAGAAGTGTTAAATTAACCCTGTGGTTATGACCCGTGTATATAGCATATTAGTCCTGAATACAACGTTTGGTGGTGCGCCTGTCAGATGCGGAACGTACAGATAAGGTAACAGGTGAATATACTATTGGTATCGGTAGCGGACTCGACCCGGAACTTCTTAATTATTGGCAATATTAATTACAGGGCCTGGAGTGGTGTAATTTTTAATCTACACCTTTGTACTATATTAGTTATATATAAAGTTGAATTCTGTGATTCGTCGTTTTTACGTGATGACGGCTGACAAATTGGACCTCGTAATTTTAGTATTATAGATAATTACATTAGATGTATGTTTCATTATAATACGTTATTCTGATTGGCGACCTTCACATCACGTGTTATTCCTTAAGCAGTTGTATCACACAACAAAACTTATTATTCATGATGACACGAGGTCCCATAATAAAGTGCACAGGTAAATTAAATAAAAACTTGATGTAAATCATGTTTTTATGATCCTAGCTAAAAAATGTAATTATAAGTATTGAATGCTTATTTTTGTAACTTCATAGGGTTGTAAAAGCGTTGACCGTGTGCACATTTTTTAGAATGAAGCGCTTCCGCGCTGCATACAAAATGTACTTCGGTCAATGCTTTTACACCCCAATAAAGTTATAAAAAGAAGCATTCAATTCTCAAGTAAATAATGTAATGAACCTTAAAATATATAGAGTTTTATATAGCCCTCTACCAAGATAAATAACATCGAATATGCCTTAATGCATTGATTACTTCAATGCCAGCTTACCGTCACACTTCCCTTTTACCAAAGAACATTTGCGCTTTGAGTTGACGCAATCATCACTACACTCTTTAAGGGTGCTCGCTCCTCTTGTGTTTTAATTTTGCCAGATATTCGGAATCCTCTGGTTTTATCCATGTAGTGACATTACATTGTTGCCCACTAACTCCTACTTTTCTATCATTAATATGATTACATGTAGTTTAAAATATCGTCTTTGAAAATCTTACAAAATCCTTGTTATTTTTTCATCGTTTTTGAAAGAAAAATGGTGCCAATGTTAATTGTATGAAAAATCTAGAGATAATTATTTCCCGCCAAAGTTTAAAGGCTTATTTATCGAGCGACCGGGTCGACCCTTCATTTTTTTTCTGCTTTTTTATTTTCTAATAAATTGATAGTTATTGTATACTATCAATTTATAACAGTCTTTTAAAAAGCTTTAAATGCAGAATTTCGACAACCGTGCATTTACGGTTTTATATGTAAACATTGCATAATTCTTATGTTATAGACCATACTGAATGGTATACAAAAACTGATCAAACAGAGTTATGAGGTAGAACGACTGAAATTTAACGGTCACAATCACGTATTGAATGTCTCGATACTTTATCGACATGTTTCGCGGTCTAAGATCTTTGGATATCAGAAAAATAGTCCTGAACTGTAATTTTCCCGGTTGAGTTTTCATCGATTGTGACATTTAATAGAGTGTAGTTCGCATAGAGGGTGATGCATGCATATAAGGCGACGCTTATCTGTTTATTACTTTTGAAGGTCATGCGATTCCCGCAGCGTTAGTTGATGTGTTTCTTTTAAACAAATGTACGAGATTTTAAAATCAAAAAAAATAAAATACACTTTTTGAATCCAGCGCTAAATTCCTTTCACTTATATTTCTCATTTCTTGTTGTTTCTTCTTCTTGAAGAAAATCAGTTTTGTTATTCTTAAACTTTAGATCTTTTTTCCCTTTTCATTCTTTAAAAATCAACGACCCACATCTTAAAAGTGACGGTGGTTATATCTTTACTCTATTATTTAACCGTGTAGTTTAAACACTATGTGTAATACTGTGAATACCTTGCATAGAGAGTAAAATTGTCGTCACTTGGTTTTATCATATTTAGACCGACCTGAGGACATTTACAATCAAATCGAATTATCTTTTGTTTTAGAGATATTAAAATTATGTTTTTAAGATTGATAAAATGAGAATAACGTTTATCAAACGAAATGTGCTTACCTGAAACTATTTGATCAAGAGTCAAATAAGACAAAGATGATGAAATTAATGTGTAATGTTGTCCATTATGAGTTATTGACTTGTAAGTACAGTGTCCATTGTGCAATATCATCACACATTTATCATTGTAGTTAAATGTTATTTGATATAACTTCCATCTGAACACAACGAATTCCGCATTTGCACTTTAAAAAGCTGTTTTGTGATTCATTCGGACAAACCCAAAAATGTATAATTGTATTATGTACCTTACATTGCGACTGATTTAAAATAACTCGTATTTTAAATCAAAATTTTAAACAAGATACCTGATATTTTTCAATAGAAAACTGACAGACCATGCAAATGATCTTTAAACTAAATTTGAAGTCTGGTATTTAACATTGACCTAAATTAGAATTGAAAAAATGTATCTAAAACTCGTCCAGATTTTAAAATTTAAATGTTTTTTTATGTTTTTAGTAAAAGAAACTTTTGAATGAATGCATAAGGAACAATAATATTCATTATCTATAATCCCAACAAAAGAGTAATGACCTGACATGTTTAAAACAGATCATGTGAAAATGTGTTTAAAACTACCCCAAAAAAACACCATATGTTGTATAGAAGTGGATGTTTGGTTGAAAATAGGTGGTAAAGTTGGCGACCTGAATTAAAAGTCGGTTGACAAACGTCAGTCTGACGTTATTGAACCTTGGTTTTTGATCGCAATCTTATACAACGCCAACTCAACGTCTGCTTGTTTGGCTTTATAAATATATATTTTGAAATGAGCGTCATTGATGAGTCTTATGTAGACGAAACGCGCGTCTGGCGTACTAAATTATAATCCTGGTACCTTTGATAACTATTTACACCACTGGGTCAATGTAGTCAGCACTTCGGTGTTGACCTGAATATCAATTATGTGGTCATTTTTATAAATTTCCTGAATATAAAACTTTGAATTTTCGATAAACTAAGGATTTTCTTATCCCAGGAATATATTACCTTAGCCGTATTTGGCACCACTTTTGGGAATTTTGGATCCTCAATGCTCTTCAACTTCGTACTTGTTTGGCTTAGCTTTATAAATAAATATTTTGATATGAGCGTCACTGATGAGTCTTATGTAGACGAAACGCGCGTCTGACGTACTAAAGTATAATCCTGGTACCTTTGATAACTATATAGTCATATGTCGGTCTGTACTTATTGTTTACTTTTTACTAATTGACCTACAATTGTTTACTTTTTACACATTGTGACTTGGATGGAGAGTGGTCTCATTGACACCCATACCACATCTTCTTATTTCTAATAAAACAAAAACAAAGAAACATATACTGAACGAATAAGATTGGTGTATGACACAATATAAATACAATATTAAAACTTAGGTGCCTATATAACAAAGATGTTACAGGTATTAATAAAAAAGAAAAAAAAGATGTAGAAAGAAAGTCAATAAGACAACTCTTACCTGAGACAATATAGCGTTGAATGAAACAACTTACTCCGGTAAATTTAAATTTAATAATTTTGATGTTAGGATAAAATTGAGAATGGAAATGGGGAATATGCCAAAAAGACAACAACCCGACCATAGAAAAAAACAACAGCAGAAGGTCACCAACAGGTCTTCAATGTAGCGAGAAATTCCCGCACCCGGAGGCGTCCTTCAGCTGGCCCCTAAACAAATATATGCTAGTTCAGTGATAATGAACGCCATACTAATTTCCAAATTGTACACAAGAAACTAAAATTAAAAATAACACAAGACTAACAAAGCCCAGAGGCTCCTGACTTGGGTCAGGCGCAAAAATGCGGCGGGGTTAAACATGTTTGTGAGATCTCAACCCTCCCCCTATACCTCTAGCCAATGTAGAAAAGTACACACATAACAATACGCACATTAAAATTCAGTTCAAGAGAAGTCCGAGTCTGATGTCAGAAGGAGTACGGAAGTAAACATTTCTTTACACAACTAATAAAATTATTGTTCAGAGTAAGAGTACAGAAGTGCACTTTTAGCGTCATAATAAAGACTTATAAAAGATGGTATCGCTTGCTATTAGCTTGGGAATCATTAATAATATACTTAAATATATTTTCGAAAGCATTAGTTCTTTTATTAATATATAAACTCTTAGTGCTTATTGTTCATAGTAAATGAGCTGAAATATATAGGTGAATTTATCTCATCCTTATAAATATACTTAATGTAATATTAGATGCCCAACACATTAAACCTGCGCCATCTGGCCTAAGTTGTCATGCCTACATCAAAAGTCCGTCAGATTGGTTTCTACGTGATTAATTGATTGATCTTAATCATCAAAAAGGTTGAGTGCTTACAAATTTTAAACCCCGCCACATACTTTAGGGTGCCTGTCCTAATTTAGGTTCCTGTAGTTCAGTGGTTGTCGTTGGTTCGTGTCTGTCATATTGTTTGTCCATGTTGTCGTAAATTGTTTTCTGATTAATACGGCCGTTGGCCTTCTCGTTTGAATTGTTTAAAATTTTTAATTTTTTAGGGAAACATTCTACACCAGCTATAAATACACAATCAAGACAGTTTCAGTACATTGTTTCATTTTTTATTATGCTTTCAAATATAAGTTGATTTAACAGACAAGAATGTGTAAATTATCAGCTGTCATGTGTTTGATTTTCATCGCTGTCCATGTTGGGAAAGTAATTGTGACATTCACCATTACGTCGGACATCTGAAGTCTGGCAGTGAATGCTTCCACCAAATCTGTACGAATCTCTGTATGGTTCATGGATACATTTAATACCTGAAATATATATAAATATTTAACCATCTGTACGAATCCTTGTATGGTACACATATACATTTAATACCTGAAATATATATAAATACTAAATGATCTGTACAAATCTCTGTATGGTACACGGATGCATTAATTACATGAATTATATATATAAATATTTAACAATCTGTACGAATCTCTGTACGGTACACGGATACATTTAATACCTGAATATATATAAATATTTAACAATCTGTACGAATCTCTGTATGGTACACGGATACATTTAATACCTGAAATATATATAAATATTTAACAATCTGTACGAATCTCTCTATGGTACACGGATGAATTTAATACCTGAAATATATATAAATATTTAACAATCTGTAGGAATCTCTGTATTGTACACGGATACATTTAATACCTGAAATATATATAAATATTTAACAATCTGTACCAACCTCTGTATGGTACACGGATACATTTAATACCTGAAATATATATATAAATATTTAACAATCTTTACGAATCTCTGTACGGTCCACGGATACATTTAATACCTGAATATATATAAATATTTAACAATCTGTACGCAAATCTGTATGGTACAGGTATACATTTAATACCTGAAATATATATAATTATTTAACAATCTGTACGAATCTCTGTATGGTACACGGATACATTTAATACCTGAAATATATATAATATTTAACAATCTGTACGAATCTCTGTATGGTACACGGATACATTTAATACCTAAAATATATATCAATATTTAACAATCTGTACGAATTTCTGTATGGTTCATGGATACATTTAATACCTGAAATATATATAAATATTTAACAATCTGTTCGAATCTCTGTATGGTACACGGATACATTTTATACCTGAAATATATATATAAATATTTAACAATCTGTACGAATCTTTGTACGACACACGGATACATTTCATACCTGAAATATATATAATTATTTAACAATCTGTACGAATCTCTGTATAGTACACGGATACATTTAATACCTGAAATATATATATAATTATTTAACAATCTAACAGAATCTCTGTATGGTACACCGCTACATTTTATACCTGAAATATATATAATTATTTAACAATCTGTACGAATCTCTGTATGGTACACAGATACATTTAATATCTGAAATATTTATAACTATTTAACAATCTGTACAAATCTCTGTATGGTAAACGGATACATTTAATACCTGAAATATATATAAATATTTAACAATCTGTAAGAATCTCTGTATGGTACACGGATACAATTAATACCTGAATTATATATTTAAATATTTAACAATCTGTACGAATCTCTGTATGATACACGGATACATTTAATACCTGAAATATATATAATTATTTCACAATCTGTACAAGTCTCTGTACGGTACACGGATACTTTAAATACATGAAATATATATTTAAATATTTAACAATCTGTACGAATCTCTGTATGGTACACGGATGCATTTAATACGTGAAATATATATTATATTTAACAATCTGTACAAATCTCTGTACGGTTCACGGATACATTTAATACCTGAAATATATATATAAACATTTACCAATCTGTACGAATCTCTGTACAGTACACAGAAACATGTTATACCTAAAATATGTATAAATATTTAACAATATGAATCTCTTCATGGTTTACAGATACATTTTATTTGAAATATATTGAGATTATATAATCTGAAAACAGTCTCTGTATGGAAAACTGATTCATTTGACACCTGAAAGATATTCAATGTCACATTTTATGACCTTCAAAACAACCATTTTAAAATAATAACTGAATGTAATAAATAATAAGACTTAACATAATGTGTCATTTTTCAACTATTTAAGATTTTCATTTTCATTTGAAATTTTGAAGCAGCCATTTTGTTTTGATTTTAGGTAAAATGTAGTTATCATCATCTGGAGATAATTACAAGATAAATGAATGGGTCAACTAATTTGCACATGTGCAAAATATGAGCAGCTGCTCATATGCACAATCTGATAAAATGCACATGTATGTGAAATGCAAGCTCATATGCGCATTTGCAAGTGAGGTTTTTAACATGCAATTAGGTAAGTTTCACATGTGGTTTTTTTGCTCACAAAATGCTCACCTAATTTGCATGTTAAAAACCTGGTGTGCAATCATGTTAGTTTCTAATGTTAGATCTTATGTGCAACTTGTTAGCACCATTTGGTAAGGGCAGTAACTGAAAGCTAATACAAAGACAAATTACACAAATAAATAATCAAGTTCCCTTCAAACTTAAATAAAGTGCAGCCACTATTTAAGATAGAATATTCTAACCAAGAATTAAACAGAATAAAAGAAGAATGTGTCTGAGCACATGAATTCCCACGCTCAAGCTTCAAACAAAAGAAAATTGGACGGATATATGGAAAGATTGGATATGGGATGGTCAAGGGTAAAACTTGATGCCCACATAGCCTATGACAGGCATATACAAGTATAGATTATCGGGTTTTCTACACATTGATATCGTAAAATATCAGCCGCGAGCCACAATGTGAACCTTTTTGGCGAGTGAGCGTAGCGAACGAGCTAAAAGTTTCACATTGTGTCGAGCGGCTGATATTTTACGATATCTATACGTAGAAAAACCCGATTATCTGTTTATCGTTCTATTAATGGTCTTTTTTCCTCTCCCTAAGACGGTTTTACGCTTGACGAAAGCAAGCTTGATAACGTCTCTTCTCACATTGTGACGTCGTTGATAACGCCTAGTCTCGTTTTGAAGTCTTGATACGAGAATTACTGAGCGACAGAGCAGGGTGATATAGGCGTAGGGAAGGACGATAAATAGATTTATCATACCTAATGATTCAAGGAAGTTGATGGTAGATATTTCAGTTTCTTCAACAGTGGCTTTATCTGGTCCTATCATCAACAGATTTGTACTCAGCCAGACTCACAGGACTTGGGTACAACCATACTGTTAGGAAATGGAGCATCTAATATCTAGAAAATAAATCAGAAAGTAAATTTAGGGTTTCTTCCGTGTATACATACATCATGTATATGGTACATGGAGCAAGCATTATCAAAATGGGTTAACTATCTGTATATGCAAATTTATATTTTCACTGTATTTGACACCAACAGAAACTTGAGATTTCAAAGTGCCTTCCCTGGGTCTATTGTACATTTTTATGAATCATGCCTTTCTCGTAAATTGACATTATACAACTTAAAATTACATTTAACATCATGAATATTGTTACCTTTTTCTGTTTCAAACTATGAAAAAATAACAAGGATTTTATAAGATTTTGATTTTTTTTTTAAACAATATGTATTAAAATTATGAAAACAAAAGCAGTGGTCAGCGAGCAAAATTTTTAATGGCACAACATGGATAAAACCTGAGGATTCTGAATATCTGAGAAAAAGTAAACCAGAGTGCACACGCTGAAATGTCTCGCCTTCTATAATAGCCATTGATATTATGTTGATAGTCTTAAATACATAGCTTTACTACAACTATCACAGAAATTAACATGATCCAAGAAAATGAGGTCAAGGTCATAAAAACCCGAGAAGAAATACATGTATACCTTACAATCTTTCAGTACACTATATATAGTTAACCTATAGTTATAGTTAAAGAAAAACAAACCAAAACACAAAAACCTTAACACTGAGCAATGAACTGTGAAAATGAGGTCAAGGTCAAATAAAACCGGTGAGATTGACATCTTCATTATAAAATCTCTCCATGCACCAAATATAGTTGGCCTATTGCATAAAGTATTAGAAAAAAATTCGTAAGGGTTCCGCGGAACTCAGTCTCGCCTATTTTATTCTGTTAATCGCAAGCTCAACAAAAATGAGGAAAAAATCAATAAAAATATTCCTCTTGATACTAACTTTTGATTGTAAGAAACTTCTGTCCAAGTTTGGTAAAAATCCAGGATAGTTTATGAATCTAATAAATGTTTAAAAACTTTAACTGCAGACTGAATAAAATGTTTACTGGAAGAAACAAAATAGATACCAGCATTTGATCTTAAAGAAGCTTCTGTCCAAGTTTGGTACAAATCCAAAATAGTATAAGAAAATTATTAAAATTTCAAAAACTTTAACCAGAGTGAATGTAATATTTCCTTGCAGAAAAACTAAGTCCATGTATCCTGAATCAATCACCTAGATTATATCTACTAAGACTAAATGTATCTATTCAATTTTGAAAATAAAATCACAAGCCAAATTAGAGGCTCCATGGAGCCTGATTTCAAATATTTTGATAAACTGTGAAAGTAGTAGAGCCAGGAACCCCAATTAACAGCCCTGTAAACTTCAACTATAAAAGTAAATCATTAGTATTGCTAAATGCCTCATAATTGAAAGTATAATAAGATCAGTTATATATCGCTTCCTATGTATAAAAATATTTGCCTGAGGTAAGAACAGATTTAATTTAAATCCATTTTTCTAGAAATTTGTCAACCTTTTTTACCTGTTTTTATTATTTTATGCGGAACAAATATGCCGTCATTCAAATCTCCAAAAATAATTAATATTTGCAAAAATATCAATATTTAGAAGTTATATTCTTATAAATTGGTACTTTTAAATGAAAATGTACATTAAACATCTGCATTCCTGTATCAAATTTTGCTAACTTGATGGAAAATCTGGACCTTTGATTCTCTGTTTTTTACAATCCAAGATGGAGGAAGACACCCATACCACCTTAATTTGTTGTTGTAGAAGATTTAGAAAGATTACGATTCGGAAAAGGGCCAATGCGGACAGGTCAGATTTAATAAATAAATAAACTTCTAAATAAAAAAGAGAAGTATCAAAACAATGAAAATTTTTATTATTTTTTCATATTTTATATATTTTACTGGCGGGTGCATTCATACCATTTTTATATCTATTGTAAACAACAAATGTTAATCGCTTCTCACAGAGACGTAAACCCAATGAACAAAGCTGCAAAGTTGGAAATGAAATAATTTAACATGCCAAAGTTATACATGGAGTAAATTAACTCAAACGGCAATAAAAGAAATAGAAGGAAAACAAAAACAGCACGAAATAAAAAAAAAAAACTTAGAAAAACAGAAACATAGTATTGAAAAAAAATCAAAAAGGTAGAAATATGAAGTGTATAGGTCTGCATTTGTTGAGAATATGATTGAATTGTTCTATCCCAGGCTGATTTTATGTATTTTGCTTGACCTGTTCGTAGGTCACGGAATGTCTTCAGTTACTTGTTAAATCTTATTATCAGGTATCGGGTCATATACTGTACACTGTATTATCAGTTTATAATTTATGTGTGTACTTATTTTCTTTCTTTTTTGTTGCTTCTTTCGTCTTTGATAAAGATGTCTGCACTCTTTGATTTCCTTGAGGTTCAGTTTTGGGTTAATCTGATTTTGATATCATCCTGAATTGTCCTTGGTATATGAGTCTTGCTACAATTCGCCTGATTTTATGTTTTTCATTGTGATTTTTCTTTAAGCCGAATCATCAGACATTGCCTATTCTAATCAATTTGCTTATTTTCAGTCATTTTCAATTGATAAAGAAGTTTAACGTGAAAAAATGCGAGGACACGCATTTAACGGGTTGCGTCTTTTTGTCAACGGATAGTTGTTTAGTAGCCAACTACTTTACAGATAAACTTTATTTCATTGAATACAACAGAGTTGATGATGATAATCAAGTGTCTAGAGTTCGTGTTACGTCTTTCCCATACGATATCACAGTGACAGATTGTGATTGCATTGCCGTTACTTACGGATATAAACAATTCATTGAAACACTGGATAGTCATGATTTCCGTGTTCTACAGACCTTTCGTCCACAAGAAGACTGTTTTGGTATAACACACCAAAATGAGAAACTTTACGTCGTAGGAAAAGATAAGATTGTTGTTCTGGATTTATCAGGTTGGAAGCAGATCGTCTTGGTTATAGAGCACACAACTTACATTGCAGTTTTCGAAGACAAACTTTTCTATACTAATAGAAATACAAATTTAGTGCATTGTAGTAATATGAATGGACAAGATTTGTGGCAATTTAGGCATAGAGTAATCATACATCCGACTGGCATAGCAATAGACCTTAATCAGAACGTATATGTCGTAGGTCACTGGTCAAATAATCTATTAGTTATAGGCAATAGTGGCAAATACTGCAATACATTACTGTCAGAAGATTAAGGTTTAATTCAACCACATGCAATTTGTTATGACAAACATAGAAATACATTATTACTTTGTGATAAATTGAGTGGGAACTTATACGCCTTATATGACGTTTCTTAAATATTATTCAAATATCGAAAGTACAATCGAAAGAAAAGGAAAACTTACAACTGTATTAACAAGTGACTAAATGATTTGAAAGAGTTAAAAATAAATGTATGACGGTCATTTTTTTTATGTGAGTGATTCCACGAGGCCTATCGGCTTAATGACTAAAATATTTAGTAATAAAAGTAATTATTATAGTGTTATCTCAGTTATTCTAAAGATATCCTTAAACTCTAAATGTTATTCAAGAATATGCATTCCTGTTTAATTTTGGTACAACATACGAAAACGATACCTGCAATCAAGTATTGTCGACACTGGACGCGCGTGAACTCTACACTTACCAATGCCGCTCAAATCATACAAATTCAATAGCCAAATTAAGTACAGAGTTTATACTAAAATTTATGATAAAAGAGATCATTTTTAGTTTTCGTTAATTATAAATTTTTAGATGGTGACGTTCCCTTGTCACCATCTTACGGTGTTTATATACCTCAACTTGTACGATTCGCTCGTGTATGTAACAATATTTTAGATTTTAACGAGACAAATTGATGTATTACTGAAAAATTATTACACCAGGGTTTTCGATATCACAAACTAGTCAAAACATTTACTAAATTTTATCATCGGTATAGGGACATCATTCTTAAATATAGCTTAGCATGCATCTACTTCTTATTCGTTCAGGTATTGCACATAAATTTTTTATGGAAATATTCTTTATAAAGCACAAAAATGTCAGTCTTCACCTCAGAAGCTAACAAAACCTTTAAATAGACATGAAGAAGGGATGTTATAGATAATGCATATTTTAAGGTTTTTCTTGTCGTAGAACACACGGAGGTGTGTTCTACGACAAGAAAAACCTTAAAATATGCATTATCTGACTTATATACCGTCAAAACATTATTAATTTTATAAAGATTTGTAAAATTAAGTATCCTATTTTACCGACAACACTAAAGTGGAATATTCCTTTCTAACGCGTTCAGGTTTTAATATGCCCTGCAGCTGGGAAATAAAACTCACTAAATAATATAGATATAAACCTTTCAAAAATTAATATCGTTACACAATAAAAATATTACTGTAACTGCATGAAGTAAGACACAAATGTATTGTTACCATCCAATAACGGTGTATGACAAATACAAGACACATTGTAAGTAATTTATTGTACCACTTAGCTTATGGAAAAGGGGGAGGGGGTATGTTTTTTCTTCTTCTATTTGTTATGTTATTTCTATCGCGGAAAAGTGGTTATTGTTTTAACAATTTTACTTGAATCGAAAGAAAAATTCAGAAAGATTGTCTTTTGAATAGCAATACATTTTATTAAATGATAATCAGGATATAATTATATACCCTCCGCACCCGACCCTTTCGTGAGTTACTTTAATGTTATTCAATAGACTATAAGATTATCTTATTAGTTGATCATTTGATAGAGTAAAAGGTATACATAAATTTTAAAAAGTTAAGAACTGACACGAAGACGAATATAAATACATGTAGGTCACAGTATGATTTCCTATTCAGTGTGTATTGTTCTGAACATGCATGGAATACTTGCCACTGGACGTTAAACAAGCAACCAAAAATCAATCAACCTATTCAGTTTGACTCAATGTTTATCAAGGAAAATAATGACCTCACACAGGTCATTATTTTATGCCTTTGAGCATATTTCATTGAAACATGGTATCGTCCGGGTTGATTCTGAAAAAGAATGACCTGTCGTTCTGAAAGAAAATAACTCCATATAGGTATATAAAGTTACGATAATGTTGTCAGGTCATTTAAGATTGCATATTTTGGCGTTAATATTGATTCACTTATAGGGTCTTTGCATCGGAACTAATCACATAAATTTACAAAACCAGTTGTTGGCATCACACGGCTTATGTTCTTCTCTTATATGTTATGATGTTATGATACTAAACCCCTAACGGGAAGGATTATGCCTGATATTCATATGATAAAGACACAATCTTTCAATCAGTTTAATTAAAGTCTGGAGCTTGCATGTCAGTTAACTGCTAGCAGTCTGTTGTTATTTATGTATAATTGTCATTTTGTTTATTTTCTTTGGTTACATCTTCTGACATCACACACTGACCTCTCCTGACCTGAATTTTTTTAATGTGCGTATTGTTATGCGTTTTCTTTTCTACATTGGCTAGAATTATAGGGAGAGGGTTGAGATCTCATAAACATGTTTAACCCTGCCGCATGTTTGCGCCTATCCCAAGCCAGCCTCTGGCCTTTGTTAGTCTTGTATTATTTTTAATTTTAGTTTCTTGTGTTCAATTTGGAGTTAAGTATGGCGTTCATTATCACTGAACTAGTATATATGTAAGACTCAGATCGACGTCCGGGGTCTAATCGACGTCCGTTCCTCAATATGTTAGACTAAATTCGGCGTCCAGCCTTTAATCAACGTACGTTCCTCAAGTCGACGTCCAAATCTTTCGTCGCAATAAGATATCATCAAATCGTCGGGAAATGTTATGCCTTTCTTATTGACGGCCAATGTTATGCCTACCTTATCTACGGCCAATGTTATGCCTATCTTATCGACGGCCAATGTTATGCCTATATATCTTATCGACGGCCAATGTTATACTTATCTTATCGACGGCCAATGTTATGCCTATCTTATCGACGTCCATTTTTTGGCTTCACTAATTGCAGACTGAAGAGTGCAATCAATCGGACGTCGTTTTGGCAATACATGACATCAAATTGGACGTCAATTAGAGTATCAATATATTGGACGTCGATTAGAGTATCAATATATTGGACGTCGATTAGAGTATCAATATATTGGACGTCGATTTGAGATTGTGACGTCAGATTTGGACGTCGATTTGAGAAACGTACGTTGATTAAAGGCTGGACACCGAATTTTGCCTAACATATAAATTTGTTTAGGGGTCAGCTGAAGGACGCCTCCTGGTGCGGCAATTTCTCGCTGCATTGAAGGCCTGTTGGTGACCTCCTGTTGTTGTCTGTTCTATGGTCGGGTTGTTGTCTGTTTGACACGTTCCCCATTTTCATTCTCATTTTTATCAAAGAGCGCTGAGGACTAAACATGATTTGAATGTTTCAATATCACATACTATATCAACCCTCAACCAATACATTTCCTCGAGCAAAACTCGTGTCGATATATTGGGTCTAGCGGATTTATACGGATGTGATGACATGACCATTTCTTTATACATTTTGTAGTTTGCTTATTTGTTGTTAATATACGAGCACGTTATCTGTATGTTCCTTATGTCGTAACAACAGTCCCATTCTCTCTTTACGAATGTGACCTAAACAAAATTAGACTATTTATCCCTATATGTGACATTTTTACTTATCAGTATTGTGTCTATTTGTTTTGTTTACACATCGTTGTCAATATAATCGAATGTGATGCGACTGTCATACAAGTCAGAGGTTTAGCTAGCTTTAAAACCAGGTTCAATCCACTAGTGTCTACATTGAAAAACGTCTGTACAAAGCAAGAAATATGACAGTTGTTGTTTATCCATTTGATGTGTTTTATCTTTATATTTTGCCATGTTATTATTGACTTTTTATTTCTAATTTTCCTCGGTGTTCAGTATTTTTGTGATTCAATTTTTATTGACACTTTTTTGTATAGCATGTTCTCAAGAGTATATGCAGCGAAGAAAATGTTGAAATTTTCCAACTCAAATCCGAAATGAAAAATTTCCTTCACAGTGACTGTAAAATTTGTTAGTCATTTTATTTCAAATTCATGACCTTGTGTACTACTTGACTAAATTTGGTTCATTGTAAGAATATCAAACACTTATTTGCATATAAATATTTGCTGCAGGTATGTGGCAAACACAGATTTGGATATTAATGTTTGCTGTAGGCCTGCATCAAACACTTATTTATGGCAAATTGTGTGTTTCAGTAATGAATGGTGGGTGCGCTTGTGCAACCCTGTATCATATTAGGGAAGAGTTTGGTGTTCCAAAATATGTTCCAACACTGTCACATTCGGTATGTGTATGTCGAGATCAGTGACCTGTAGTTCAGTAGTTGTCTTCGTTTTAAGTTCATTATAAATCATTTGTTTATTGGGTATTTTTTTACAAAATTCATGCCGTTGGTTGTCAAGTTTGAATTGTTTTACAATAAATTTGACATAATTTATAACTAACTATACGCGTAGCATTGATTTTACTAATTGTGAAAGGCCGTATGATGACCTATCTAAAGTTTATTTACATCTCATTCATTTGTTCTCATGTGGATAGTTCTTTGTTTTACAAGCACACCTGTGCGTCTTCTTTGTAACGTTATAATATTGGTTGAACGTGTATTGTTACACCACTGGCATGGGAACATTGCTCGCTTGATAGCAAGATGTACGATATGAATTATGCTCACTGTTGAAGAAGATCGCATAGAGAGCAGCTTAATTGTTTAAGTTACCTGAAGTGTTTGACCTAGGTTTTTAATAAAGATTTGTCTCATTGGAATGCATATAAAAGTCTCCCTATTTTATATCTAGAGTTAACAAAATCTTAGTATAAAGAATAAGCAGTCATATTTTTGTACTGATCAATCTGGTACAGAAATCAAACAATTCTTTTCTTTCTCATCATAAATATTTATTAAATTAAATATCAGCAATTGTTTTTTATTCCTTCATTATTGTCTTTGTCAATATTACAACTGTCCTCACCAGCGGCTCCGTCAAACGAATGGTTGCTATGGTACAGAGGTCGACTAGTACAAACTACTTTTTTGTCAATTTCTTCATCATCCGATTGTTTTTCATACCGCCCTTGTTTCCGGTTAAGAATTAATGCGCATACAGAAAATGTCAGGACGATCGTACCAAACACAGCACCAACTGTAAAAGCTACTATTGTCATAGTTCTCTTTTCAGAAATGTATTCACAGTTTCCTTCTGATAATATAATTCTAAAAAACAAGAAATACATAATAGTATCAAATAATACATTTAAGTAGGCTTTTTTTATTTTTATTAATTTTTGAATGTATAAAATTATCGTACCTAATAGGATTCTATTGTCGGAAGCCAAGGCCAGAGGAAACTTTTATATTAAACATCAAAATTAGCACGTATAGTATATTCGTATATTTCACGAATGAAAGTCTGACTGCTATTCTTATAGGTCTGGATGAGGTATGATTAATGTATCCCCTTTTTATCAAAAGTACAGTAGTAGTTATTTATTATAATATATTAGTACAACAAATATCAAGCGGAAGATTCGTAGGCTTCAATTATAGTTTTCCCCTCATTCGGATTCTACACACAAATAACCTTCCATCGATACCTCCATTTGTCGATATGTATTTTCGCTAATTTCGATTATCGGGAGTTTCACATTCGTAACGATATAGTCCCTTGTTTAACGTTTTAGAAAAAAAGGAGGACAAAATTTGCAACATAAATTATAGACAAAACAGTTATTCAAAAGGGGAAACAACTCTTTATGTTCAATGAAAAGATGCTATCATTCGGCAATCCTCGGGAGAATCCGCTACTCTACTTCTGTCGTTAGATGAAGTTACGCAATCGGCCGAGCTGTGATGAATGGAGATGCAATATCAACGTACTTACTTATATTGTGTTGTCATTTCTCTTAATACTTCATAATACTTTCCATCAGACATATCAGATTCAATGATATCGTGGACTTGATTGATACAATCTTCTGTAAGAATCTTATCGGCAGTCGTTCCTGCTTCTGTGTATACCTACAAAGGAGAAAACATCGCATATTTTAGAATATAATTAATAGCTATTTATTATGAGGGGAGATAAATCCTTCATTAATTGTAAGGTTTTGTTATAATCTCGAGATTAACGAAATGTCTTTCGATTGGTAATTAGTTTCAATATCGCTTTTGTGTCTTCTTACTTTTCTTTTCTCCTGCCAGACTGAAATTCCACTGAATTATAAATTAACTAGTTATATTTCACTGCTAGATTTTTTATTTAATATTCCATCATGGCTTTGTTCATCAATTCACAGTGAAGTGAGACATTTTTCTGCGTTTTTTTTTTGTTCTGTGCTTAATTCCTTATTGTGACTTTGAGATGAAGATCAGCAATACAAGTGTTGTTCCTTTACTTTTGTGTTTTTGCTGTACACATACTGATTGTGTGTAATGTATGGATACCCCATACCCTTTCAATTTTATTATAGTACTGATGCATGTACTGGTAACCGATAACTGGTATCCATAATGAAAGATTATTCCAATAGTGCCGGTATACAGGGAGGTACTCGCACGCAAATTTTGATTGTAAAACGGTGCTAAGCATAAGTCAAATGATACATGGTGAAGCAGTTTATCTTGAAATTCGGGGTTTAATTCATTAATAAGTTTAATATACAGTAATTCAATCAAACAGTTATTTCGTCATAAAAGGGTATGAAATATTTGTCACTGGACGTTTATCAACCTATAATCCATCAATCGATATATTTGTTAGTGTATACCTTTCTGTCATCTTTTGATAGTAATATTACAATATCATTGTCACATTTCTGAAAGTTCCAGCTGTCTCGTATGAAGTGAATGAAGTCAACAGCAGAAACTTTTAGACTCCTGAAAAATCAATATAAAACAGTTTATATAAATACAAGAAGAGATGGGATATTTGTAAAAGAGACAAACCCCTAACTGTTTCCCCTTCCCCAACCCCAACTAAAAATACGACTAAATTACACAGATTGATTATTTACTTAAGTACATACAAGTTTCCCTATCAATAAATTATATGTACATTTTTCTTGGATTAATGAATATTTACAGGATTACATTCAGTTACATGTATATTTCAACTTTAATTGAAGAAAATGTTAGCTGTGATTTTTTTTATAAATATTTTTTTATAATAATTTTGTCACATTTCTAAAGTCAGATGTGTTTTATATAAGCTGGGGCCCCATACAAGCCCAGCTTGTCTGGCAAAACAGCCGTTGGACGTCAGAGTAATCTCGGACTACGTTTTATAATGATCATGTATAAGTCTTATTTCAGTAATTTTGATGCTTAGTAGGGGTCAAGTGGTCTAAGAAATCGAACCCTACTGTTATCACTAGCTTGTCGGCTCTAATGTTGAGAGTTCGAATCCCGCACTTGACAGGTGCGCTCAATTTTTACCGTGTCAGTTTTTTACCGGTGGTTGGTTCTCTGGACACTCCGGTTTCTTTGACCAAATTGAATGAAAACTGATCACCAATAATATGACCTGGATATATAACATGATCAATAAATAGCGTAGGAGCCGGTGCGCAAGTCCTAAAACTCATATTTACCGCGTAACTGTTTAACCAAACACAATTATTGTCCCCCCAAAAAAAGGAAAAAGGAAATTGACGTATCGTCATATTTTAGTCCTTTCATACGCCAGTTATTATGATTATAACAAGAATCTGTTCATAGTACATGGATGCCCCCCCCCCCCCCCCCCCCCCCCTCGCATTATATTTTTTTTTATGTTCATGTTCAATGGACCGTGCAATTGGAATAAATACCTTTATTTGGCATGAAAATTAGAAAGATCATATCATAAGGAACATGATTATGTTCTAAGCTTCAACTTCATCAAAAACTACCTTTACCAAAAACTTTAACCTGAAACGGGGCAGACGGAAGAACGGACAAACGAACGGACGCACAGACTGGAAACATAAAACCCTTAGATACTATCGTAGGTGGAGCATAAAACAACGTTTAATATCCAAGTAATTTGTGTAAATTAGTGATAAAACATTATTGAAATGTCATTTCATTTATTTATAGTCTTAAAAAGATATCCGGAAAGTTACAAAATTTACTTTCTTATACCCCAGTCCCACTAGGCCACGATTGCACTACGATCTGTGAAAAAAATGCAAATTTTGATGATCGTGGTACGATCGTGTAGGTCGCAGTAAGGTCGTACCACGGTCGTGGTGAGGTCTTCAAGATCGTGAAGAGCGTGGCCAACTTTGAACATGTTCAAAACAATCGTGGTGCGGTCGTGGCGAAATTAGGTCGTAGTAGACGCGTAGTGAGAGCGCACTAAGATCGTAGTAAGATCGCAAAGGTCGCTGTACAATCGTAACGAGAGCGTAGCGATAGCGTAGCGAAAGCGTGATTCTATTCGGAGAGATTGCGCTAGGATCTCACAGCTACGTTATCACGACCTTACTACGACCATCAAGTTCTCATCGCGATCCAACTACGCTTCCACTACAACTTTACCACCCTGTTCACGACCATAGTACGATTCTAGCACGCCCTTGCCGTCCTCATCACGCTCTTCTCACGACCTTACTACGTTCACACTACGACCATCATTTTTTATTGTCTTTTTCACATAAAATATATAAAAAAAACTCCCTAGATTTTGTTTGTCTGAATGTATTTATCCATTTGCTCTAACGGCTCAACCATGCTTCTCGTTTTTATATAGATGAAACCGTTGGTTTTTCCCGTTTAAATGGTTTAACATTAGTATTTTGTTGGGCCCTTTATAGCGTGCTGTTCGGTGTGAGCCAAGATATAAAAAAGAAGATGTGGTATGATTGCCAATGAGACAACTATCCACAAAAGACCAAAATGACACAGACATTAACAACTATAGGTCACCGTACGGCCTTCAACAATGAGCAAAGCCCATACCGCATAGTCAGCTATAAAAGGCCCCGATAAGACAATGTAAAACAATTCAAACGAGAAAACTAACTGCCTTATTTATGTAAAACAAAAAAACGAAAATCAAATATGTAACACATAAACAAACGACAACCACTGAATTACAGGCTCCTGACTTGGGACAGGCACATACATAAATAATGTGTCGGGGTTTAACATGCTAGCGGGATCCCAACCCTCCCCTAACCTGGGACAGTGGTACAACAGTACAACATAAGAAAAAGGCTCCGTATTGAAGGCCGTACCTTGGCCTATAATGGTTTACTTTTATAGATGTTTACGTTGATGGAGAGTTGTTTCATTGGCACTCATACCACAGCTTCCTATATATATATTGACACATCTGTGTCATATCTGCTATCGTTCACTAAAATATCGTCATTTGAGCTTTATGGACCAGCAATAGGTTGTAATTTAGGTTTGATTGTCTGGAGCTGACATATCAGTTAACTGCTAGTAGTCTGTTGTTATTTATGTATTATTGTCATTTTGTTTATTTTCTTTAGTCACATCTTCTGACATCAGACTCGGACTTCTCCTCTTGAACTGAATTTTAATAAGCGTATTGTTCTGCGTTTACTTTTCTTCATTGGCTAGAGGTATAGGGGGAGGGTTGAGATCTCGCAAACATGTTTAACCCCACTATTTTTGCGCCTGTCCCATTTCTGGAGCCTCTGGCCTTTGTTAGACTTGTACTATTTTTACTTTTGGTTTCTTGTGTACTATTTGGAGTTTAGAATGGCGTTCATACTTTGCTCCCTCTGCCTCTACATCAACCCCTACCACCACGCCCACGTGTTCTAGTAGATTTTGGTGGCATGACTGTATTGTTTCCGAGAATTCTCCGTTTTAATCAAAAATAGAAGGAATGGAACTACATTGATATGAAACACGATATTGACGGTATTGCTGAGAACGTAGTAAGATCGCGGTATGAACGTAGTATAATCGTGTAAGATCGTGTTGCAATCGGATAACTCGTGGTATGGTCGTTGTGAGAACGTGAAGAGCGTAGAAAGATCTTTATAAGCGTAGTGAGGTCGCAGAATAAGCGCGGTGAGAACGTGGTTTAATCGTAGCGGGATCGTTGTAGAAGCGTAATTAGGACGTAGTAGCATCGTGAAAGCAACGAAAATTAACATTTTCATGCCGCTCATACCGCGACCTCATCACGATCTAAATTTATTTTAGATCGCGGTGAGCGTGGTGCGATCGTGGTCTAGTGGGACTGGGGCTTTAAGTATTGAACATACCATACATGTATAAGATGCATGTTCATATCACTATTAGAGATAGATCAAGGTCAGATATAAATGTAAATAGATATTTCA
Source organism: Mytilus edulis (assembly GCA_019925275.1). NCBI lineage: Eukaryota > Metazoa > Mollusca > Bivalvia > Mytilida > Mytilidae > Mytilus > Mytilus edulis. Next base: position 4,693,611 of record CM034359.1, read on the forward strand.
TATATCGCCTGATTTTATGGTCAAAACTGATAAATGCAGGATATTTATATACATTTGATGGCATTGAGTATTCGGTACTTTTCTTTCATATCAGTCGTGTTTCCGTTGGCATTTAACTGACAAACGGGAGATAATTTTGATTTAATTCGATAATCACAATCGGCTATTTAAACCTTCAAGTTGGGTGACCACGGTAACAACATGAGTTAAGATTCGACAGAGTTGTTTACGAGTGATCAGTACTTTTGAGTATATATAGCTATGTTTTTGTATAATTTTAAAGCTTTCATTTTATGTAATTGTTTTTGTTTTGATTTTGAGAACCTTTTTTGAACACACCAAAAGAAAAAAGTTCGCTTTAGCCCAAATATGGTTTTGCATTTCTCGTAAAATGTCAAAATGGCCATAATTTTTGTTATCAAATGGATCTTTTTGAAAAGCCTTTCCACTAAAAAAAAAATGTCTTTTTTTTAAGATGCACGACTTCTGGATCAACACATTTTAAACATATTTTTGTTGTTGTCAAATTGTGATGAGTTTGTGTGCATTTTCGAACCTAAAATCTTCAGAAAACCCTAGGCCGCAAGGCCACACTTAAAAATATTTTGGTTTGTCCAAACCCTACCCAAAGGTTAAAACAGGGGGTATGTAGGTAAATGGGCATTTTCTTTTTTTTCAAAAAAGAGAAATTAAAGTGTCATACATGTAGGTTTTACTTTTTACTCGCCATGCCTATCTGATTAAAACACTTTTTCACATCAGAACAATAAAAGATTTTGAGTAGACAGCTATTTTTTGGGTGTGTGTAGGGTTAAGGCAAACAACCATAATCTTTGGGGGTGTGTAGGGTTAAGGCAAACAACCATAGTCTTTGGGGGTGTGTAGGGTTAAGGTAAACAACCATAATCTTTGGGTGTGTGTAGGGTTAAGGCAAAAAACCCTAATCTTTGGGGGTGTGTAGGGTTAAGGCAAACAACCATAGTCTTTGGGGGTGTGTAGGGTTAAGGTAAACAACCATAATCTTTGGGGTGTGTAGGGTTAAGGTAAACAACCATAATCTTTGGGGGTGTGTAGGGTTAAGGCAAACAACCATAATCTTTGGGGGTGTGTGTAGGGTTAAGGCAAACAACCATAATCTTTGGGTGTGTGTAGGGTTAAGGCAAACAACCATAATCTTTGGGGTGTGTAGGGTTGAGGCAAACAACCATAGTCTTTGGGGGTGTTCAGGGTTAAGGCAAACAACCATAATCTTTGGGGGTGTGTAGGGTTAAGGCAAACAACCATAATCTTTGGGGTGTGTAGGGTTAAGGCAAACAACCATAGTCTTTGGGGGTGTTCAGGGTTAAGGCAAACAACCATAATCTTTGGGGGTGTGTAGGGTTAAGGCAAACAACCATAGTCTTTGGGGGTGTTCAGGGTTAAGGCAAACAACCATAATCTTTGGGGGTGTGTAGGGTTAATGCAAAAAACCCTAATCTTTGGGTGTGTGTAGGGTTAAGGCAAACAACCATAATCTTTGGGGGTGTGTAGGGTTAAGGCAAACAACCCTAATCTTTGGTGGGTGTGTAGGGTTAAGGCAAACAACCCTAATCTTTGGTGGGTGTGTAGGGTTAAGGCAAACAACCATAATCTTTGGGGTGTGTGTAGGGTTAAGGCAAACAACCATAATCTTTGGGTGTGTGTGTAGGGTTAAGGCAAACAACCATAGTCTTTGGGTGTGTGTAGGGTTAAGGCAAACAACCATAATCTTTGGGGTGTGTAGGTATTAGGCAAACAATCATAGTCTTTGGGGGTGTTCAGGGTTAAGGCAAACAACCATAATCTTTGGGGGTGTGTAGGGTTAAGGCAAACAACCATAGTCTTTGGGGGTGTTCAGGGTTAAGGCAAACAACCATAATCTTTGGGTGTGTGTAGGGTTAAGGCAAACAACCAGAGTCTTTGGGGGTGTTTATGTTAAGGCAAACAACCATAATCTTTGGGGGTGTGTAGGGTTAAGGCAAACAACCCTAATCTTTGGGTGTGTGTAGGGTTAAGGCAAACAACCATAATCTTTGGGGGTGTGTAGGGTTAAGGCAAACAACCCTAATCTTTGGTGGGTGTGTAGGGTTAAGGCAAACAACCCTAATCTTTGGTGGGTGTGTAGGGTTAAGGCAAACAACCCTTATCTTTGGGGGGTGTGTAGGGTTAAGGCAAACAACCCTAATCTTTGGGGGGGGGGGGGGGGGGTGTAGGGTTAAGGCAAACAACCATAATCTTTGGGGGTGTGTGTAGGGTTAAGGCAAACAACAATAATCTTTGGGTGTGTGTAGGGTTAAGGCAAACAACCATAATCTTTGGGGTGTGTAGGGTTAAGGCAAACAACCATAGTCTTTGGGGGTGTTCAGGGTTAAGGCAAACAACCATAATCGTTGGGGGTGTGTAGGGTTAAGACAAACAACCATAGTCTTTGGGGGTGTGTAGGGTTAAGGCAAACAACCATAATCTTTGGGTGTGTGTGTAGGGTTAAGGCAAACAACCATACTCTTTGGGTGTGTGTAGGGTTAAGGCAAACAACCATAATCTTTGGGGTGTGTAGGGTTAAGGCAAACAACCATAGTCTTTGGGGGTGTTCAGGGTTAAGGCAAACAACCATAATCTTTGGGGGTGTGTAGGGTTAAGGCAAACAACCATAGTCTTTGGGGGTGTTCAGGGTTAAGGCAAACAACCATAATCTTTGGGGTGTGTGAGGTTAATGCAAAAAACCCTAATCTTTGGGTGTGTGTAGGGTTAAGGCAAACAACCATAATCTTTGGGGGTGTGTAGGGTTAAGGCAAACAACCCTAATCTTTGGTGGGTGTGTAGGGTTAAGGCAAACAACCCTAATCTTTGGTGGGTGTGTAGGGTTAAGGCAAACAACCATAATCTTTGGGGGGTGTGTAGGGTTAAGGCAAACAACCATAATCTTTGGGGGTGTGTGTAGGGTTAAGGCAAACAACCATAGTCTTTGGGTGTGTGTAGGGTTAAGGCAAACAACCATAATCTTTGGGGGTGTGTAGGTATTAGGCAAACAATCATAGTCTTTGGGGGTGTTCAGGGTTAAGGCAAACAACCATAATCTTTGGGGGTGTGTAGGGTTAAGGCAAACAACCATAGTCTTTGGGGGTGTTCAGGGTTAAGGCAAACAACCATAATCTTTGGGTGTGTGTAGGGTTAAGGCAAACAACCAGAGTCTTTGGGGGTGTTTAGTGTTAAGGCAAACAACCATAATCTTTGGGGGTGTGTAGGGTTAAGGCAAACAACCCTAATCTTTGGGTGTGTGTAGGGTTAAGGCAAACAACCATAATCTTTGGGGGTGTGTAGGGTTAAGGCAAACAACCCTATTCTTTGGTGGGTGTGTAGGGTTAAGGCAAACAACCCTAATCTTTGGTGGGTGTGTAGGGTTAAGGCAAACAACCATAATCTTTGGGGGTGTAGGGTTAAGGCAAACAACCCTAATCTTTGGGTGTGTGTAGGGTTAAGGCAAACAACCCTAATCTTTGGTGGGTGTGTAGGGTTAAGGCAAACAACCCTAATCTTTGGTGGGTGTGTAGGGTTAAGGCAAACAACCCTAATCTTTGGTGGGTGTGTAGGGTTAAGGCAAACAACCATAATCTTTGGGGGTGTGTAGGGTTAAGGCAAACAACCCTAATCTTTGGTGGGTGTGTAGGGTTAAGGCAAACAACCCTAATCTTTGGTGGGTGTGTAGGGTTAAGGCAAACAACCATAATCTTTGGGGGGTGTAGTGTTAAGGCAAACAACCATAATCTTTTGGTGTGTGTAGGGTTAAGGCAAACAACCCTAATCTTTGGGTGTGTGTAGGGTTAAGGCAAACAACCATAATCTTTGGGGGGGGGTGTAGGGTTAAGGCAAACAACCCTAATCTTTGGGGGGGGGGGGTGTAGGGTTAAGGCAAACAACCATAATCTTTGGGGGTGTGTAGGGTTAAGGCAAACAACCATTATCTTGGGGGGGGGGGGGTAGGGTTAAGGCAAACAACCCTAATCTTTGGGGTGTGTGTAGGGTTAAGGCAAACAACCATAATCTTTGGGGTGTGTGTAGGGTTAAGGCAAACAACCATAATCTTTGGGGTGTGTGTAGGGTTAAGGCAAACAACCATAATCTTTGGGGGGGGGGGGGTGAGGGTTAAGGCAAACAACCATAATCTTTGGGGGTGTGTAGGGTTAAGTCAAACAACCATAATCTTTGGGGGTGTTAGGGTTAAGTCAAACAACCATAATCTTTGGGTGTGTGTAGGGTTAAGGCAAACAACCATAATCTTTGGGGTGTGTAGGGTTAAGGCAAACAACCCTAATCTTTGGTGGGTGTGTAGGGTTAAGGCAAACAACCCTAATCTTTGGTGGGTGTGTTGGGTTAAGGCAAACAACCCTAATCTTTGGGGGGGTGTAGGGTTAAGGCAAACAACCCTAATCTTTGGGGGGGTGTAGGGTTAAGGCAAACAACCCTAAACTTTGGGGGTGTGTTTAGGGTTAAGGCAAACAACAATAATCTTTGGGTGTGTGTAGGATTAAGGCAAACAACCATAATCTTTGGGGTGTGTAGGGTTAAGGCAAACAACCATAGTCTTTAGGGGTGTTCAGGGTTAAGGCAAACAACCATAATCGTTGGGGGTGTGTAGGGTTAAGACAAACAACCATAGTCTTTGGGGGTGTTCAGGGTTAAGGCAAACAACCATAATCTTTGGGGGTGTGTAGGGTTAAGGCAAACAACCCTAATCTTTGGGTGTGTGTAGGGTTAAGGCAAACAACCATAATCTTTGGGGGTGTGTAGGGTTAAGGCAATCAACCCTAATCTTTGGTGGGTGTGTAGGGTTAAGGCAAACAACCCTAATCTTTGGTGGGTGTGTAGGGTTAAGGCAAACAACCCTAATCTTTGGGGGGTGTAGGGTTAAGGCAAACAACCCTAATCTTTGGGTGTGTGTAGGGTTAAGACAAACAACCCTAATCTTTGGTGGGTGTGTAGGGTTAAGGCAAACAACCCTAATCTTTGGTGGGTGTGTAGGGTTAAGGCAAACAACCCTAATCTTTGGTGGTGTGTAGGGTTAAGGCAAACAACCATATTCTTTGGGGGTGTGTAGGGTTAAGGCAAACAACCATAATCTTTGGTGGGTGTGTAGGGTTAAGGCAAACAACCCTAATCTTTGGTGGGTGTGTAGGGTTAAGGCAAACAACCATAATCTTTGGGGGGTGTAGGGTTAAGGCAAACAACCCTAATCTTTGGGTGTGTGTAGGGTTAAGGCAAACAACCCTAATCTTTGGGTGTGTGTAGGGTTAAGGCAAACAACCATAATCTTTGGGGGGGGGGGGGTGTAGGGTTAAGGCAAACAACCCTAATCTTTGGGGGTTGTGTAGGGTTAAGGCAAACAACCATAATCTTTGGGGGTGTGTAGGGTTAAGGCAAACAACCATAATCTTTGGGGGGGGGGGTGGGGGGGGGGGGGGGGGGGTAGGGTTAAGGCAAACAACCCTAATCTTTGGGGGGTGTGTAGGGTTAAGGCAAACAACCCATAATCTTTGGGGGGTGTGTAGGGTTAAGGCAAACAACCATAATCTTTGGGTGTGTGTAGGGTTAAGGCAAACAACCATAATCTTTGGGGGTGTGTAGGGTTAAGGCAAACAACCATAATCTTTGGGTGTGTGTAGGGTTAAGCAAACAACCATAATCTTTGGGGGTGTAGGGTTAAGCAAACAACCATAATCTTTGGGTGGTGTGTAGGTTAAGGCAAACAACCATAATCTTTGGGGGGTGTGTAGGGTTAAGGCAAACAACCCTAATCTTTGGGGGTGTGTAGGGTTAAGGCAAACAACCCTAATCTTTGGGTGGGTGTGTAGGGTTAAGGCAAACAACCCTAATCTTTGGGGGGGTGTAGGGTTAAGGCAAACAACCCTAATCTTTGGGGGTGTGTAGGGTTAAGGCAAACAACCATAATCTTTGGGGGTGTGTAGGGTTAAGGCAAACAACCAATAATCTTTGGGTGTGTGTAGGGTTAAGGCAAACAACCATAATCTTTGGGGGTGTTAGGGTTAAGGCAAACAACCATAGTCTTTGGGGTGTGTAGGGTTAAGGCAAACAACCATAATCTTGGGGTGTGTAGGGTTAAGGCAAACAACCATAATCTTTGGGGGTGTTAGGGTTAAGGCAAACAACCATAATCTTTTGGGGGTGTGTAGGGTTAAGGCAAACAACCCTAATCTTTGGGTGTGTGTAGGGTTAAGGCAAACAACCATAATCTTTGGGGGTGTTAGGGTTAAGGCAAACAACCCTAATCTTTGGGGGTGTGTAGGGTTAAGGCAAACAACCCTAATCTTTGGTGGGTGTGTAGGGTTAAGGCAAACAACCATAATCTTTGGGGGTGTGTAGGGTTAAGGCAAACAACCCTAATCTTTGGTGGTGTGTAGGGTTAAGGCAAACAACCCTAATCTTTGGTGGGTTGTAGGGTTAAGGCAAACAACCATAATCTTTGGTGGGGTGTAGGGTTAAGGCAAACAACCTAATCTTTGGTGGGTGTGTAGGGTTAAGGCAAACAACCATAATCTTTGGGGGTTGTAGGGTTAAGGCAAACAACCCTAAACCTAATCTTTGGTGGGTGTGTAGGGTTAAGGCAAACAACCATAATCTTTGGTGGGTGTGTAGGGTTAAGGCAAACAACCATAATCTTTGGGGGGGTGTAGGGTTAAGGCAAACAACCCTAATCTTTGGGGGTGTGTAGGGTTAAGGCAAACAACCCTAATCTTTGGGTGTGGTGGTAGGGTTAAGGCAAACAACCATAATCTTTGGGGGGGTGTAGGGTTAAGGCAAACAACCCTAATCTTTGGGGGGTGTAGGGTTAAGGCAAACAACCCTAATCTTTGTTGGGTGTGTAGGAATAAGGCAAACAACCCTAATCTTGTGGGGGGGGGTGTGTAGGGTTAAGGCAAATAACCCTAATCTTTGGGGGGTGTAGGGTTAAGGCAAACAACCATAATCTTTGGGGGTGTGTGTAGGGTTAAGGCAAACAACAATAATCTTTGGGTGTGTGTAGGGTTAAGGCAAACAACCATAATCTTTGGGGTGTGTAGGGTTAAGGCAAACAACCATAGTCTTTAGGGGTGTTCAGGGTTAAGGCAAACAACCATAATCGTTGGGGGTGTGTAGGGTTAAGGCAAACAACCCTAATCTTTGGTGGGTGTAGGCTTAAGGCAAACAACCCTAATCTTTGGTGGGTGTGTAGGGTTAAGGCAAACAACCATAATCTTTGGGGGGGGGGGGTGTAGGGTTAAGGCAAACAACCCTAATCTTTGGGGGGTGTAGGGTTAAGGCAAACAACCCTAATCTTTGGGTGTGTGTAGGGTTAAGGCAAACAACCATAATCTTTGGGGGGGTGTAGGGTTAAGGCAAACAACCCTAATCTTTGGGGGGTGTGTAGGGTTAAGGCAAACAACCCTAATCTTTGGGGGTGTGTAGGGTTAAGGCAAACAACCATAATCTTTTGGGGGGTAGGGTCAAGGCAAACAACCCTAATCTTTGGGGGGGTGTAGGGTTAAGGCAAACAACCATAATCTTTGGGGGGTGTGTAGGGTTAAGGCAAACAACCATAATCTTTGGGGTGTGTGTAGGGTTAAGGCAAACAACCATAATCTTTGGGGGGGTGTGTAGGGTTAAGGCAAACAACCATAATCTTTGGGGGTGTGTAGGGTTAAGTCAAACAACCATAATCTTTGGTGGTGTGTAGGGTTAAGTCAAACAACCATAATCTTTGGGATGTGTAGGGTTAAGTCAAACAACCCTAATCTTTGTTGGGTGTGTAGGATTAAGGCAAACAACCCTAATCTTTGGTGGGTGTGTAGGGTTAAGGCAAACAACCATAATCTTTGGGGTGTGTGTAGGGTTAAGGCAAACAACCCTAATCTTTTGGTGTGTGTAGGGTTAAGGCAAACAACCATAATCTTTGGGGGGTGTGTAGGGTTAAGGCAAACAACCCTAATCTTTGGGGGGTGTGTAGGGTTAAGGCAAACAACCATAATTTTTTTTTTTGGGGGGGGGTGTGTAGAGTTAAGGCAAACAACCATAATCTTTGGGGGGTGTGTAGGGTTAAGGCAAACAACCATAATCTTTAGGGGCTGTGTAGGGTTAAGGCAAACAACCCTAATATATGGGTGTGTGTAGAGTTAAGGCAAACAACCCTTATCTTTGGTGGGTGTGTAGGGTTAAGGCAAACAATCATAATCTTTGGGTGTGTGTAGGGTTAAGGCAAACAACCCTAATCTTTGGGGGGGTGTAGGGTTAAGGCAAACAACCATAATCTTTGGGGGGTGTGTAGAGTTAAGGCAAACAACCATAATCTTTGGGGGGTGTGTAGGGTTAAGGCAAACAACCATAATCTTTGGGGGCTGTGTAGGGTTAAGGCAAACAACCCTAATATTTGGGTGTGTGTAGGGTTAAGGCAAACAACCCTAATCTTTGGTGGGTGTGTAGGGTTAAGGCAAACAACCATAATCTTTGGGTGTGTGTAGGGTTAAGGCAAGCAACCATAATCTTTGGGTGTGTGTAGGGTTAAGGCAAACAACCATGATCTTTTTTATTGCATAACCTACGGTTCAAAATGTGTTGCTACCAGAAGACGTCTATGGTGATATGGCAATTTTAGACACATTTTTTTCTGGATCATGGCGGCCAAAGCTGATTAACATTGTCTTTCTTTATTTTTAACATGCGCCGTAGTCAAAACAGATCTACATGCACAATAATGAAATCAAACTAAATACACATCTCGGATTTCTTTATGCTCATTTGAATAAGCGAGTTGCGATGCTCATTTGAATAAGCGAGTTGCGATGCTCATTTGAATAAGCAAGTTGCGATGCTCATTTGAATAAGCGAGTTGCGATGCTCATTTGAATAAGCTAGAAGCGATAGATCTGAATATTAATCAGATTGAATTTGCCGAAATCCGTATTTAATACTTTTATTCATAAATTTAAGGTTGGATGAGAACAAGTTATGGTATCAACTAATTTCCTAGACTGCTTCATTTTCAATACTCACGTCATAGAAGGCTTTAACGACGGAACAAGTGCGATTGATATATTGTATCCGTCCGTACTTGTACAATTTTGGCAGCTGCATTTTCCCGATTCAGCAACTGTTTTAACAATAGAATCAAGCTCATTCGCTGAAATGTGTTTAAAATGTTCATGTTAATAATTACATTAGATGTATGTTTCATTACAATACGTTATTCTGATTGGCTAACTGCACATCATGTGTTATTCCTTAAGCAGTTGTGTCACTCAATAAAACTTCTCATTCATAATGACACGAGGTCCCAAAATAAAGTGCACAGGTAAATGAAATAAAAACTTGATAAAAGGCGTGTTTTCATGATCCTATAGGTAAAAATGTAATTATAAGTATTGAATGCTTTTTTTTGTAACTTTATAGGGTTGTAAAAGCGTTGACCGTGCGCACATTTTAAATATGAAGCGCTTCCGCGCTTCATACAAAATGTACTTCGGTCAACGCTTTTACACCCCAATAAATTTACAAAAAAGAGCATTCAATTCTTAAATATTTCATCAAATGAATCAATAAAATCACAAATGTTGTTTTCAAAACCCGAGTTAAATGGTCCCTTCTGCAAAGCGTAGGCGTCTTGTTCTGACATAGAATTCGACTAATCAAAATACTGGATTTGGTGTTTCGAGCACACACTTTCAAATTGTTCCCAGAGGACTGTTTACTGTTGTATGACTGAGAGCACAGGTGGTCATATTCATATACCAATAACGCCAGACAGGATTTTGTTAATGAAAATATTTAATTAAGGGTGGTGTTAGGTGAAACTTAAAAAAAAATATCTAGAATTAAAAATTTAACTATAAGTCCGAAGAGAATTGGTTTAGTTAAGGAACAAAAATCAGCTAAAAATATTGCTAGGTTGTTGAACTCCTTTTTGAGATAACTGATTTTAAAAAAATGGCGGGAAAAAGATGATTAAAACTTCTACCTTATATTTAGCAAATGTTTAGCTTTGAAATATATAATATTGGTCTCGAATTTAGTGTGAGAATTTTCTTTTTCTTTAATTAGCTTAAAATTTGATTAAGACCTTTTTTTATATAGACTAGACTGTTGGTTTTCCCATTTCAATGGTTTTACACTAGTAATTTAGGGGCCCTTTATAGCTTGTTGTTCAATATGAGCCTAGGCTCCGTGTTGAAGGCCGTACATTGACCTATAATGGTTTAATTTTTTTAACTGTTATTTGGATGGAGAGTTGTCTCATTGGCACCCACACCACATCTTCCTATATCTACTTATTAAGAGCTATTGGAGTCTTCTATGAAAAGAAAAATGAGTGATATGGGGCCAAATATTTTACCCTGTATCGTAGGAAGACAAAACAAGGAGTCCGAACATCTGACACAAATTCTGACAGGATTAAATAATTACATGTACTTCATTAAGTATCACGATCAAATATATCTGGTGTAAAATCTGGAGTAACTTTGCAAAAAAAGTATACAGATGCCCCACTCGCACTATCATTTTCCATGTTCAATGGACCGTGAAATTGGTCAAAAGTTCAATTTGGATTAAAAATTAGAAAGATCATATCATAAGGAACATGTGTACCAAGTTTCAAGTTGATTGGACTTTAACTTCATCAAAAACTACCTTGACCAAAAACTTTAACCTGAAGCGGGACAGACGGACGGACGGACGGACAAACGAACGGACGAACGGATGCAGACCAGAAAACATAATGCCCCTCTACTATCGTAGGTGGGGCATAGAAATCGGCCGAACAAATACCCATCCATGGTCGTGTGAAGACAACGTTGATGAAATAGTAATATTATGTACATTGTAGTCAAAGTTTGATTTGGAATAAACCTATACATAGATCGTAAGAAGCGTTCAATAAAAGGTACATGACAAAGAACGAAATGAATTATTCTATTTTTGATTTAAATCTTCGTGGACGGGCGAGATCAAAGGTGTTAAGACACATTAAAATATTTATCAATTATAGATAAACAAGTCAATAAACGTTTATATAATAAGAAACATGCTAGGTAGTGGTGTTGCACCTTGCACAGTGTTAAATATTTTGTGAAATACGAAAAATATGTCGGTCCGGAGTTTGCTTTTTAACTGTTTGTACATCAATCTAGTATGTTGTTTATACTTACATACTAGGTTGCTAAGTTTCCAACTAACCATAGCAGAGACGAACCGAAACGGGTTTTTTTTTTGTGCTCTATGTGTTGAAAGGTCGTTCATTTACTTATGTTTTAAATTTTGTTTTTGTACACCTATGCGTCTGATGTTTCAGGATAAAGTATTCTCTATTGTTGTCAAATAGATGTCTCCAACGTTATAATATTTTTATAGTTCCAAAAGTTAAATTAATATGTATTAGAGCACAAACGCCATACATGTATTTCAGACGGTTAATTTTACTTTCTCTGTTTACTAAACTATTTTTTTATAAAAGTGAGTACATCTTACCTTGTTGAGAAGATAAAACTGCATTAGGGTCACAGATCCATGACGTCTTACAATGTCTTCCACAAAGATCAATATTAATTTGAGGGTTAGGAAAATCTTCTTTCTCCCAGAATTCCTTGTGAGAAATTTCGGCAACACAATTCACTTGAGAGTTTGTAGAATTGTTTAAAGTTTGTGATAATGTAATTGTAACACTTGAAATATAAGTCAAATAGATACACACTTTTGAACAGGTAGACATTTTTGTGTGCCTATACGTTACCTTTTCTTATGGTCGGGTAGATAATACTATTGACATTTATTAGAAATGTTGACATAACACGGACCGGTACGTGCAGGAGGTAATTAACCTGTATAGTATAGGGCTCTCGACCAATGAAAGTGTCGAATCAATTGTTTCTCAATGTAAATCGGATTATCTTATTGTTGATGCCTTTTTACGGCTTATAAGGGCATACCCGTAGCCTGGGGGGTTCGTCCGGGGCCGAACCCCCCCCCTTGAAAACTAATAAGCACTGTTAAAGTCAATATTCTGTTCGAATTGTGACTGTTAAAGTCGAGTTTGTGAGTCCAACGAACCCCCTTGGAAAATCCTGGCTACGGGCCTGAAGGGGACGACCATGTGATATTCGGGGGGGGGGGGGGGAGGAGGATTTTGAAAATAAATAACATAAATAACTCAGCCGTAATAATCACGAAAATAAATGGTTTGTTCTGTGGTAGTTTGAAAATAAATTACCTGACTTGCAATGTATTGAAAATAAATAACTCAGCAGGTCTAATCCAAAGTATGAGATGGCACCAGATTCTTCATAAAGTCATCTTTTTCCCAAAAAAAAAATTCGTGAAACACTTCAAAATTTTACCAATTTAGTATATTTAAATATACTTGAAATGTGACATTGTGTGAACATTTGTTTCATTTAACTTGATGTATATTGTCTCAGTAAACCTGACCTCACTTTTATTTTAACATGGCCGTAGCTACATTGAGGCAAATGCCTCATGTGAGAAATTTCAAAACCAAACGCTTGTCTCCATATCAAATTGTGTTCACGGCGAGTGCCTTGCAGGAAGCAAGTTCTGTTTTCCTTCAGACGTAGCCCGATTTTTTCCGGATCAATGTTTCTTATTTGTTTGTCTTTTGTTCATTGATTGCCCTTCTTTATTCTGTTAGTGTTACATTTGTTTGTAATCTAGTAATTTTGTTATGAACTTGATCATGAGTTTAAAAAATAAAACCAGCAGCAACAGACTTAACTATGTGAACTCCATTTTTTCTTTATCATGCACATTGGTCTTTTGATGTTGTCCCTAGAAACTTAAGTTTTACACTGAAATTATACATTTTGCTTTGAGACCCAAATATTGTCAAAAAAATATTAAAACGAAACTTGCATTTTAATATTAAGAAAGGGTCTTTGTAACACCCAGATAGCATGATTTTGCATCGTTTTATTTTATAGCTTCTTGGGCCTTCAGTGGCTCCAAAATCCTTCAAAAAAATTTCGCCTCGTTTTTGTTATTGGTTTTTAGTACTTTGTATCGTATTGTGTCTTTCAAAGGATTTTTAAAGTGTCATAAATCAGCCCGTTAATTTCTTGATTGAATTGTTTAACATTTGCACTTTCTGGACCTTCCGTTGAATGCTATGCAGTTTTTATGAGTTTGAGGATCGACAAGTGACATAGTTCAGTTGTTAACGGCCTTCTACGTCATTCTTACATCGGATGACCATGAAGGCTTGTTGCCACATACATTTCTTACCACGTGATTTTCGTATTTGACTGATATCCAAACGCAAAATAACATTCCTTATCGCTTGTTATACTTATTTCAAACTTAAAACTTGTTTTTCGAAAGAAATGTATCCATCTTTAAACAATTCTCAATTGAAAAGTGCCATACATGTAAAAAGAAATATCAGAATCAGTGCACATGATCTCAAGATAGAGTGAGAGACAGGTATACAACTTTATATATAGAAAGATACTAAAGGCTTTGTAAGAAATGTACTCTAAATCTGGTTGAAGATGAAAAACATGTTATTACTAGTTGTCCAGTATATAAAAAATGATAGGGAGATAATATTTTTCAGGGAGATCAGCTGTATATGTTCTAACTTTATATATCTTTCAAATGAGTCAAAATAACTATATAAAAAAAAGAAGATGTGGTATGATTGCCAATGAGACAACTATCCACAAAAGACCAAAATGACACAGACATTAACAACTATAGGTCACCGTACGGCCTTCAACAATGAGCAAAGCCCATACCGCATAGTCAGCTATAAAAGGCCCCGATACGACAATGTAAAACAATTCAAACGAGAAAACTAACGGCCTTATTTGTATTGTACTAAATGATATAATTATTTGTTATCAGTATACTCTTGTTTGCTGTTCTATATCATATTAATATTGTTACAACAGTAACTGTTATATTTAAATGTTCATCAATTTGTACATCATTCTAGTTTACTATTATTATAATATGATGATAGTAGTGTAGGTGCATGGTGGACACTCTCCTGTAATAATTCTTTTTTTTTTCTAGTAGATTAGATTTTAGTAGCCATTCATTTTGTCCGGCGGTTGTTGCAAAATGTTCTGGTTGTCGTCTCTTTTACATATTCCGATTTATAAATGAGAATGGAAATGGTGAATTTGTCAAAGAGACAACATACACCAAAGTGCAAAAAAAACAAACCAGCCGAAAGCCGCCTGGATCTTCAACACAGCACTCAGAGGCGGGCTTCAGCTGGCCCATTAACAAAATGTGTACTAGCTCGGTGAAAGTGAAAATCCAAAACATACAAATGAACTAACATTAAAATTCATACAAGACAAAATGACTTGAGACAGGTGCAAAAATGCGGAGGAGTTAAACATGTTTTGTGAACTCTCAACCTTACCCCAGTACCTCTAGCGGCGTCTAGCCAAAGTTGAAAATAACAAACACAGCGATTCGCACAGTAAAAAATCAGTTTAAAAGCAGCCCGAGTCCGATGTAAAAGTAGGGGAGCTAACAATTGATTTTTGTGGGGAAGAGGGATTGGGTTGGTAGGATTAAATTTGGAAAATTTAAAGAGAAAAAACGCAGGAAAACAAAAAAGGCATGCAAGAAATGTCAGTGTGTGCACTCTTGAATGTATTGTTGACGGCCGTACAGTTGCCTGTATAAATGGCTGAAATCCTCTTCATTTAAACTAACTTTTTGTTGAGTCATGTCTGATTGGCACTCATACCTCATCTCGTTATGTTTACATAAAAAAAAATTAAAAAAAGTTAACATTAAAAATGAAATGTAAAGACCTAGGAGTAAGGCATCGAAATAATCGTCAAATGAAGGTGGTACCCAACACCTTTACTATTAATTTAATTTTGACAAAGTATTTACTTTGACCCTTTGACAAAAAAAAAAAAAATTTCAAAAAAATTGAACCAACCGTTTTATCATAAAAAAATACACTGGTTATATAGCAGTTTGACAACCACTAATTTTGATCATTGAGAAGCTTAATATTGCCTTCACAACGCAACGAAATTAAAACGTTTAACTGATTTTACAGAGTTATCTCCCTGTAGTGTTAGGTACCACCTTAATATGTACTGATTGTAATTCAACTCTATAGAAATCATCATTAAATTAACACAAGGTGTTCCTATCAAACCAACTTAAGCAGGACTCTTAACATTGAACATGTGTTTGGACCAGGACTTAGGAGACAGTATCTCGTTAAACTGAAAATTATGCCTCTATAGAAATCATAATTGATCTGTCACAAATAGTTCATATCCTATTGACTTAAGTAAAAGAAAAACTTAACCATTATCGATAACGATGAAAACAACGGTCTCCAAGGAAAAAGTAAAATCACAAAAATACTGAACTCCGAGGAAAATTCAAAACAGAAAGTCCCTAATCAAATGGCAAAATCAAAAAGCTCAAACACATCAAACGAATGGATAACAACTGTCATATTCCTTACCAACCTCCATACAGCGTTACCGTTCGGGTCATACTTCCCTTTCTCTGTAAAAAAGCGTAGCCAGATGTCACCATTGTTTCGGAGTTTGATTCCTGACTTGGTACAGGCATTTTCTTATGAAGAAAATGGCGGATTGAACACGGTTTTATAGCTACCCAAACCTATCACTTGTATAACTGTCGCAACACATGTATCTAATCTGAGTCAATAATTTTCGTCGTAGGCGAGATATAACCAGCACGACGAATTCGTTTTCTTTAATGCACTGTTATTTGTCTGACAAAATAACTTAAAAGATTCTCGGTCAAATACATATTTTGTGTTACATTGAAATACTGTAGTCGATACAATTTAATTCTATGTGACACAATATAACATCTAAAAACAATCAATATCAACAAGAACATTATATGCATAAAAGAGGGACGACAGTTACCAGAGGGACAGTTTAACTCATAGATTGAAAAAAAACTGACAACGCCATGGCTAAAACTAAACAGACAAATAATAGTACAGAAGATACAACATAGAACACATAGACTAAGCAACACGAACCACACCAAAAACTGGGGATGATCTCAGGTGCTCCGGAAGGGTAAGCAGATTCTGCTCCACACCCGAGGCACCCGTCGTGTTGCTAATGTTATTACAAATCCGGTAAATAGTCTTATATTCGGTAGGTCACATTTGTGAAAAGGGAAGAGTATTGTGTTACTACATTTGTACATAAGGAAAATATCCGATATCATCTGTGAAAAGGTTATTCCAAGTGAGAGGTTTAGCCAGCTAAAATAACATATTATATATTTGTCCTCAGTTCTATAGATTTTTTTAAGAAGGATCCACGATTAAATGTGTGATCTTTGGTTAAGGATATATGTCATTTTGTCTATATCAGTGTATGTAAAGTGCAAATCCTGAAATGTAATTGTCAAACCTTTTGTCGCAGAAAGCTCGACATATGAATAGTGATGGCGGCGTTGCATACTTCTTAAAAGCTTTGTATTTTTGAAGGTAGTAGAAAGCTCGACATAGGGATAGCGATCTTGCAGCGACGGCTACGGCGGCTACGGCAGCGTGGTTAGCTAACTTCTTAAAAGCTTTATATTTTTTCGCTTTTAAGAAGGTGGAAGACCTGGATGCTTCATACTTTGTATATAGATGCCTCATGAAACGGATATTCCGTCTGTCACATGTCCATTGTCCTTGGCCTCATTTTCATGGTTCCGTGACTACTTGAAAAAAAGTTCAGATTTTTTGTAATGTTAATTTCCCTCTCATTATCAGTAATAGGATGAATATAATATTTGGTATGTTCGTACCTTGCAAGGTCCTCATGCCCGTCAGAGATCAATGAACAAGGTTAAGTTTTGGTGGTCAAGTCCATATCTCAAATACTATAAGCAATAGGTATAGTATATTCGGTGTAAGGAAGGACTGTAAGGTGTAAATGACCAACTGGCAGGTGTCATCTGGTCTGTTTGTCTTATGTCGTATGCAATAGGTCTACTATATTTGGTGTTTTGAATAGTTGTAAGGTGTATATGTCTAGCTGGCAGGTGTCATCTGACTTTGACCTCATTCTTTATGGTTCAGTGGTCATCATTAAGTTTTTGAGTTTTGGTCTTTTTTTCTAATACTAAATGCAATAGGTCAACTTTATTTGGTTTCATGAAATATTTTATGATGTGCATGTCAGTCTCGAAGGTTTTATTTGACCTTGACCTCATTTTCACGGTGCATTGCTCAGTGTTAGGTTTTTATGATTTTGTCTGTTTTTCTAATACGATAAACAATAGGTCAACTATATACATGTATGTGTATGGAAGGGTTGTAAGCTGAACATTTCTGCCTGACATTGTTCATCTGACCTTGACCTCATTGCCATGGTTTATTTTGAATTCCGATTTATTTTGTGGTATGTAATTTCTAAAAAATAAACAAGATAGTCACATTTTTAGCCTCAAAATCTTCTTTTTGTCTATATTGAAACCATTCGGAAGCGTACGAAAAGTTTGACATCCAGAGTACACATATGAGGTCACATTGTTTAGATGATAAAGACGATGTAACAGTTTTGCTGACTTTTTCATTTATGGCATTTTTAAGCCAAAATATTTATTAAATGATATGTATTTTAAATGTGGCATTAGAATGGAGATAACTGTATTGTACTTTAAGCTTGGCCTTCGTAAAACTTGATTTTACTGTCGCAAATTGTGTTTACCTAGCGGACGTTTTGGGAAGGCCAAGCTTAAAATACAATACAGTTATCTCCTAAATAATGAAAAATGAACAAAAATGGATTAAGTATATAACCTTGATAAATTATTTAAATTTACCTGAGAATTATTTATATAAAATGAATCCCACAAATCGTTTCGGATTGAAACTGGAATTAAATGCGCGTAGACGTATTGTTACTGATAGAAGCACATGAAGCACATGAAGTTGTATTTTGTAGTTGCGTCTTATTTTTACATTGGAATAAAGAAATGAAGAATGTTTTCAATGTATTTTGCAAGTTTCCGCTCATCATCAAATAAATTACAAAATTGAAAGAAAATCCAATCTGCCAACTTAACAAAATGAACGAATCGTTAATCATTTCAATCATTAGGACGAATGGTACCAGTCTTGATTGATTGATTGTCCTTAAAATATTTAATACTTCAGAAAGAATGAAAACTACAGATACAATGACAACAATCAAGGCAGACCGGCGAGTTTTTCTTTGTGAAATCGGGTTTCGGGTCCTTTGAATATTTCTCCCAACGGTCCAAAGTTTCACACAAATGCATGCAGTGCATAAGATAACAACAAGCACAGCAACTATCATAAAAACCTTTGTTGCTGTAGTAAAGCCTTCAATATCATTTGCGTTCAACGGATCTTTATAACAGCATACGTAATCTTCTCCTTTAAACAGCGTTCTGATGTCACTAACAGTAACCCATGCAAACATGCTAACGACAACAACAAATATTAAACATATGACGGATACTGTTGTCTTATTTCCTACGTTGAGCATAGTCCAAAAAGGAAACTGTAATGCAACAACCTTTTAAATGTTCAGCATAACCGTTAGACAAATGGATATTGTATGGAATCCAAACGCTATGTTGGAAAGTGGTGTAAAAACAATGCAACTGGAATAAACTTCCGGCCAAAACCATCCGCCGAAATATCCGTCTTCGTCAACGAAGAGTTCGTCATAATGAAATATGTATGCTACAAAATATGGTATCTGCGATAGAATTGCCGTCAAACAGTCAGTAGCGGCGAGTGCTGACAACAAAATAGTCGATGGTGTTCTATTTTTAGGATGTAAAAATATAACAATAACTATTGTGTTGACTATAGCACATTCAGCTGCCAAACCAAATTGTGTGAAGATTATCCAGGCAGATGGGACAAACAAATAACTTTGTTCACATGTTTCATTGTTTCCATCGTTACAAATGCAAATCTCATCCATAATTGTACAAGACGTGTATACTTTCTTTACGAAGTGTGAATATCTTAGTTTAATCGGTGTTGTGCACCTCATCCGTTCCTTTTAGTGTTACCGTTTTACGAATCAAACAAATTGTCGTATATGCACACCTGGAAAAAGAAATATTATTGGTTTAGAAAATATAACGTTTACCTTAAAAGTTACTGTCCTATCATTGAATAGTGTCAAGCTATCCAACCGTTCGTCGCCCTGTAATTGCGTTTTGAAAAGCATCTTTAATTGTCAAAATTAAGGATCATCATGTTAAATAGAGGATCCTCAGGTGCAGAAAATTCCTAAATTTTTGTACATACTACTTCTAATTTGTAATTTATCCGCAGTCCTGTTACACTGTGTCTAAACCACACCGGCAAAATTTGTTCGGACTCGATGGTATCTAACATCCGGCACAATGACGGAACATTAATAGACAGAAGAAAGCTAGGTTTCTCCTTATTTTCTTATATTTTTTATGATATCGAAGAATATAAATACATATACAACTATTTTCTATTATGATATGCAATATTTTCTACAACCGTTCTATATTAATGGAGAAATAAGTAAAAATGCACGTCAAAATGACGAATTGAGTGAACCTTGCCTCGAAATTGTTTAATTTCTCGTTAAATTGTTCACATTGTACGGAAAGAAAGGTACGGGAAGATAGATATTGACACGGAGATTGCAAATTTAGTTATTATGAGCATCTCAATAATTGTAACTCTGTGTATGGAACGAAAGAAATGGGTCATGTCAAAATGGAACTGGCCGGTTTCGTCAATGTATACAACCCGTCATAGATTTCAAAATGTATAACCCGGTTTGGTCAAATAAAAAAAATCATAATCACATTACATTATAATTGATTATTTAACTTCAGCGTTCAAACGGAGTTTTGTGGGTCGTTCGAAAACAAGTTCGTTCACCGGACAGCGGCTTATATTTTATATGAGTCTCAGATTCAAATGAATAATAAGCAAATTCCTACTCTTATAGAACACAAATATTTTAATTTTACTTTGCATTCCGAACTTTTTTAACAGCATATTGAGACTAAAGCTCTCTAAATATGCGTTTTCTATATGAGTTATGGGAAAATATGTTGAACATGTTTAAACTTGAAATTAAAGTTTACGGTCTTAAAAATCGAAACACACAATTAATATGTGATTTTCTCGCTCAAAAGAATGGACACCTTTATAAGTAATCTAATCATTCCATGTATGTAATCTTTTCTACCATCGTTAAAAATAAATCTTCTTAAGGATAAACGTTGATAATAAGACAAACGTATATGCATGCATAATCGACATAGAAAATGATAGTAGGATTACAACTACCATGCATTAAAATAAAATTTATTTATCACTAATTGTAACTATACTGCTATATACAAATTAGTATAATAGTCTCAGGTCATCGAAAAAATTCAATAATAATTATTTTGTTAACATTATTAAAATAAACAGCTGCGCCACGAGCGCATGATACGCCCGACGTCTTGTGTGGAAGTTTTATGCAATAATCATAAATAGTTTCTGAGAAAGTTTTAAGCAATAACCATTTATTGTTTTTGAGACACGGCGGGACATGTGAAACACCCCTACCCTGGTTTTTTTTTTTTTACAAAAAACCAAATATCACTAAAATTAAATTTTGAATCAAACCAAAGAGTATACAGATCTTTAGATTAATACATGTATAACAAAGAAGTGTGTACAGTTTCAAGCAATAATCATAAATCGTTTTTGAGATACGTAGGGACATGTAAAAAAAAACTCCCCTTTTTTTACAAAATACTCAATAACTCAAAAATAAAATTTTGAGTCATCACCAAAAAGTATACAGATCTTTAGATTAATATAAAAAAGAAGTGTGTAAAGTTTTAAGCAATAATCCTAATTCGTTTTTGAGATACGGCACGACATGTAAAAACCCCCTCCCCCTTTTTTACAAAATACTCAATAACTCAAAAATGAAATTTTGAATCATCACCAAAAAGTATACAGATCTTTAGATTAATATTACTAAGAAGTGTGTAAAGTGTTAAGCAATAATCAAGAATCGTTTTTGAGTTACGGTGCGACATGTGAAAAAACCACACCACTATTTTTAATAGTTACAAAGTGCCGTAACTCAAAAAGTTTAAATCTTATTTTCACCAAAAAGTATACAGATCATTTGACCATCATAAGAAACAACTATCTTAAGTTTCATGAAATTTAGATAAGTCGTTCTCAAGTTACGGTGCGACATGTTTACGCCGGACAGACAGATGGACAGACGGACGGACAGACAGACAGACGGACGGACGGACACCGGACATTTGTATACCATAATACGTCCCGTCAAAATTTTGACGGGCGTATAAAAACCGAGTCTCTACTGTCGCCATTGTGTTATGATGATCGTACACTGACGTTGGTCAATATATTTTGACAATATATACGGACAGACGGATTCAGTTTATTTCAAAGTGGGCGTATTTCGAACAACTTTTACATACCGCCGAGCGTAGCGAGTCGAACAATATTTTGATTATTTTTTGCTTTACAAAATCGTTAAATACAGGAATCAATATAGTTTTGGCAACCAAAGGTGGGGTCGGGGCGTGCAACCTATACGTATACGTCATCTAGATTCGCCACTTATCTTATAAAGTGTATACCGAATTAAAATATTGTAAGACATGAGAAAACAGGGACACCCGGGAAATCGGATTATGTGAGTTGGATTATGTTTATTATAATAAATGCCGAATATCAAGTTCTTTTTATCTTTTCTATACATTTTTCTCAAATATATATAAAAGTTATATAGGAAAATGATAAGGCAGACAAATATACAAATAAATCGACTTGGCCGATATCCTAATAAAACTTATTGACCTTTAATTACGATTTTTTTTTCATTTCTTTGCGTTTTTACACGCCCGTCCCAATTTTGACAGGACGTATTATTGTATACACTCGTCTGTCCGTCCGTCCTTCCATCCGTCACTTCCTCCATCTATCAGTCATTCGGTCCGTCCGTCCGTCTGTCTGTCTAGCTATCCGTCTATCTTTCTGTCCAGCGTAAACATGTCGCACCATAACTTGAGAACAGCTTATCTAGTTTTCATGAAACTTAACAAAGTTATTTCTTGAAATGGTCAAACGATTTGTAAACCTTTTGGTGAAAATTAAATCTTTATGAGTTACAGAACTTTGTAAGTAAAACAGGAGTGTGTTTTTGTTTAACATGTCGCGCCATATCTCAAAATGATTTATCATTATTGCATCAAACTTTACACACTTCTTAGTTACATAAATCTTAACTTCTGCATACTTTAAGGTGATGTTTTAAATTTTGTTTTTTAAGCGTTAATTAGGTTTTCTTTGTAAAAAAAAAGGGGGGGGAGTCACATACTGCGATGTATCTCAAAACCTATATAAAAAAATATCATAATGTTAATGTTAAAAAAATAATTAGATATCAGTGTTTGCTATTGCGTATTTATATTCCATCTATTAAAATTAGTTTGGAGATCAGTGAAATAACGGACACGACTTTCATTAGGAAAATGTGTAGTACTATAATTACCTATGTAAATAAATGTAAACACGCCATGTTTACTTTATAATACATATATATATTTAAATTCTTTCGAAAGACAATGTTCAGATCCGTGTTAACGTTGCTTTTCATAAATTGTTGGTTTTAAAAAAATATAAAAAACCGGGTGATATATATAGACGAAACCGGGTGTTGTGTAGTAAACAACAATGACGAAACCGGTGTATTTTAATTTGACATGACCCATTTATTTCGTTCCATACACAGAGTTACAATTATTGAGATGCTCATAATGACTAGTTTTGCAATCTCTGTGTCAGTATCTATCTTCCCGTACCTTTCTTTCCGTACAATGTGAACAATTTAACGAAAAATTAAACAATTTCGAGGCAAGGTTCACTCAATTCGTCATTTTGACATGCATTTTGACTTATTTCTCCGTTAATATAGAACGGTTGTAGAAAATATTGCATCTCACAATAGAAAATAGTTGTATATGTATATATATTCTTCGATATCATTAAAAAAATAAGAAAATAAGGAGAAACCTATCTTTCTTCTGTCTATTGATGTTCCGTCATTGTGCCGGATGTTAGATACCATCGAGTCCGATCAAATTCTGCCGGTGTGGTTTAGACACAGTGCTGTTAATTACACGGGAAAACTTAACTTGATCGATGATTTGTCACGTGACGAATTTAAACGTATTGAAGTTCACAACACACACTCTCATAGTAAAATTAATTACTAAAAATAAAATTACGGAAGTCTTTCATCTTAGGGCCATGCTAGTCTACATTTTACAATTTGATATAACAAATTTTGAATTTGAAATAACAAATTATGAATTTGAAATAACAAATTATGAATTTGAAATAACAAATTATGAATTTGAAATAAAAAAATATTAATTTGATATAACAAATTATTAATTTGATATAACAAATTATTAATTTGATATAACAGATTATCAATTTGATATAACAGATACTAATTATTTGATATATAACATATTATAATTATTTGATATAACAATTTATGAACTTGATATAACAATTTATGAACTTGATATAACAAAAAAGGAAATTTGATGTCAAATTACTTATGTACGGATTAAGGTTACCCCCAATCTAATTAAAAACCGATCTCTCATCGCTCCTGTTTCTGATATGTCGCGTGGGAGATCTAACGAAACCGGCTTTGAGGTCACATGTGAGTGAACTAACAGTCATGAATTTATAAAGATATGCAAATGAGTTGACGACCTATTAATAAGCCAATCAAAAAAGTTTATGAATTATTTTGACTGACGATTTCGTCGTAAATAAAATGAGTTACATCCCTTTGCCTTACGTTAAACTTCCAAGATCATGGAAGACTCAATTTCATTGGTCGAAAAAGACACACCTACGAGGTCACTCACATGTGACCTCAAAGCGGGTTTCGTTAGATCTCCCACGCGACATATCAGAAACAGGAGCGATGAGAGATCGGTTTTTAATTAGATTGGATTACCCCCCTTCTCTATTTGACATAAAGAATAAATAAGTGAAACGCTAAAACATTGCTCATGATTGGAATTCCTTCTTCTATATATACAACGTTATTAAGGTGCTTAGATGTGGGTCTCATTGGGGGGTTCTGATCCCGGATCCCGTTTACTGTTTTGTCAGATTCCCGTTTCCCGTTTCCCGTTTCCCGTTTCCCGCTTACACTATGTACGTAAACAATTCTCATTTTGTTGCAATTTCCCGTGTCCCGCTAGACTTCATTTCCCGTTTTCACGGCACAATAATTTGATTTTCACGCCTACAAAAAAATCGGCAATCCCGCGTCACGCTTAGACCCCAATGAGACCCACTTAGATTATACTCAGAAATTGAAATTCACAATCATTCAAAATATCACCCATGTAATTGTTTCTTTATTTTTAATAATAAAATTCCAAATCAAAAATATATATGTATGTTGAAACAAATTTATGTAAGACAAATGCAGTGATGAATTAATTGAAGGATGTTTAATAAATCATTTCATAGATATAGGAAGATGTGGTATAAGTGCCAATGAGACAACTCTCTATCCAAAGAACAATTTATAAAAGTAAACCGTTATAGGTCAATGTACGTATACGGCCTTCAAAAAGTACTAGTGTAAAACCATTTAAACTGGAAAACCAAAAAAAAAGAAACGAGTAACACGTATAAATTACATAAACAAACGAAAACTACTGTTCCTCGAATTCCTGACATAGGACAGGTGCAAACATTTGCAGCAGGATTAAACATTTTCCTATTTTCCTATTGAAATTATTAAACAAACATGCCAGGGTTTTTTGAAGAAGGAAAAGCATTTTTGTATCCTTACATGTTCCTATGTTCCTTAAAACAACATCTCAATAGAACTCTTCGTTTCGCTTTGACTTGAAAATATGCAATATAAATGTTATCAAATAGACCCCCCCCCCCCTTTTTTTCTCTCTTATATTTGTTTGTTCTAAGGCACCAGGTCCCATACGCAAAATTGAGAAACAAGTCCCGAAAATTGTCTCAAATTAAAGGGAGAGGGGAGGAGGGTTGGTTATAGAAACATTAAACCTGTAAATTGACTTTTGAAAATGCATTATATATTTGTCACTGGACGTCAGATGAACAATGAATTAATACACGAAATGCGCCAGTTCGGGTTATGCAACTTTTAATTAATCATCATTTAATATATGATAAAATCACACTTTTTGAAGAGAAATTTACAATTTGTAAAATCAAATTAATAATTTGTTATATCAAATTAATAATTTGTTATATCAAATTAAGAATTTGTTATATCAAATTAATGATTTGTTATATCAAATTAATAATTTGTTATATCAAATTAATAATCTGTTATATTAAATTAATAATATGTTAAATCAAATAAATAATTTGTTATATCAAAATCGAAAATCTGTTATATCAAATTGGTAATTTGTTATATCAAATATATCAAATTAATTATTTCTTATATCAAATTAATAATTTGTTATATTAAATTTATAATTTGTTATATCAAATTGTAAAAAGTAGACTACCATGGCCCTAAAAGGCTTCCGTAGAGAATGGTAAAACTATGACGGTAGTCTATTATACATCTTCTTTTTTATATGATGTTAAAATCCATGGCAAGGAAATTTCCTTGGCTAACTTCACCATTGTCACGCTCCTAAAACAATTTTTAAAAGAAGATATCACTTTCTCGTATACAAACAAAGTTTAAACAACACGTACAGCGAATTGCACTGCTTTAAAACGTGACTGTATGCTTATAACTATATATTGTAATTGTCACTGCTTAAAACGTGACTGTATGCTTATAACTATATATTGTAATTGTCTTAAAACGTGACTGTATGCTATAACTATATATTGTAATTGTCTTAAAACGTGACTGTATGCTTATAACTATATATTGTAATTGTCTTAAAACGTGACTGTATGCTTATAACTATATATTGTAATTGTCACGTGACTGTATGCTTATAACTATATGTTGTAATTGTCACGTGACTGTATGCTTATAACTATATATTGTAATTGTCTTAAAACGTGACTGTATGCTTATAACTATATATTGTAATTGTCACGTGACTGTATGCTTATAACTATATGTTGTAATTGTCACGTGACTGTATGCTTATAACTATATATTGTAATTGTCACGTGACTGTATGCTTATAACTATATATTGTAATTGTCACTGCTTAAAACGTGACTGTATCCTTATAACTATATATTGTAATTGTCACGTGACTGTATACTTATAACTATATATTGTAATTGTCAATTCAGCGATTAAACAATCAATTAGGCAATCACAACTTAATTTGAGATGACATGTGTATACTTATCCCTCCAATCTATTTGTTCAATCCATGTACATGTGCATCGTTTTTCTTTTGCTTCATGCATATAACATTGTTTTTCAATTTTTGTTCACGCAATGTTTTTATATTTTTACTTACACTTACACTTTTTTCACAAAACAGGTGAAATGCTACGGTTTATTTAACTTTACATACGGCCGCTCTCAGTTTGACCAATTTCAGCCAGATGTAACATAACTCATGGGGGTAGGAATCGGGTTATATCGTATGAAAATTGGCAATGATTTTATCTGTATCAACTTATTCCTCTCTTGTAAAAGTGTCTCGCAGGCACTTGTGTTATCAATATTAATCTTCACGTAGTCGCATCAACTAGGCGTGTGTTCAAAGGAAGCTGGCTTGTCATGTTTTAGATTTTTTGTCAGATTTTCGGAATTTTCTGGTTTTATCCATTTGAATGCCTTGGAAAAATTTGCCCAGTGACCCCCATTTTTCTTTTGGTAAATCTTTTACATGTATAATGATAAGCCATCTGTAAAAGTCTTATAAACTTTTAATTACTTTTTAACAGATTTTTAGAACTTCAACTCGTCAATGATAAAGCTATGAAAAGTCAAGATAGAATATTTTCCCGCCAAAATTTCAATGGCTTATATCTCGAAAACAAGCACGGTGACCTATATCTATTTTTTTGTTTTTTGGATTCCTTTATTAATCCTTATCTATATAAACTAGTATTTTAAAAAGTTAATTACTTTGAAACTGAGTAGCGAACTCCCTTAAACGTTCAGATGAAACATGCAGACTCAAATGTACAAAAAAAACAAGTCTAAATGGGAATCTTAGACTATTTATTATTATTTTTACTATTTGCTATGCAAATTTTGCTAATCCTATGTATTCCAAATAAAATTATAATTATTTGTTAAAATGAACCTACATTGCTAACAAAATGATGGGGGGGGGGGGGTACTACACTTACCAGTATAAACAATTTATATGTTAAACCTCGATGGGAAAAATTATCTGAAAGACGACGCAATCATATACTTATTTATTATCACAAAATTTTGAATAACAAAACTCAAGAGTATTTAAGAGACTTATTGCCCGATTCAGTAGGAAGTAGGCATGATCATAATACAAAACAAAGAAATAATATTACACAAGTCAACACTTCATCCCAGCAACAACAAAACTATGGACTGACACTCTGAACTCTTAAACATACGAAAATGTGAATCTCTATCATTATTCAAAAAACAAGTAAGTACCCAAAATAGCAAGACCCCAGCGTATTATTATATAGGACATCGTTTTGGTCAAATTCTCCATGCTCGATAAGAATGGATTCAAGTTCATTGAATTCTAACCAGTGTCCTATTCGTTCGTAATTTAGGAGACTCTCCAAATTGTCGTTGTGGTGATGTAAACAAAAATTCTGACTTCATGTTATCTTGTCCTATATACACTAATTTAAGACATCATGAACTATCAGATTCTGTTTCAGTTCTTCCTATCCAAGTTAACACAAAAACTTTGCTTTTTGGATCAACGGTATTCTCAGATGAGCAAAATAGTCTTTTATTTTGTTTGGTGCAGAAATATTAGATAAAAAAGTAAACGTTTTTAACCCTTGATGTTAAATTATTCACCATTCAATAGGAACCCTAGCATTTCACACTGTATACATTACAGTGATTCATGTTTATGTTTTTTTTTTTAAATTCTCATTTATTTTTATACGTTTGCGTCGTATAATGGTACATGTATCATGTCGTCGTCGGTCTGCGTCGTCCGATGACACATTTAGTGTCCGGACAATAACTTTTGATTTAGAGAATGTATCTCTTTAAATTTTTACAAGAAGGTTAAATACCACTAAAGGAAGGTTGAGATTGATTTTGAGGATTTTGATCCCAATTGTTTAGGAATAAGGGGCCAAAAAGGGGGCCAAAAATAAGCATTTTTGTAGTTCTCAAACAATAACTTGTGTTTAAGTGTATGAATCTCTCTGAAATTATACCACACATTTCCATACCATATGGGGTTGGTTAGTAATGACTTTTGGGGGTTATGGCTTTAAACGTTTTGGAATTAGGGACAAAAAAAGGGAGATTAGGGGCAAAAAAAAGAGGGAAACTATGTTTTTCTGGTCAATGGACAATTAAGACAATTTAAAAGCAGTGTGAGGAAGGTAATTCAAAAACAGTTAACATACAATGTTTGTTATGTTCGGATTTACCTCCTTACACAACTTGTAAATAATGTTTAAAGAATTGTCAGGTTTTGGACTTATTGCAACAAAAAAAGGGGTGGTAGTAGTTTTCATTTTTTTTCTCCAAAATTCCTCAAATTCCAAATTTTTGAAAAGTTTGAAGAAGTAATCATTAATTGCACAATATTGCATAATAGATTTGTAAGATCTTGACATTTGTTTTGTGTCAGAAACTCATATCATGTCAAGAATTTGATCACAATCCAAATTTAGAGCTGTATCAAACTTGAATGTTGTGTCCATACTTGCTCCAACTGTTCAGGGTTCGACCTCTGCGGTCGTATAAAGCTGTGCCTGCGGAGCCCCTGGTTTTTCCTTCTTCTTCCATCTTTTTCATATTCATATATTTATTCCAGAGCATACTTGTATTTATATTTACTATATATTGACCAATCAGTGTATTATGTTTGTATAAAGGAGACCGATTTGTAAAGGCAAATGCTTGTTTCTAAATCCTTAATATAATTTCATTTGTATAATAACGTTTAATGTTGATTTATCTGAATAAATATTGTTTAAACTAATTAAAATAACTAAAGATTAATAATAATTCTTTACGCAAGAAAATCGAAAAAAAAACCAAAGCTGTTACTTCATCGGTATTTTTTTTAACAATTCAATTCAATTCAATCAATTCAATTCAATTCAATTCAATTCAATTCAATTCAATTCAATTCAATTTAATTCAATTCAATTCAATTCAATACAATTCAAAGTTTTATCGCCATATAAACTATACAGTTTGTGACATATAACAACAACAAAAACAAATAAAGACAATAAATAAGTAACTCAATATATATACACAAATTCAGGTAAATATTAAAGGGTCCCCTGTCCTCAGTTCCATTGACTTTTTTTATAAAGGATCCTAGTTTATTCACTTGTGTTGGTGTTGATGGGTTAAGTATATATATAACTTTGTCATTGTCAGTGAGATTAGCAAATGAATTACTTTCTCTGTTAATGCAATTAAAATATGTTAATCTAATATTTGAATTATGAGAACAATTTATTAAGAAATGTTTCTCATCAATTTAACAAAAGTTTAATCTTGAAACAAACTCATATCATGTCAAGAATTTGATCACAATCCAAATTTGGAGCTGTATCAAACTTGAATGTTGTGTCCATACTTGCTCCAACTGTTCAGGGTTCGACCTCTGCGGTCGTATAAAGCTGCGCCCTGCGGAGCCCCTGGTTTTTCCTTCTTCTTCCATCTTTTTCATATTCATATATATTTATTACAGAGCATACTTGTATTTATATTTACTATATATTGACCAATAAGTGTATTATTTTTGTATAAAGGAGACCGATTTGTAAAAGCAAATGCTTGTTTCTAAATCCTTAATATAATTTCATTTGTATAATAACGTTTAATGTTGATTTATCTGAATAAATATTGTTTAAACTAATTAAAATAACTAAAGATTAATAATAATTCTTTACGCAAGAAAAAAAAAAAAAAAAACCAAAGCTGTTACTTCATCGGTATTTTTTTTAACAATTCAATTCAATTCAATTCAATTCAATTCAAAGTTTTATCGCCATATAAACTATACAGTTTGTGACATATAACAACAACAAAAACCAATAAAGACAATAAATAAGTAACTCAATATATATACACAAATTTCAGGTAATATTAAAGGGTCCCCTGTCTCAGTTCCATTGACTCTTTTATAAAGGATCCTAGTTTATTCATTGTGTTGGTGTTGATGGGTTAAGTTATATATATAACTTTGTCATTGTCAGTGAGATTAGCAAATGAATTACTTTCTCTGTTAATGTAATTAAAATATTGTTAATCTAATATTTGAATTATGAGAACAATTTATTAAGAAATGTTTCTCATCAATTTAACAAAAGTTTAATCTTGAAACAAATGACCAGTCTTTGCTCTTACTCGTTATTGTTGCGTGTTGGCGTAGATGCAGTTAATTTAAGTTTTTAAAGTTCGTTTGACCGTGTCGTGCTGCGTGTTGGCGGAGATGCAGTTAATTTTAAGTTTTTAAAGTTCGTTTGACCGTGTCGTGGTTCGAATCCACAACTTCCCCACTCGAGCTTAATTAACACGCTTCACATGGCGGTGCATTTCTAAATTTAAAATAAAAGGTTTAATTTTTCATTCTATTTTTTATTATGTTGATGAACTTCTTTTAATGAGTCTAAGCTAAATTGATGCATTTTAAAATTTGTCCTGGTCTTATATATGTATGAAATACTAGCGACTGGACGTTAAGCAACAACCAGCCAATGAAAACCAATAAGTCCAACTATTAATTTTGAGATAGAATTAAAGTTGATTTTTTTTTTTATTCATAAAAACATGATTTACAAACCTGACATGCTTGAAGTATATACAACTGTATTCCAAATCGGCAAACATTAAATGCAGTTCGATGTTTAGTAGCGTTCGATCTGTTTTTCTATAATCGAACAACTTGAAAGGGATACATTACCGGGTAATAGTCAGTTCAGAATTCTTATAAAATTACCAATGATTATTTATGAAATACAACCGTAAGTATCCGTAAAATTGTAAGACCGTTACATTAATGTATAAATGGACTACTGTACTTTAAATCAATGTAATTAAAACACCTGCTCGATGGAGTCATATAAATTCACGAATGAAATAAATCATTGATTTTAGGTTGTTACCTTTTCATCGGCAATTTAATTTACTCTATATGATTGACATTCGTCCGTCCGACTTCCGACTTCCGACACCATTAATATAAGCATAAGGAAAATTGGATAAATTGCCACTTAACCAAATATCTAGAAGAGTTCAAATAAGAATATATCAGAAAGCAATACATTCATTGTGCGGCCTTCAATAATGAGAAAAGCGTCTTCTGACTGGTTGTTGCTGGTTTGTTTTAATATTTTCAAGTTCTGTCTATTCGAAATAACATTAAAAAAATGTGGTACACACTTAAAAATCACACGCTACAATTATATCTTTATTTTTTTCATGATTTTGTAACGTGATTGTATATTCTTTAAATCAATCATTTGGACTGTTTAAACAAATGTCAAGACCCCAAAAATATGTATTTACCATTGTATATCAAACTAGCATTCAAGTGAAATGTACAGCTTAAGATTAAGTATGATTGCCATGCAATGAGACATCTCTCCACAAGGAACTAAATGACTTAGAAATAAACAATTATAGATCACCGTACGGTCTTCAATAATGAGCAAAGCCCATACCGCGTAGTCGGCATTTATTTCAACTGATCATCTTTATAGGCATTACTCAGAATTTTGTAAGAACCCTAAATACAGACAAAAAAAATAACCCTGGTGACGGTGAAAGAGTTACTGGATACATTGACGAATTTGTGTTCAAACTTTCAGTGGCAAATATAACTTTCATATCAGAACAAGAACCTATAAATATGATAAGAATAATATTCCGTCATCCTAAGTATACTTTACTCTAAATTGACCAATCAGCTCCCCGTCTTTATGAAAACTATATACAAAAGCTTTATTTCTAAAAGCAATACAGCTTGTAGGTATATATGCAAGTGCCAATGAGACAACTCGCCATCCACGTAACAATTTAAAAAAAGTAAACCATTAAAGGTAAAAAAAACCGGCCTTCAACAATGAGCTTAGGTTCACACCGAACAACAAGCTATAAAATAATAAAGGGCCCCTACAAAATTACTAGTGTGTAGCTATTTTACATGTACACGAATTAACCATTAAAGGTAAAAAAAAAACGGCCTTCAACAATGAGCTTTGGCTCACACCGAACTACAAGCTATAAAATAATAAAGGGCCCTTACAAAATTACTAGTGTGTAGCTATTTTACATGTACACGAATTAACATTAACGTACGGCCAGAATAAGTGCAATGAAAGTATTCAATCATACCTGAAATCGGAAAAGAATCCGTTTTGAATTATTCAATCTTTTTATCCTCACAACAATTATCTTAGCGGCATTCTGGTCGTTTTGTTCAAATAAACTTTAAAGAAGATTCACATTACAATGTTAAACTCATTAACTCTTCCTCATCCAATCAAATTGTTTGAATTTTAGTTGTTCATTTCACCAATACACTATTTTCCCGTATATACTAAACCTAAACTTGGATAACTACAAGATTAAATACAAAAGTAGGATGTTAATATTTTTAAAATAGCCGAGGGATATTTTGGAATTAGTGGATTAATGTCTCAATTTTCATCAGATAAAGTAAAATGTGATTAGTCCAATCAAACAGTCCTTTGTAATCTTTTAATTTAGTTTTGATTTTCATTAACGTTATACTGTTACATTTTAGTTGTTGCAACCCGTAAACAAAAACAACATCAATACACAATATTTACTTTTAATAAGTTATTCAAGATTCCCTCAGCTATATGAATGGTGTTTATTTACATGAATCAACTGTTCAGTTGACTAGGAATAATAATCTAATCCATTATTGCGTCATAATTTGTATTTGTATTATTTATAAATATTTGTTTTATAGTCATTTTTCGTATTTGTATTATTTATAGATATTTGTTTTATAGTGTAATAGATGTGCATTGATGTGCCTAGTTTAATTCCCCTTAATTTGGACAGATTACCTATTTAGTATTCAAGTTTAATTTGGTTTAAACATACTTAAATACAAGTAAGAATTGCTAATTTAACTGTTTTAGTTTTTAACTCGATGTTTTTATAATGTTTTAAGAATATTCATTTATTCAACTTTTCTTAAGTTCTTGAGTACCTTCTTTGTTAAAGTTATCCTGTTAAATGACAAGTTTAGGATTTTATCACTTGTAAGACTAGCTCTAGAAACACTTTATTTTCATTTTACATTTGAAAATACTCTATTTTTGAACTTCAATTTAGTAAGTTTTTTTACCATTGTTTTATCCGACCCTTTTGTCAGATGCAATTATTGTAAATTTGTAAACAAAATGTTGTTTCATTTGATAAACTAGTAGAAGTATCTGTGTATGTTTCTTGTACATATGTGGTCGGAATTTCAACGTATATTTTCATGTCTTGCTTCACCATGTTTGTAAACTCTAGACGCTACAATGTTTTCACATTCACATTAAAGAGTGTTCAAGTGCTATCATTGGTCAAGAATAATGTATTCGGAAATTAAGGGCGGGACTTTAATTAACCGAAAAGTGGCGCAATATTGTTGAAACACATATTGGCTTACTCTGCCAAGGGGAAGTGGCAGTGGAGAGGATCGTGCCCCTTGTCTAGCGAATATGGAGTGGTGCTAGTTGGCATTGGGCCAAGTTGTCATGAAATCAAGACAAATTTAATAAAAAAAAAACAATTCATCCTGCTTACAAAACGTAGACGGTAGTAATGCGAAGAACCCAAAATCATTCAGTCAAAACTCATTTCTACAGTTTTAGTTCGTCTGTCCCTCAGGCTTGGGATCATCCGACAACAAACCCTGTCCGCCCTGAGCAGTCACATAGCTACTATAGGATCATTTCTACTGTTTTAGTTCGTCTGTCCCCCAGGCTGGGATCATCCGACAACAAACCCTGTCCGCCCTGAGCAGTCACATAGCTACTATAGGATCATTTCTACTGTTTTAGTTCGTCTCGTTCCTCAGGCTCGGGATCATCCGACAACAAACCCTGTCCGCCCTGAGCAGTCACATAGCTACTATAGGATCATTTCTACTGTTTTAGTTCGTCTGTCCCTCAGGCTCGGGATCATCCGACAACAAACCCTGTCCGCCCTGAGCAGTCACATAGCTACTATAGGATCATTTCTACTGTTTTAGTTCGTCTCGTCCCTCAGGCTCGGGATCATCCGACAACAAACCCTGTCCGCCCTGAGCAGTCACATTGGATTTTTCTATTTGTCCTTTGCTAAATAAAAAAAAAAACAGGAGGAAAGGAAGGCGAGAAGTCGATCTCTGTTTTTGTAGACGGTTTTGCTGGTTGTATGATGTACAACAACCTGTTATCGTTGTCTTCGAAATGTCACAGGACAAAAGTAGATGATTAACCCTGTGCAATTTGTCGTTTAATAAACGTGAAAAGAAAAGATACAAATCACGTGACAAAACAAATTGTTTATTGTATGATCTTGCATACTATTTACCGTAAAGCACGAAGACACTGCTGGCTCAAAGACGATGTGTCTATTTTGACAGAATCCAAGCTTACTTTTGAGAACACAACGTATTTGTTTACTCATTATAACATATATTATAAAGTTTGATAACCATGCAATTACTATCAACAGTCTTGCTATTTCAATAAACAGCTTCAGCTTGAACAATACGTCTATATCATAATCCTCGATTTTAAAAACTACATAGACTGAAATCATAACTTGTGTGCTTGGATCAACAAGGAGTTGACTGCTATGAGAATCCTTCTCAGAAAAAAGCTACATAATCCCAAACATGCATATTCTAGGAAACTCAATAACGAGAAACGTCACTGTTACAACAGCAATTAACCTAAATGATCTCCTTCTAATGTTCTGTAAATTTTCAATACTAGTGGTTTGAATATTTTTTTTTCACGTATAAGAGACCATATGATAAATGTAGACGTGAAGAGCTAAAAGTAAAAATATTGCGGTCATGGAAGAGTAATATATAAAACTGTAATTCAATAGTGATTCTGATTTAGCTGCTATTTTACATTCGTTTGCGTCGAAATTTTCCCCGTCTGAAATCTGCTACAAGAAATTTAGGAATATGCAATCCGACAGAAATAGCAAACATCACATCAACTACTTTTAACATTTCCCTCCTTTTAACATTAATGTAGCTCCAAATTGGCCACTTGATAGCTACGAACTTTTGAATTCCTAAAGCTGTTGTCAATAAAACGGATGATAAATAAAAAAGGTCTATCATCATTAGCTTGTAGTGATGTAACTTGCTTAATCGAAAATAAATAACTGTTGTTCCAATTTGTACATCTCTGAAAAAGGGCTCTAATCCATAAGAGAATAGTGCTGTAAGAGCATCCGACAACGCAAGTCCCTGCGAAAAAACTGAAGACGGTGTTCTCAAAGTTTTCTTAAAAAGAATAATAATGACCACAATGTAAAATAAGATAGCAGTGTACGAAATAATCGGTCCAACCTATTGAACCTGGTTTTGTAGCGCTAATCTGACAGTCGCTTAAAATCCGTTATTTTTACAACGATGCGTGAACAAAACAGACATAATCGTCAAAATAGTCAAAGTATGTGTTACAGCAGTCATCACTGTGTTACAATCTCTAGACAAACAAACATATACAAAACAAAAAACACAAAAAACATCTATCAAAATAAAAAAAAAAATGTTTTCCTCTACCCTTTTGTTTCATTGATGGCAACATCCCTATTCCCCAGCCATCTTCGAGGAGAAGGGGGCTACACAATTTGAATAAAGATAGTTTGTGCCAAACTTTCTTTAATTCGCGACAATTTACAGATAAAATTCATGAGCTATAATATACATGCAAGTTGTACATGATTGTTTATAAAATTATACCTCCTGTCTTATACTGCCTCGTACTGAGCATGTTGAGGTGGAAGTGGAATTTTGAGTAAGAAGTTTTATGTTAAAGTATATATCAAATTCAGAAAGTCTCAAATAAAAAGTCCCCCAAATCGAAATAAGCACAAACATATGACATAACAAGCCATAACCTAATAATTTAGACAATAAACGTATCCGGTGACCTCCTTTATTTGCAAATCACTTGATTAAAAATCCATACAGCTGTGCCAGCAAAAATGTTATTTTGCCCCAAAAAAAACAGCAGTTATTCGTGCAATCTTTGCATTTTAAAAATATAATCAATTTACCAGGGCTTCCCCTGGGTTAATTATTTTTTTCGCCACCTATTTCGCCAAAAAACAATATATTTTTCGCTACTTTGTTCTTTTTTCGCCAAGTAACATACATATATTTTTCGTTTAAAAAATTGTTCTACCCCCCTCCTCCTAAATAAGATGAGTTTGCCTCATTGTTGTCTATGATTATTCTCTCAAACTTATCTTAGAGTCTACATTGTAATAAATAAACACTGACCATTTACTTTTAAAAAGAACTTTTTTTTTTACTTAAAAGGGGGAATATTTTAAACAACTTTTCTTTTAATAATAAAAAATATGTAAGTCCCGAAATATCACAAGATTCTTGGACATGTCTTGTTTGACCTTATAATACCAGAAAGATGTACAAATCTTTGCGAAAGTTTCTTCAAAAGAAAATTATGTGCCCTTTTGTATTAAGAGGTAGTTTTTACAACAAAACAAAAGCTTTTATCCCTTAAAAGTGATCCTTCATTTAAAGTGTAGTCATTACATTGAAGGGTTACTCTCATTCGAGGGGTTGTTTCTAACCTTTTGCATTGATTTTTTCATAAAAAAAAAGGCAAATAAACTAGATGGATGAAAATAAATCGTATATATTTCTTTCGCCAAATTCTTTCGCAAATGACAAATTTTAATCGCCACAATTATTATTTTTTCGCACGACCGCCAGCGGAAACCCTGAATTTACACAAAGTAGTTGTCTCTCTTTAACTGCATATTTAAGCTTTCTTCGACATACTTTTTTCCGCTACCCTTTTGTGTGATTGATTACCATATCTCTATTTACCAGTCATCTTGGTAGGGGAGGGGGCCAAACAGTTTGGTACGAAGGTTTTATTCATTTGCGACAACTAACAGGTAAACACAAGTCATGAGCCATAATATAAGTTGTACATAATGTATTATAGAATTACAGCTTCCGTCTTATACTGCCTCGTTCTCAACACATTGAGGTGGAAGTGGGATGTAGAGTAGGAAATAAACTCATCATAGATACCAGGATTAGAGTTTAATGTAAAAGTATACATTAAAATCAGAAAGTCTCAAATGAAAGGGCCAGCAAAAAATCAAAATAAGCGCAAAGACATGACATAACAAGCAATAACTTTAAAATTTAGACAGGAAAACGAAGTCGGTGACCTTCTATATTTCAAATCACTAAAATGAAAATCAATGTATCAGTGTAAGCAAAAGTAAACTTAAAGTAAAATCGTTGTAATTTAACAGCAGTTATTTGTGCATTCTTTGCAATAACCAATATAAACAAATTAGTTGTCTCTCTTCGACTTATCATTTTTCGCTTCTCATTTTGTCCCATGCGAAAAAAAAGTTACAGTTCAACGTCAAAGGTACATCTGCATATAAACAAGTCCGTCCTAGCTGAGTAGGATTTGTATGCAACACTTCTGATGAACTGTGACCTTAATAAGTGGTATCTTTTCTACATCGCATTAATAATAGAATTGAGAATGTTTGTCAAAGAGACAACAACCCGACCATAGAGCAGACAACAACCGAAGGCAACCAATGGGTCTTCAATACAGCGAGAAACTTCCTTACCCAAAGGAGTCATTCAGCTGGCCCCTAAACAAATATATATACTAGTTCAGTGATAATTTTAGAAAGTCTCTATTTACCTTTCATGTTTTCTTATGGCTGATCCTGGTCTGATTTTACAGAAGTTATTGGCAGTATTTTCTTTATGACATCAATAAAGATGTAAATGTTCGGGTGCTGTATATAAATAAAGGAAACAGTAGTATACCGCTGTTCGAAATTCATAAATCGATTGAGAAAAAAAAACAGGTTACAACTAAAAGTCCTAAAACTGAGGGAAATACACCAAAATATAAGAGAGCAACGACACAAAAGGAACACTAAAATGTAACACACATAAAACTGTTCTTTGTATAGTGTAGGGCACGTGACAAGATTCAGGACCGTAATAGGTTCGTTTACAGTTTTCAAAAGGCGCTGTTGCCCAAAAGTGAGATAAGGCGTACCAGCAGAATAGTAGGTATTTAGTACATAATTTAAACTGACTTAATCCCGTCGAATGAATGAACGTACGGGTTTCACTCAGTCACAAATAAGGCTAACTTCACAAAATAAGTAGATTGTTCTAACCAAGTCTGCGGGTTATATAACAAATCATGCTTTGCAAACTCAATTGTAAAAATTATTTGATGAAAAAGGAATGATAATACAAAATTGTTGTACATGTCAAGATAAAAACATAAAGACTCATTTTATGATTGAGTGGATGTTTAATTTTTTTTGTGTTATTGGATTTTAATCCATGCAGATCACAACTTAAAAATTCCGAAAAATACCAAAATATAAACGATCCAGATTTTTGTCAATACCTTCTGTGCAGAAATTTTACAACTTTAAAACTAAGGTAAAGCATGGTCATTACCGATTTGGTATTATGAATGAATGTCAATATGTCGACTTGGGAAGATAACTTCTAAAAATATCTAAATGAACCGTTAAACAAGAAGTCTTCTGTTTACTAACTGACGATAAAGTCGACATGATTGAGAGTATAATGATTGACACGAGAGAAGGACATG
The DNA here is from genome assembly GCA_019925275.1 of Mytilus edulis. Lineage (NCBI taxonomy): Eukaryota > Metazoa > Mollusca > Bivalvia > Mytilida > Mytilidae > Mytilus > Mytilus edulis. Next base: position 4,732,732 of record CM034359.1, read on the forward strand.
AAACAGATACGCCAAGATTTAGACAATATGTGAAAGGCAGAGTTTAAATTTGTAACTTATGCCATTTTTTGGGGTATCCTTTGAATTATAAAATTAATACATTTGGTGTAACCATCATTGATGTTTTTAGATAAAGTTTATTGTATTATTGAAGCGTTTCAAGTGCATATTTAAAAAAAATATACAAATGGTTCAAATACTCATATGGTCTGGCCCGTTAATAACCGAATGAGGAACTAATCATATTATCTGACCATAAGCGTACGGTCGAACCATATGAGTAAACGCATATGGTCATGACAATACGCGTATGGTCCAAATAATCATATGGTCCGGAACATAATTATTAATAATTCATAAATTAACTGATTACAAAACTTTCGAAGTTTTGAAAAACTAAGGCTTTTCTACATCAGGCATAGATTACCTTATCTGTCTTTGGCAAAACGTTTAGGAATGTTGGTCCTCAATGCTATTCAATTTCGTACTTTATTTGGCCTTTTTAATTTTTTGGGATTCAAGAGTCACTGATGAGTCTTTTGTAGACGAAACGCGCGTCTGGCGTAAATACAAAATGTAATCCTTCAAGTTGTATCTATGATATAGTTTATTGATAAGAATATAAACAAACCAAACAATATTATGGTTAATAAGAAAAACAAACTGTTGGTTTTTATATAAACAATTTAATCTCATTAGAAAATAGAAATGTCAGCATAATCTGTTGAAGGTCGTACAGTGACCTATAGTTGTTAATTTCTGTGTCATTTTGGTGTCTTGTGGAGAGTTGTCTCATTGGAAATCATACCACATCTTCTTTTTATATATATATATATAAATGTATTGTATCGAGGTTTATAATCATCAAAAATATGTTTTGTTCTATTTGTTGTTTCCATTAAATATGACATGATTACTAAAGCTATCAGTAATGTTTAATTATTTTATATGTAATGAAAAAATTAATGGTATGTAAAAAAAATACTGTGGTATTGCATAGGAAAAAACTTTAGTCATAAAAAATATTTCTTAATTTGAGACAAAGTTAAAATCTGCATTTTTTTACTTTAAACTGAATTTTAATTGAACAAAGACTAATAAAAGAAAATAATGGTGATATTATTCTTTGAAGATATCCAGCTAGATTTGGACAAAGAGATATATAAATGTCAATTTATTTCAAATTTCAGATGTGACATTGATTTAGTAATGGATCCACATTTTCTATTATTGCAGATTTTTTATTTGATATAAACTTTGTAAGATTACTATCTTTAGTCGTCATTAACATGATAAATTATTCATTCTTATCTCCGAACAATGCTTGATACAATTGATAACTGACCTTTTTACAGTTTTCAAGGACAGAATGGTCTACTATAGTTATCTTTTATCTTCTGTCGTTTCCTTACACAAGATACGAATTTCTGTTTTTATTTATTCATTCAGGTATCTACTCCTATCTATCTTCTGCCTGAAATATCGTATATCGGGTTATTTTCGCGGGTGTAAAAATTTCGCGATTTTCATTAAATGAGGTATTTGAAATATTTTGTCGATTATTATTTTGGCAGATTCAAAACTTTTTTCAATACCTTTGCATGTGCACTTTTAAATTGGCGATTTTGTTCTATCCGCGAAAATAAGCGAAAATTTACACCCCGCGAAAATGTACAAAAACGAAATACAAAACAGCAGCAAACGACAACTACTGAATGACTCCTGACGTGGGAGAGGCGCCGCACATGTTTGGATAACATGTTAGTATTATATATATGAAATGTTAAACAATTCAAAGTAGAAAAACTAACGGTCTGATAAAAAAAAAATGTAACACAGCAACAAACGACTACCACAGAATTACAGCTCCTGGCTTAGAACAGGCACATATTTTGATTGATATTGTAATCTCAGATATAGTATTCTTCTATCCTTAATTCATGTATTTAGTTTTTATGTTAAATTTGTTATTCTCATCGGATTTTGTTTAATGCTTAGTTCGTTTCTGTGTGTGTTACATTTTAATGTTGTGTTGTCATTCTCTTATATTTAATGCGTTTCCCTCAGTTTGGGTTTGTAACCCGGATTTGGTTTTTTTCTATCGATTTATGAGTTTTTAACATCGGTATACTACTGTTGCCTTTATTTATAAGAAATCATTGGTTTGAAATTGCTTGCAGTTATAGTGAATACTCCGAGCTCCATATTTTGTATTTTTGGTGTCTTGGCAGTTATTTTTTGCTGTGTATCTTCTTGTCATTTTCAAAAGACCTTTATAGTTAGGTTTTCCATTTTAATTGTGACACACGAGGTCCTTCTTCAGCTTGATATTCTGAAATAACTCATCATAGATACCAGGACTAAATTTTGTATATACGCCAGACGCGCGTTTCGTGTACAAAAGACTTATCAGTGACTCTCAAATCCAAAAAAGTTTTAAAAAAAGCAAAATAAAGTACAAAGTTGAAGAGTATTGAGATCCAAAATTCCTAAAAGTGTTGCCAAATACAGCTAAGGTAATCTATGCCTGAGGTAGAAAAGCCTAATTATTTCAAAAAATTATAAATTTTGTAAACAGTTAATTTATAAATATAACAATATCAATGCTAATTCATGTCAGCACAAAAAGTGCTGACTACTGGACTTGTGATACTCTCGGGGAAATAAATCTCCACCAGCAGTGGCATCGATCCAGTGGTTGTCAATAAACTCATCATAGATACCAGGACGGGTCTTGCTGGTGATTGAAGATCGAACATTGAATTATTCTAGTTGTGACCATCTTACAGCAGAAAATATGCCATTGATTCATTCTAGTGGATAGTTGTCACATTGGCAATCATACAAGATCATCTTTTAAAAATCCTTGTGTTTGTTTGCTCATAAGCTTTTTATCTAAAACAAATTTCGAACATCGGTATAGTACTGTTACTTCAATTATATTTTCAGTTGATCGCCACGCCATATGTACTAAATCATCACAATGGTTACTTCTGAAAATGCTAATTCTAACAAAAGAGGGACGACAGATACCAAAGGGACAGTCAAACTCATAAATCTAAAACAAACTGACAACGCCATGGCTAAAAATGAAAAAGACAAACAGAAAAACAATAGTACACATGACACAACATAGAAAACTAAAGAATAAACAACACGAACCCCACCAAAAACTAGGGGTGATCTCAGGTGCTCCGGAAGGGTAAGCAGATCCTGCTCCACATGCGGCACCCGTCGTGTTGCTTATGTGATTACAAATCCGGTAAATAGTCTAATTCGGTAGGTCAAATTCATGAAAGGGAAGGGGATTGTAGTTACGACGTGAGGAACATATCCGATATCATTTGTGAAATGGTTATTCCATAACGGTCAACCAACTCGTGATGGCGTCCGTAAAATTTACGAAGGGATGATTTCAACTTCACCATTTGGAACTCTTGATTTAATAGCTTCCTTGTGAGCAGTAACCCTCTATCAAGAAAATCATGATAGGAAATGCAAGCACGGGAATATCGTATCAATTGAGAGATATATACCCCGTATGCAGGTGCTGCTGGAATGTTGCTACTTGTTTAATGTTTATATAAATAAATTGCTAACACAGAGATATGTGTCGCCTGTTGGCAGAAATTGAAAAACAACAGTCTGATGGACCGCGTGATTAATTATAATTCCTGTACTATGACCTAGATGTGCGAGGCAGATTGTTTTAATAGTTTACAAATTTACATTCATTATTGTTCATGTATGTCCTTATTTTTTATTTCATACAAACTGAGAGATTGTTTTCATATTGACATATTCTGATTTACGTCCTATCTTTTAAATTTCTTTCTTCAGCTGCCAAACCAAATAGTGTGAAGATCATCCAGGCAGATGGGATAAACAATTCACTTTGTTCACATGTATCATTGTTTTCGTGATTTCCGAAAACCTCGTCCATAGTTGTACGAAATGTAAATATCGTATAACTATCACACTAAATCTTAAGTTAATAAGTCAGGTACAACTGCGCCTTTCCTTAATGGTATTTTTATTCGAATCAAACAATCCGTTGAATATAACCACCTGGAAAAAGAAATAATAAAATTGAAAATGGAAATTGGGAATGTTGGTTTATTAATCAAAAATGACATTTTTATAATCTATATATACTATTAAGGAAGTTCGCTACTCAGTTTCAAAATAAATAGATTTCCATGACACTAGTATATATTGATAGGGGATAAACTTAGAAATCAAAAAAGCAAAAACAATATAGAGGTCAATGTGCATGTTGTCGAGATAATAGCCATTGGAATTTTGGTGGGATTTTAAATTTTCTCTTTTGATTTTTCATAGCTTTATCCTTAACAAGTTAGAGTACAAAAACTATTAAAAAATAAATAAGATTTTATAAGACTTTTACAAATGGCGAATAATAATTGTACAATCATATAAAAGATTTATGAAAAGAAAAATGGGAGTCAATGGGCACTTTTTTTTTAAGACTTTCAAATGGATAAAACCATGGGATTTCGAAAAATCTGACAATAATTCTAATACATGACAAGCGAACATCCTTAAACTTGAAGACCAAATATTTTAGCCAGTTGTTTCCGAGCTGACGATCGTCTGAAGTATTATATATAAATAAAAAAGGTAGTGTATCGTAATGCACTTTATAACTGTATATAGTAATTGCTTTATCTGTGTCATTGTGGTCTCTTGTGGACAGTTTTCTCATTGGCAATCGTACCACATCTTCTTTTTTTATATTAATTACCGTAGCTTAATTTACTAAACCACAAATACACGTCCTTAGATGGCTTCTTGCCGTCTACGTTTTGTAAGCAGGCGGAAATGTATGTATTTTGTATTCAATTTGTCTTGAATTTACTCAACTGGGCCCAACTCAAACACTCTCACTAATTGTTACAACTTGCATAACTTTATCAATCTCACACCACTAAAAGGAAAAAAAAAAAGAAATATAACAAACTCAAATAAATGTGATCAATCATTAGATTGTTTTCTTTGTATCTTATATAGTAAGTTCCATCTTTTGCTATCAGTAAATTGAAAGCAAACGCAATACTATTATTATAATATATATATATATATATATATACACTTTCGTGAATCAACAATCTGTTGATTCCTGTATCTTTGCATTGCACAAGGGCATTTTTTTCTGACTGTTGATGACGTCTTTACACTAAATCCATTGGATTTTGGATGGCTACTGCTTGATAATTAGTCTAAGAAGCATGCCTGGTTGTTTTGTGTGTTGTTATTGGCTTTGAACTAGCTGTCAGTAGCTGCGAATACTCTCAGATCTGTCTTTTTATTGTTGGGTGAACTAGCTGTCATTAGCTGTGAATACTCTCAGATCTGTCTTTTTATTGTTGGGTGAACTAGCTGTCAGTAACTGCGAATACTCTCAGATCTGTCTTTTTATTGTTGGGTGAACTAGCTGTCAGTAACTGCGAATACTCTCAGATCTGTCTTTTTATTGTTGGGTGAACTAGCTATCAGTAACTATGCCTGTTTTTTGTGTGTTGTTATTGGCTTAGAACTAGCTGTCAGTATCTGTGAATACTCTCAGATCTGTCTTTTTATTGTTAAGATGTACAATAACCTGGTTATGTCCACTCTATGTTTTGGTTATATGTATTGTATCAGTATCTGTGAATACTCTCAGATCTGTCTTTTTATTGTTGGGATGTACAAGAACCTGGTTATGTCCACTCTATGTTTTGGTTATATGTATTGTATCAGTAACTGCAAATACTCTCAGATCTGTCTTTTTATTGTTGGGTGAACTAGCTGTCAGTAACTGTGAATACTCTCAGATCTGTCTTTTTATTGTTAAGCTGTATAAGAACCTGGTTATGTCCACTCTATGTTTTGGTTATATGTATTGTATCAGTAGCTGTGAATACTCTCAGATCTGTCTTTTTATTGTTGGGATGTACAATAACCTGGTTATGTCCACTCTATGTTTTGGTTATATGTATTGTATCAGTAGCTGTGAATTCTCTCAGATCTGTCTTTTTATTGTTGGGTGAACTAGCTGTCAGTAACTGTGAATACTCTCAGATCTGTCTTTTTATTGTTGGGATGTACAAGAACCTGGTTATGTCCACTTTATGTTTTGGTTATATGTATTGTATCAGTAGCTGTGAATACTCTCAGATCTGTCTTTTTATTGTTGGGTGAACTAGCTGTCAGTAACTGTGAATTCTCTCAGATCTGTCTTTTTATTGTTGGGATGTACAAGAACCTGGTTATGTCCACTCTATGTTTTGGTTATATGTATTGTATCAGTAACTGCAAATACTCTCAGATCTGTCTTTTTATTGTTGGGATGTACAATAACCTGGTTATGTCCACTCTATGTTTTGGTTATATGTATTGTATCAGTAGCTGTGAATTCTCTCAGATCTGTCTTTTTATTGTTGGGTGAACTAGCTGTCAGTAACTGTGAATACTCTCAGATCTGTCTTTTTATTGTTAAGCTGTATAAGAACCTGGTTATGTCCACTTTATAGTTTTGGTTATATGTATTGTATCAGTAACTGTGAATACTCTCAGATCTGTCTTTTTATTGTTGGGATGTATAAGAACCTGGTTATGTCCCTTCTATGTTTTGGTTATATGTATTGTATCAGTAACTGTGAATACTCTCAGATCTGTCTTTTTATTGTTAAGATGTACAAGAACCTGGTTATGTCCACTCTATGTTTTGGTTATATGTATTGTATCAGTAACTGTGAATACTCTCAGATCTGTCTTTTTATTGTTAAGATATACAAGAACCTGGTAATGTCCACTCTATGTTTTGGTTATATGTATTGTATCAGTAACTGTGAATACTCTCAGATCTGTCTTTTTATTGTTAAGATGTACAAGAACCTGGTTATGTCCACTCTATGTTTTGGTTATATGTATTGTATCAGTAACTGTGAATACTCTCAGATCTGTCTTTTTATTGTTAAGATATACAAGAACCTGGTAATGTCCACTCTATGTTTTGGTTATATGTATTGTATCAGTAGCTGTGAATACTCTCAGATCTGTCTTTTTATTGTTGGGTGAACTAGCTGTCAGTAACTGTGAATTCTCTCAGATCTGTCTTTTTATTGTTGGGATGTATAAGAACCTGGTTATGTCCACTTTATGTTTTGGTTATATGTATTGTATCAGTAACTGTGAATACTCTCAGATCTGTCTTTTTATTGTTGGGATGTATAAGAACCTGGTTATGTCCCTTCTATGTTTTGGTTATATGTATTGTATCAGTAACTGTGAATACTCTCAGATCTGTCTTTTTATTGTTAAGATGTACAAGAACCTGGTTATGTCCACTCTATGTTTTGGTTATATGTATTGTATCAGTAACTGTGAATACTCTCAGATCTGTCTTTTTATTGTTAAGATATACAAGAACCTGGTAATGTCCACTCTATGTTTTGGTTATATGTATTGTATCAGTAACTGTGAATACTCTCAGATCTGTCTTTTTATTGTTAAGATTTACAAGAACCTGGTTATGTCCACTCTATGTTTTGGTTATATGTATTGTATCAGTAACTGTGAATACTCTCAGATCTGTCTTTTTATTGTTGGGTGAACTAGCTGTCAGTAACTGTGAATACTCTCAGATCTGTCTTTTTATTGTTGGGATGTATAAGAACCTGGTTATGTCCACTTTATGTTTTGGTTATATGTATGGTATCAGTAACTGTGAATACTCTCAGATCTGTCTTTTATTGTTGGGATGTACAAGAACCTGGTTATGTACACTCTATGTTTTGGTTATATGTATTGTATCAGTACCTGTGAATTCTCACAGATCTGTCTTTTTATTGTTAAGATGTACAAGAACCTGGTTTTGTCCACTCTATGTTTTGGTTATATGTATTGTATCAGTATCTGTGAATACTCTCAGATCTGTCTTTTTATTGTTAAGATGTACAAGAACCTGGTTATGTCCACTCTATGTTTTGGTTATATGTATTGTATCAGTAACTGTGAATACTCTCAGATCTGTCTTTTTATTGTTAAGATATACAAGAACCTGGTTATGTCCACTCTATGTTTTGGTTATATGTATTGTATCAGTATCTGTGAATACTCTCAGATCTGTCTTTTTATTGTTGGGATGTACAAGAACCTGGTTATGTCCACTCTATGTTTTGGTTATATGTATTGTATCAGTAGCTGTGAATTCTCTCAGATCTGTCTTTTTATTGTTGGGATGTACAAGAACCTGGTTATGTCCACTCTATGTTTTGGTTATATGTATTGTATCAGTATCTGTGAATACTCTCAGATCTGTCTTTTTATTGTTGGGATGTACAAGAACCTGGTTATGTCCACTCTATGTTTTGGTTATATGTATTGTATCAGTAGCTGTGAATACTCTCAGATCTGTCTTTTTATTGTTAAGATATACAAGAACCTGGTTATGTCCACTCTATGTTTTGGTTATATGTATTGTATCCACCTGATGAGTTAAGTCTTTGTCAACAGATTTTTATAGTTCGTTCTTATGTTGTACTTTTGAATATGTTTAGTTTGTCAAACTCTTTGTCTGAGTCCTCCTTACCGCTTAACTAACTGATTTAAAAGATTACCACTTTACCAACTAATTTGAGAGAGATCTCCTTATCGCTCTACAAAATGGTTTGAAAGAGTTCGCCTCATTGCTCTACTAATTGTATGTACTCATAGTAAAAGAACATCTGAAAATATGCAGATACTTGTATCTTACGAGGACTAAAAAAAAGAGGGAGCGTGTCAAAATGTCGAAATACTCGGAATAAACATTGATTGGATTTCGCCAAGAACTTGTCAAAAACCTTTTGGTCGGTGACTGAAAAATGTTCGGGGGAGCTTTGCTAATTGTGAAAGGGGAAATTCTGTGTATGAAATTATATATGTTGACAAAGTTGTCTCATTGGCAATCATACCACATCTTTTTTTTTATATTATGTACTTTTTCGACATATATAATGTTCATTTTCCCCTCTCTTATTATTTTCTTTTGTAGATATGCATTTCCTTGTTTTTCTCTTTTGTTGGTTTTCTTTGTCAGATGGCTGTTAAACACAATTATCTTACTATAACGCCTGCGTCTTTACTATACGATAAATATTTGTATCCAACGCAGAACACGTTCAAACATAAAATGAAAATCGATAGAAATGAAAATTGATAGGAAAAAGCAACACACTATATGTTCGTGTACCAGCCTAAGCTATATTTGCGTTTAATCTTCATGTGTTTATCATATCAATGAAAGATTGAAAAATGTGTAAGAACTAAAACCAATAAATATTCATATCAAGACAAATACAAAATCAAATAAATATCCTTATCTTTTTAGATACCAGGATTAAATTCTGTATAAACGCCAGACGCCCGTTTCGTCTACAAAAGACTTATCAGTGACTCTCGAATCTAAAAAGGTTAAAAACGCCAAATAAAGTACGAAGTTGAAGAGCATTAAGGACCAAAATTCCTAAAATTATAGCCAAACACAGCTTAAGTAAAAGATACATTTCAGATATAAGATGACAAGAATTAGTTCTTATCAAGTTTCTAGAAAAGAAGATCTGAATCATCACTTCCTCCAAGAGTGGGACTCCAACCTGTATGTTACTGTATTCCCTTCTACTTCCAAGAGTGAGACTGTAACCTTTATTTTACTGTATTCCCTTCTATTTCAAAGAGTGGGACTGAAATCTGTATTTTACTGTACTTCCTTCTATCTCCAAGAGTGGGACTGTAACTTGTATTTTACTGTACTCCCTTCTATCTCCAAGTGTGGGACTAAAACCTGTATTTACTGTAATCCCTTCGACCTCCAAGAGTAGGACTTGAACCTGTATTTTACTGTAGTCCCTTCTACCTCCAAGTGTGGGACTGAAACCTGTATTTACTGTTCTCCTTTCTACCTCCAAGAGTGGGACTGAAACCTGTATTTTACTGTACTTCCTTCTATCTCCAAGAGTTGGACTGTAACTTGTATTTTACTGTACTCCCTTCTACCTCCAAGAGTTTGACTGTAACTTGTATTTTACTGTACTCCCTTCTACCTCCAAGTGTGGGACTGAAACCTGATTTTACTGTACTCCCTTCGACCTCCAAGAGTGGGACTTGAACCTGTATTTTATTGTACTCCCTTCTACCTCCAAGTGTGGGACTGAAACCTGTATTTACTGTACTCTTTTCTACATCCAAGAGTGGGACTGTAACCTGTATTTACTGTACTCCTTTCTACCTTCAAGAGTGGGACTGTAACCTGTATTTTACTGTACTCCCTTCTACCTCCAAGTGTAGGACTGAAACATGTATTTACTGTACTCCCTTCGACCTCCAAGAGTGGGACTTAAACCTGTATTTTACTGTACACCCTTCTATCTCCAAGAGTGGGACTGGAACCTCTATTTTACTTTACTCCCTTCTACCTCCAAGAGTGGGACTGTAACCTGTTTTTTACTGTATTCCTCTCTACCTCTCAGAGTGGGACTGTGACCTGTATTTTACTGTACTCCCGTCTATCTCCAAAAGTGGGACTGGAACCTCTATTTTAATGTACTTCCTTCTACCTCCAAACGTGGGATTATAATCTGTATTTTACTGTACTCCCTTCGATCTCCAAGAGTGGGACTGTAACCTGTATTTTACTGTACTCCCTTCTATCTCCAAGTGTGGGGCTGGAACTTGTATTTTACTGTACTCCCTTCTACTTCAAAGAGTGGGACTGTAACTTGTATATTAATGTACTCCCTTCTACCTCAAAATGTGGGACTGAAACCTGTATTTACTGTACTCCCTTCAACTCCAAGAGTTGGACTGGAACCTGTATTTTACTGTACTTCCTTCTTCCTTCAAGAGGTGACCTGGAACTTGTATTTTACTGTACTCCCTTCTTCCTCCAATAGTGGGACTGTAATCTGTATTTTGCTGTACTCCCTTCGATCTCCAAGAGTGGGACTGTAACCTGTATTTTACTGTACTCCCTTCTATATCCAAGAGTGGGACTAGAACCTCTATTTTACTTTACTCCCTTCAACTTCCAAGAGTGGGACTGGAACCTGTATTTACTGTACTCCTTTCTACCTCTCAGAGTAAGACTGTGACCTGTATTTTACTGTACTCCCTTCTATCTCCAGGAGTGGGACTTGAACCTGTATTTTACTGTACTCTTCTCTTCCTTCAAGAGGGCACTGGAACCTGTTTTTTACTGTAATGCCTTCAACTCCAAGAGTGAGACTGGAACCTGTATTTTACTGTACTCCCTACTATCTCCAAGAATGGGACTGTAACCTGTATTTGTCTCTACACCCTTCTATCTCCAAGAGTGGGACTGGAACCTGTATTTTTCTTTACTCCCATCTATCTCCAAGAGTGGAACTGAAACCTGTATTTTTCTCTTTTCCCTTCTATCTCCAAGAGTGGGACTGGAACCTGTATTTTTCACTACTCCCTTCTATCTCCAAGAGTGGGACTGGAACCTGTATTTTTCTTAACTCCCTTCTATCTCCAAGAGTTGGACTGGAACCTGTATATTTCTCTACTCCCTTCTATCTTTAAGAGTGGGACTGGAACCTGTATTTTTCACTACTCCGTTCTATCTCCAAGAGTCGGATTGGAACCTGTATTCTACTCCCTTCTACCTCCAAGAGTGGGACTGGAACCTGTATTTTTCTCTTCTCCCTTCTATCTCCAAGAGAGGGACTGGAACCTGTATTTTTCTCTACTCACTTCTATCTCCAAGAGTGGGACTGGAACCTGTATTTTTCTCTACTTCCTACTATCTCCAAGAGTGGGACAGGAACCTGTATTTTTCTCTACTCCCTTCTATCTCCAAGAGTGGGACTGGAACCTGTATTTTTCTCTACTCCCTTCTATCTCCAAGAGTGGGACTTGAACCTGTATTTTTCGCTACTCCCTTCTATCTCCAAGAGTAGGACTGGAACCTGTATTTTTCTCTACATCTATCTCCAAGATTGGGACTGGAACCTGTATTTTTCTCTACTCCCTTCTACCTCCAAGAGTGGGACTGGAACCTGTATTTTTCTCTACTCCCTTCTATCTCCAAGAGTGGGACTGGAACCTGTATTTTTCTCTACTCCCTTCTATCTCCAAGAGTGGGACTGGAACCTGTATTTTTCTCTACTCTCTTCTATCTCCAAGAGTGGGACTGGAACCTGTATTTACTGTACTCCCTTCTATCTCCAAGATTGGGACTGGAACCTGTATTATTGCTCTACTCCCTTCTATCTCCAAGAGTGAGACTGGAACCTGTATTTTTCTCTACTCTCTTCTATCTCCAAGAGTGGGACTGGAACCTGTATTTTTCTCTACTCTCTTCTATCTCCAAGAGTGGGACTGGAACCTGTATTATTGCTCTACTCCCTTCTATCTCCAAGAGTGGGACTGGAACCTGTATTTTTCTCTACTCCCTTCTATCTCCAAGAGTGGGACTGGAACCTGTATTTTTCACTACTCCCTTCTATCTCCAAGAGTGGGACTGAAACCTGTATTTTTCTCTACTCCCTTCTATCTCCAAGAGTGGGACTGGAACCTGTATTTTGCTCTACTCTCTTCTACCTCCAAGAGTGGGACTGGAACCTGTTTTTTTCTCTATTCCCTTCTATCTCCAAGAGTGGGACTGGAACCTGTATTTTTCTCTACTCCCTTCTACCTCCAAGAGTGGGACTGGAACCTGTATTTTTCACTACTCCCTTCTATCTCCAAGAGTGGGACTGGAACCTGTATTTTTCTCTACTCCCTTCTATCTCCAAGAGTGGGACTGGAACCTGTATTTTGCTCTACTCTCTTCTACAACAGACGCCTAACCCCCTCCTCTGAATAAAGATGATGCATATGAAAATTGACCAGAAACTTGTTTATATAAAAAAAAGATGTGGTATGATTGTCAATGAAACAACTGTCCACAAGGACCAAATGACACAGAAATTAACAGCTATAAGTCGCCATTGTTTAATTTGTTTGAATGACACAAAATATTATTATATATATTAAAAAAATAATATTGCAGTTCTGTCATTTAAGACTAAAATGCAATTATTATTTTTGCGGTACTGAGAAAAATTCCCGCTTCATTCATATTAAAACATCCGAAATGCGAGTCTAAATTAATGCGATTACAACCCTCTATTACTTCTCGCAATAGTAAAAACATTGCAATAGTTAAACATCAGAGTGAAGGTTAACTACTGAAATGCATGCTTCTCATCCGATCATTTGTAAACGACATTGATGTTTTTTTTTTAAATTTTCAAGGTTTAATTTATGACGAAAACATTAATTATTATATTATGATCTGTCATCGATGATTTTAACACATATTTCATTTTGTATATTCTTACCTTTTTCTACAGCTTGTCCAAATTTACAATAATCTGACATTTCTGATTTAAAAGTAACACAACTAAAATACGGAACTTCAAGAAAATTCAAAACGGAAAGTCCCTTATCAAATGAAAAAACAAAAAAAGGCGCAAATATATCACATGAATGGAAAACAACTGTCATAGTAAAAGAAAAAGAAATAGAGTGAATGTTAACTGTCGAAATGCATGCTTCTCGTCCGATAATTTGTAAGCAACATTGCTGTATTTTTTTTTTAATTTGTCTGGTTTAATCTATAATCCTGGTACCATTGATAACAATTTACACCACTGGGTCGATGCTACTGCTAGTGGAGTTTCTTCTCCGAGGATATCTTCAGCCCAGTAGCCAACAAATACTTCGGTGTTGACATGAATAATAATAATGTGGTCATTTTTATAAATGTCCTGTTTACAAATGTTTGAATTTTTCGAAAAACTAAGAATTTTCTTATCCAAGACACAGATTACCTTAGCCGTATTTGGCACAAGTTTTTGCAATTATGGATCCTCAATGCCCTTCGACTTTGTACTTGTTTGGCTGTATAAATATTTTGATATGAGCGTTACTGATGAGTCTTATGTAGACGAAACGGGCGTCTGGAGTACTATAAAATATTATCCTGGTATTTATTATGACGAAAATATTAATCATAATAATAATCTGTCATTGATCATTTTAACACATATTTAATTTTGTAAATTCTTACCTTTTGCTACAGTGTGTCCACAAATATTTATTTTGAAGTGCTGTTGGACAATAAAACGTCTAAAGACTTCTACAGTCTGCTCATTATCAATACGATTGTTGCTTGCATCTATTCCTTATTTTATATTATTCGTTGATTTTCATCAACCAATAAAAAATATTCTAATCAAATAAAAAATCAATGATACATTTCAATATTGCTTTAAACTTTTATCGTCTTCTGTTTTGAATTAATAATCTATATTTATATAGTATTTCAAGACTTATTACAATACAAAGTAAAGGCAATATTTATATGTCATGTCTAGGTGGACTTTACTACCGTTTGCCCGATTTTTCGGGACTATTGATCTGTCCTTTTTAATTAATTTCCAACCATTAAATCAAAGAAATTATTGTCATTTTATTGTTTCAATTTCAAACTAGAAAACAACATTTTGGGAAAAATACGGAAAACCGAGAAAAAAATTTAAAGCGGAAAGACTGCAATGAAATGGCTAAATCAAATGCTCAAATACATCAAACGACTTAATAATAACTGTCATATTTCTGACTTGGTAGATAAGATAAGATAAAGATAAATAATAGTTTATTAAAGTGTCACATATTGATCTTGGTATAGGCATATTTTTATGACGAAAAATGGTGGATGGATCTAAGTATTGTAGCTAGCTTAACCTCTTACTTGTATGACAGTCGTAATAATTCAAGACATCAATCTTTTTCTTTCAATTAAGTGATCTGCAGATTTCCCGATAGAAAGCGTAATGAATAATTCCTTTTGATAATTGAAAATGGCTGAATCGTGTAAAGCACTTGAAATTGAACTCGTAATGTGTTTTTGAATAGTGGTTGTCTCATTGACGTATTCTTTCATCTCCTTTAATTTGCCTTTACTGAACACAAATGTAATGTTACGGGCATACGATATAGTTATAGGGGAGGTAATTACGTTGCTTACATAAATTGTTATTTTCGAGAATTCAAACTATGACTTATTGGGAAAAGATTCAGTTTTCGACTGATTTTAATCATAAGTATTTAACTTGAAAACGAGTTCATGGACCCTTTTTTATGTGTGCCAATTTTCATGAAAACGTCAATAGTGCGATTCTATTAAATTTGATATATATATACAGCAAAAAATGAAGTTTTTTCTACATTCAATAACATTTGATAAATATGAGTGATTTGAAAAAAAAACAAAATGCACAAATTTGAAGGACATTTATATAAAACATAGTTTACAAATAATTTTACAAAAACAGTGTGTTTATTTTTCAAAACGTTAAAAAAAAGTTATGTATTTCTGTAGAAAGGAAAAATACGTTCACAAATCCGAATTTTTAGCAAAAATATAAAGTTTGAACTCGTTTTACTCAAACAGTAGCACATTAAGGTATATTTTTTATTACATATTTGATTTAATCAGGTAAAAAATAGCCTATATGTAAACTGTCAGCAAAATTTCGATATGGGATCAAAACTGTGTCAGATGCCCTAATAGTGGAATAACCTGCATTAAAAGTTAAAATAGCAGAATCAAACCGATAGTTTGGCATTTCAAAGAAAAAATAATAAACCGTTGTAACAGTTATGGTTTCAACATCAACACTTTTTTATAGCTTTCTGTTATGTGTCTTATATTTGATGCGTTTCCCTCAGTTTAAGTTTGTAACCTGGATCCGGATTTGTTTTGTTTTTTTCTCAATCGATTTGTGTATTTCAAAGTGCGGAATACCACTGGTGCCTTTACTCAAAGCAACATTAGTGCTTAGATATAGGAAGATGTGGTGTGAGTGCCAATGAGACAACTATCCATCCAAATAACAATTTAAAAAAAAAGTAAACCATTATAGTTTTGAGGATAGCGATCGCTATGAATAAATACGCAATTATTGAGGTTAGTAATAAATTCTGTGAGTTGACGGGGAACTTATTTTCATATAATGCGAAAATAGATAATTTAATATTGCCATTAGTTTGTTATCTGTGAAAAGGTTAACAATTTTATGAAGGAAAACTCAATGTGTTGGCGCCGATTTTATTGCAGCGTTGAGAAATAAATGCCTCAGTTTTTGTCACACCTGTTTGTTCTACTTATGATTGTGTTCGACAAATAGAACGGTCAGATTAATCCACCATCTGGTGATCTCTGGTTAAAAAAAAGACTATGTTAACGTTAAGATACAATTATCAATAATCACTTCTTCATTTTATATTCAATAAAACACGAAATATGTGTCCAAACAATAATGTTTCATTTGTCTTAAAAAGTATAAATGAATATGTTCAACCTGACTGAACCACACAATCTTAATAAAACAATTATAAAACAATTATAAAGAATATATTTAATCACTTTAATACTTTACTTTTTATATCTTATGATAACCATGTGAAAACTATGCGACGTATTGTTTTGGCTATATAGACCTATCACAACGTTTGAATTTTTTTTTAATTTTTCGTCGATGCACTGCACTACAACTTCGTTTCGTATTTTTGTTTGTGTTTTTCTATTTTTGCTATTTCGCCTTTGAGAATACAGCACATTGTAATTTTAATACGTCCGGAGCTTTTTTCTGTGTTTACCTTCATTGAGACACTCAAAGTAGAATAATTGAAAGCTAATGGTGAACAAAATCAAAACAGTTGATGATATACATATTACAAAATGATATAAACCAATAGCCAAATCCTTCTAAGGCCAACTTTACCTGACGGAATTCAAACCTAATTCAAATATTATTGTATCAACCATAATTTAAAAAGACAATATTTGAGCTTTAGTTTGGTTTGATTTAAATTCGTCATTTCATAGCAGTGACATTTGAAAACTAAATGCTAGAGTTCGAAATTCGGTGAAAGTATAACCTGAGTTTATTTCTATTCAAAACGAATACCTTACGAACGCACCTGTCTTGTTGGATTATATTATTTGTTTTCGAAACGATGATTGTCACTCAGTGATAGATTTCTATGAAGCGTTTTGAAAACCGATTTTTATCTTTCTGTTTTTCTTTGTTGTTGTGTTATGTCATGATGCTGTCGTGATACAAGCTCTTCGATTTATAGGATTTTCTTGGATCCTAGCTTGCAGTATTTCCCCACCTTTTTAACCAAAGACGAGATTCGTAAATATACTGAGTAACACACTTCCTACGCACGTTAAAAAGAGACGAGTACCTTTACTTTATGTCACAATATGAATCTCTCGAGAGAGTACACACATGATACAGTATATGAATTAACTAAAATCTTACAAACTGAAAACTGAGAGAAGAATTAAATTTTTATTTTTAACCACAACTCTAGGGGTCGTGGTGGAACGATCCGTAACAATAATATAATTTTATTTGCACTAAAATAGATATGTGTATAGTGTTCCACTTAACACCACACACTTGAGTATTTAGAAACATGGATTGCCTTAAATTGTCCTATGATAAGCATAATGAGGTTACAAGGTCACATTAACACACATATTGATTGTTTAGCTATCACGTGGGTGTACAACATGTGATGAAACGAATTTCAATACATGTACGTAAGCGTCGACATTATGTCTACTATCAATAAAATCCCTAATTTCATTGGAATAATATAACCTTTTCTACTTTATGAAAGTTTGTGTGAAATAGTGAGATTCTATAAGTTTAAATGTTTTCTAAAATGTGTGACATATAATCACGCGACAAAAATATTTTTTGAGCAGATAAAAAATGAATAATGGAGAATACGACAGTTAATACAACGTGGATTCCGACGTCAAATCCTTTAGTACATATAAATCTCTTATCGGCATTTGAGGCGGATATTTCTTTGACCATCATTGCTTGCACATTGTCATTTTTAGGATCCATATTTATTTTTACGTCTTACTGCGTTGTTGACAGTTGACGGCCTGAAAATGAAACGAGACGGCTACTAATATATTTAACTGTTTCAGATTTATTCGTTGCCATCGGAAACTTCATTGGAACTATACGTTTTATTGCTATTTACGGCAGTAAACCTATTTATAGCAATTCTTCTCAGTTGTTTGCGTTTTCTGGCGACGAACTGTTGAGTGATAATGCTTGTGTTGTTCAGAGTTTCATACGAACAACAGGATCTATGTGGTCCTTTTTCTGGAACACAGTAATTGCCAAACATCTATGTTTTGCCTTGGTTTATTGTAGACATGGCACATGGTCGCGGAAGGTGAAAATATTCTGTCATTCCGTGTGTTGGCTTCTTCCTCGTAAGTATATATTTACCGCCTTTTTAGTCTCGGGGCTGCGTGCTTGACTTGAATGCGGGAGGTCATTTGTACGATCCAACGAAACTTGCAAATTGGTACTTCCTGCTTTTTGCTACGCAAGTTGCACAAAGGAGTATAATGAAAGACTTATTGGCTCGGAGTCAAACAAATGTGTCCCGATAGGTTCACATGTCGACATGTAGAATGTTTCAATGTTAGCTAGCATTTTACATGTTTTAAGATCGTTCTCAGCGTGTTGTTCTAGCACAACGCATTATTCTTTCTGTTATGCATTAGCCATTAACTAAGTGTTAAGCAATACTATTACATAATCAACAACACTTTTCATTGTTTTATGATTTTATTAAGATCGATGTGGTATCACTGTCAAAGGACAGGCATGTGAACTTTTAAAGGTTATTTTTGTAATGTAACATATAAAAAAGAAGATGTGTTATGATTGCCAATGAGACAACTATCCACAAAAGACAAAAATGACGCAGCCATTAACAACTATAGGTCACCGTACGGCCTTCAACAATGAGCAAAGCTCATACCACATAGTCAGCTATAAAAGGCCCCGATAAGACAATGTAAAACAATTCAAACGAGAAAACTAACGGCCTTATTTTTGTAAAAAAAAAGGAACGAAAATCAAATATGTAACACATAAACAAACGACAACCACTGAATTACAGGCTCCTGACTTAGGACAAGCACATACATAAATAATGTGGCGGGGTTAAACATGTAACCGGGATCCCAACCCTCCCCCTAACCTTGGACAGTGGTATAACAGTACAACATAAGAACATACTATAAAAATCAGTTGAAAAATGCTTAACTCATCAGATGGACAAACATTCTCACATTTTCTACTCTTGACGACGTAACAAAAAGTGTTAGTTGTGTACTTACTAAAGACAAACTTATTTCCTGCGTTCGAAGCGCTACTTTGGATATACCTATATCGCAATTTCTACTTCTTACTTTTTTATGAAGCGTTTCTTTACCATGAAATTCCGCGACACACTTATTACTAGTTATCAAAGGTACCAGGATTATAATTTTGTACGCCAGACGCGCGTTTCGTCTACATAAGACTCATCAGGAAGAGCATTGAGGATCTAAAATTCCAAAAAGTTGTGCCAAATACGGCTAAGGTAATCTATGCCTGGAATAAGAAAAACCTTAGTTTTTTCAAAAATTTAAAGTTTGGGAAACAGGAAATTTATAAAAATTACCACATTAACATCGACATTGCTTTGGATTGTCAAATATTACATTGTATATTTTTAGAAAAATTCTATAGTTTGAGGAACTTGGTTGGGGTCTTATTACACCCAGATAACAAACAAATCACATTGCAACATTCCTGTTTCATTAAAATAAAGAAATGATTGATTGATAGATGTTTTTAGCTTATCTTCTAATGGCAAGTTTTCATGCATTATTAGGGTGAGAAAACAATTACATATAAATCTGACAAGTTACTTATAGTTCTTTTGTTCAAACTGTTACATTTTGTGTAAAAGAAGAAAGAAAGATACCAGAGGGACAGTCAAACTCATAGATTGAAAATAAACTGACAACGTTATGGTTTCAAAAAAAAAAAAAAAAGATGACAAACAGACAAATAATAGTACACCCGCCGTGTTTCTTATGTTATTACAAATCCGGTAGATAGTCTAGTAGGTCACGCTCATTAAAAGGTTATTTCATAACGGTCAACCAACTGGTGATGGCGTTCGTAAAATTTACGAAAGGATGATTTCAACCTTACCATTTGGATCTCTTGAATGACCAGCAATCCTCTATCAAGGAAATCATGATTGGAAATGCAAGCCCGGGAATATCGTATCAATTGGGAGATATACACTTCGAATGCAGACGCTGCTAGAATGTTGCTACATAGAAATGGAAAGTTTACAATTGGGAAGCTGAAATTATCTTTTGTGTCGTAAAGTTTTGTTTTTAATCGACCCTCATTGTCAATTTCTATATGTAAGTCAAGATATGAAGCAGACTTAACTGTATCTATAGTATCCTTTATCTCTAGTTCGATTGGAAAGATTCGTTCAACATAGTCACCAAATGTTGTATTATTTAGTGAGAGAATATCATCTATATAGCGGAACGTACAGTTAAAGGATATTGCTAACTTCTTATCTTTCTTCCTAAGAAGTTACTGTATGAAGTCAGGCAAGAAGATTGGCACAATTGGTTCCCATTGGAATTCCGACAGTCTGTTGAAAAACACGTCCTCCAAACGTAACAAATATGTTGTCAATCAAGAAATCAAGCATCTTGAAAATGTCAGTATCAGAGAATTTTTTGTTTGAATCAGAATGATTCTTTACAAAGTATGATTTATCCCTCCCCAAGACAAGATACTTATATCTACGTTCGCAATTCTTTTTAATGAAACAAAGTAATACCAACATTTACAATTTGCCTTTTAGTTTGAAATGGGGAATACTTTGTGGTGCAAATTGCAAGATTAAAAATAATATTTTCTCGTCCTGAAATCATTAATTTGGATATAAACATTTTTGGAACTTTTTTCTATCTGTCCTTTTCTTGAATTAATTTTTTTACGATTCCCCAAAAAAGTTATTTTGCTTTTCAAATGCTAGTTTACATATCATAAAGACGATGTTCCGAAGTAAATACAATTTTGTGATACCTTTATAATAGGACAATGTGGAATGATTGAAAATTCGACAACTCTACACCAGACCCCGTCTGACATAAGAGATATTAAATATAGGTCACCGTTCGACATTCAACAATGAGAAAGACCTATATCGCATAGTCAGCTATAAAAAAAACGAAATAAAGAGAATATAAGCAATTCAAACGAGACAATTATGACTTTACCTTGGGTTTTTTTTAATGAAATTAATGTACATGTATGTAAAAATGTGAATACCAAGTACAAGTAAACTAATATTAATTTTTCCGAATTTATCTATATCCTCTATCAAGCATTAGTCTTTTTTTTTTACTTGTAGTTTCCATAGCAATAGCGGCAGCCAGATATGCAGTTTTAGGTGAAGGCTTCACTGAGGTAACTGGTACCTGGTGTTGGATTAAGTCGTCTTTGTCAAAGAGCGATCAGATAATGTGGATGATTATTTCTGGTATAGGATGGGAGTTAGTTTCGTATTTTGTGACATGTATAATGTTTTTATATCTGAAAGGATACATGTGGCGTCAGGTATGCATAAAATACAATTAACTTATTGACAGCTCCAGGGGTTGTTTCTGTTTTTTTCTAATAATGTGAACATTTAAAGGTGGTGTCAACCTCCCTTTCAAAATGGCTGTATCCGCACCTGAAATTCGCTGTCAACCTATTTTAAATAATTGATTATCAAACTTGTATTTGGGGGGATAAGTGTAACTGTTAATAATTGTGTCATCACACTGTCTCGAGATTGATACCAGATAGACAAAGGATAAAGGCTATGCTCAAAAAACCATTGTAAGCCATTATGTGACCGTCGGTTAGGTTTCTCAGTTTTCCAGGCTCCAGCACAAAAAAGCCGAAAGGCTTAACAGAGATTAAAAATTAGCATTGAATTCATGTGTTCATTTTGCCCTTTGTGATGCCGACGTTTGTCCTACTATGTCTATTTTACTCTTCGAAAGACCATCGTGTGTTTGGCTATGGTAACATCAAGTGTCCTTCTGTTGACATCATACTTACTTTAGCTATTAACCAGGTTTAGAGCCATCCTTGTGGTGACACAAAATTTCATATTCATCCTGGCATCTGGTGTCAATTTCAGAACTGTGTGACGACTGTTAAATTATTTCTTTCAAATTCAGTGTCCAATTTACATCACTGAATTTATTGAATCGTATACATGCGAATTTTTCAAACTTTTAAAACATAATCAAACGAACAAAATGTTAAACATTTAAAAATGTCGGATGCAACAGCTACATGTGGGCACTAAATATTTACCGAAATGACCAAATTGTCACGAATTTGCTGATTACATGTATGAACCTGCCATTCAAATGCTTTTGTATGATAAATCAGCCCATTGCTTTCCTTAGTTCAATAGGTTTGTCGAATTTTTTCAACACGGAACGGTAGTGAAGCTCACTTGCGCGACTGTGCAATGACTATGAAATGACCATGATTTCATTGTTACCTACAACATTGTACAAACATGTATGTTTTATTTCAATGTAATTTAATCAAAATATGACTTGGCATAATCGCTGTTGCCGCTTAAACCACCATTAGCTGGAATCAAATCCGTTTAGAGACATTTATCCTCCCCCCTCCCCCCCCCAAAAAAAAAACAACATTTGAGTGAATATTTTATCTTTCTAAAAAAAAAGTATAGCTTTTTTTTTAATAAAACTACTTTTTACTTTATGTTTTAGAAAAAAAAGATTCAATCAACGCCGATTTAACGACGTATCTCTTCGACTGAGGGCTGAAGATGAAAACTACCTTTACTTGTGGTTGATCGGATATCTTCTCAGGATATGGGGGACAGTGCGCTTCTTTTTATTTGTGTCAGGAAATTCTTCAAACGATAAACCTAACGCTGGCATAGATTTTGCGCTATTGCATCTAGAAAGTTTTGGCGACAGTTCGAAGCCATTTTTTACGTTTTTTTTATTTTACATTGCTGACAAAAGAACTCGACAACTGCTGCGGAACAAAATATGCTGTAGAAGACGTGGTTATGAAGAAATTTTACAAAGTATCAATGCGGAGCCAAATTATAATAACATTGTAAATGAACCCTTATATATATAGATATCGTGTTAAATTATACGAAACTCGTACACTTATAGTTCACCATCATAATTAGATTCCCAATCGGTTTTAAATGATATTTCGAGGATTAAGTTAAGGTGCTTGGTCATATTGTTGTTCACGAAAACTGACATGCACTCAGTATGATTTAACTCTGATTACATGAATCAATGTGTTTAGTATATGTCAGAGAATGACAATACAATTCTTAATGATTAAGTAAAAGCGTTAACTATGGTTTGGTTTTTATAATTGACTAGCATTTTAACTCAATGTTTTATAAATAGATTCTAGGTACTGTCTTTTTTTTATTTTGATAACATGTTATATGGTTCATTTTTTTTAAAATAATTAACATTAACTGCTTATTCCATTTTGATAATATCCTTTTGGCGTGGCACTGTACTTATGTATCACGCATTTTTTGTTGTGTTGTGTTCATTTTGTGTATTCTTATCTCCCTTATTTCTATATGTGCTTTGTCAAATGCCATTTTGTTTTTCTATGTTGATATAATTATTTGTTTATATAGATGAAGATTATAGGTTGCAATTCTGTAAATATAGACAATACAATTTCCAATAGGATCTCCCTTTACGGCTAAAACTGTGACACTTTTCCTATGATGTTTCGTGAAAAATAATTTCCCAAAACGGAAAGTTTATATGCACTACTATTTTATTCAAAGGTCAAAATAGGGCTGCGGCATATTTTTAACATGTATATGCCCTAAACTTCGAAGAATTTAAACTTATACTGAAATTTTATACTACCCTTACCTCTATTTTTGGACTTCCTAAGAATTAAAATTTAGGTGCTACCATACACTGGGTCGATGCCACTGCTGGTGGACGTTTCGTCCCGAGGGTATCACCAGCCCAGTAGTCAACACTTCGGTGTTGACATGAATATCAATAATGTGGTCATTTTTATAAATTTCCTGTTTACCAAACTTTGAATTTTTGAAAAACTAAGGATTTTCTTATCCCAGGCATAGATTACCTTAGCCGTATTTGGCACAACCTTTTGGAATTTTTGATCCTCAATGCTCTTTAACTTTGTACTTGTTTGGCTATATAAATATTTAGATATGAGCGTCACTGATGAGTCTTATGTAGACGAAACGCGCGTCTGGCGTACTAAATTATAATCCTGGTACCTTTGATAACTATTTACACCACTGGGTCGATGCCACTGCTGGTGGACGTTTCGTCCCCGAGGGTATCACCAGCCCAGTAGTCAACACTTCGGTGTTGACATGAATATCAATAATGTGGTCATTTTTATAAATTTCCTGTTTACCAAACTTTGAATTTTTGAAAAACTAAGGATTTTCTTATCCCAGGCATAGATTACCTTAGCCGTATTTGGCACAACTTTTTGGAATTTTGGATCCTCAATGCTCTTCAACTTTGTACTTGTTTGGCTATATAAATATTTAGATATGAGCGTCACTGATGAGTCTTATGTAGACGAAACGCGCGTCTGGCGTACTAAATTATAATACTGGTACCTTTGATAACTATTCTATACATTCCCAAGTGATGTCTTTATGAGATGAAACACAGATATCATATATAGGAACCAGTACGTTAACAAATTAACATATCTATGAATATAATAAATCTCCCCAAAAGAGCTGTGGTTTGAGACACAGCTGTATTTACAAAGAGCAACATATAACACAATTTGTACTGCTATACCCCTATTTTTTATATTTAACCTATAATGTCGGTTTGTTTTGCACACATAAACGCCAGTGTACTTGAATTTTACCTGTTTTGATTTCATTGTTGATATCCAAGCTTCAGCTTTTGGTCAGCTTCAATTTAATATATGAGTCGATCTTGATTTCATAATAGCAAATTATTGTATTTTTATAATTATAACTACAATGAACTATGAAGTTTATTAATTGCAATATTGTACGTGAAACGAAAGTAGAAAATATCACTCATTTATTTTTATCATGATCTGAATATCATACATTTGAGCAACAAAAGCTTTGATAATGTTGACTGTGATAAATTGTTTTGAAATGAGTGCATGATGAAGTTTACATTTTTAATTTAATTGGCTCTTTCAAAGTTTTAAATGTTAGTTTTGTCAATTGCATATTGTCTTTAGAGGAATATTGTATGTTCAGAAGGAGGGAATTTACCGAAATTAAATAAAAAGTAAGTAAATATTGATGTTTTCAGATTATTCATTTAAACTTGGTCAAGAAGATGACAATATAGTGATCTGATTCTTGATTTTCCAAATACCGAATAGAGGCTGAATATCAATATGAGGCTAACCTCATACAGGAACTTCTTAGGAAGACAAATGAGAAGTAAGCAATATCTTTTAACTTTATTCTCCGTTAAATAAATGATGTTCTCTCACAAAATAATTAAAAATTTGGTGACTATGTTGAACGCATCTATCCCATCGAACTAGAGATAAAGGATACTACAGAAACAGTTAAGTCTGTCGCATATCTAGACTAATATCTACAAGTTGACAATAAGGGTCGGTTGAAAACAAAACTTTACGACAAAAAAAAAATGATTTCAGCTCCGCAATTGTGAACTTTCCATTTCTATATAGCAACATTCTAGCAGCGCTTGCATACGGAATATATATCTCCCAATTGATACGATATTCCCGGGCTAGTATTTCCGATCATGATTTCCTTGGAAGAGGGCCAGTTGAAGCACTCCTTCGGCTTCTGAATTTTCTCGCTGTGTTGAAGACCCATTTGTGGCCTTTTGCTGCTTTTTGTTCTTTGGTTGGATTTTTATTTACACCCTTCCCCATTTCCGTTCTCAAATTTAAGGTGGTATATTTCTAGTGTTAATGTGACAACTCTCCAACATTCCCAGATTTAGCGTATTTCACCAATCACCTGAAACCCATACAGTATAGTCAGTTACGAAAAGCTCCATTTGACAAAATGTAAAACAATTCAATCGATAAATAAAGCAAACAGTAGTATACCGCTGTTCGAAACTCATAAATCGTTTGAGAAAAAAACAAATCCGGGGTTCAAACTAAAACTTAGGGAAACGCATCAAATATAAGAGGAGAACAACGACACAACAGAAACACAACATTGAAATGTAACATACACAAAAACGAACTATAATGTAACAATGACCATTTTCCTTACTTGGTACAAGACATTTTTAGAAGAAAAAAATGGGGGGTTGAACCTGGTTTTCTGGCATGCCAAACCTCCTGCTTTAATGGTAATGCTAAATATAACATTGAAATGACAACATAATATGACAGGACTACAATAGAAATAAATAGGAGAACATAAAGGACAGAGAAACACACAAATAATAGCTAACAAAAGGCAACAGGTTTAAAATTTAATACGCCAGACGTGCGTTTCGTCCACACAAGACTAAACAGTGACGCTCGGATGAAAAAAGTTCGAAAGCCGAAACAAGTACAAAGTTGAACAGCACTGAGGACCAAACGTTCAAAAAAGCTGTGCCCAATACGGCTAGGGTTTTCTGCCTGCGATATAAAGAACATCATTATTATTTAGAATAATTTATACTTATGCAAACAGTATATTTTAAAATGACTATATAATAGTATATACATGATAAAACCGAAGTGTTCACTAATTACTGAATTAAAACAGTTACATTACATAAAACAACATAATCCAGCACAAAAAAATACCCACACCGGAGTTACATTCGTCTCAACTCGGCCGATTCCGTACCCTCATCTCTCGTAGCGGATTTTTCCGATGATTGCCGAATGACCCGAGTTAGTAAAAAAAACCAATACTCATCACATAAGAAACAGTTTTCTCGATTCGCACTAAGAATGTTTTTGAAATAGCAAATACCAAGAACAATTTATTTCATGTAGTAAGATTATGATAAGTTAAAGTGATCCTTTAATCAAAGCACCCCTGATTATATTCCAGGTCCTTTGTTCTACCAGGGGTGATCATCCCTACCAGATCACCCTAGCTTAAGTTTCTTTGTTTTGCATGATTTCCTTCGTTGTGTAACATTTTGGCGGTAATGCCTAATCAACAATAAAACTTAGAAATATTTATACGAATAAGACTAATATTCAAAATTTATGTAGAAAAAAATCCAGTGTCTATGATGGGATTCGAACTCAAGACCTTTAACATATCAAACAACGATTCAAACTCCTACACCAGGACGACTGGATACGAATTCATTGTTTATTTAACTTACTTAAACATTTGTCCGGGGCTCTTTAAAGGTATATAATATATAATGATATATACATATAAAAAAGAAGATGTGGTATGATTGCCAATGAGACAACTATCCACAAAAAACCAAAATGACACAGACATTAACTATAGGTCACCGTACGGCCTTCAACAATGAGCAAAGCCCATACCGCATAGTCAGCTATAAAAGGCCCCGATAAGACAATGTAAAACAATTCAAACGAGAAAATTAACGGCCTTATTTATGTAAAAAAAATGAACGAAAAACAAATATGTAACACATAAACAAACGACAACCACTGAATATACAGGCTCCTGACTTGGGACAGGCACATACATAAATAATGTGGCGGGGTTAAACATGTTAGCGGGATCCCAACCCTCCCCCTAACCTGGGACAGTGGTATAACAGTATAACATAAGAACGAAATGATGTATTTATAAGGATTGTGTGGCGTAATAAACTCGATTTTGTGTAGTGTAAATGGTTTTTTTTTTTACTAATCTGGAACAGCTGGGATGTAAAAAAAGCGTTTATCTGTTTTAAGTGCTTCGCAAGTCATAATATTAATGTAGTGGTATTAATCACCAATGTCAGTCGAGTCACAAAGATGGCATACTATATTGTCTCTAAACAAATATGATGCTAAATTTTATTAATGTTTGTACCTGTCTGGTTCAAAGTTAAACTCCATTTGGCAGTGTTAATTAAAAGTATTATCATTATTTGGTTCCGCATTTAAACTTTGTAGAATTTCCTCATAACCACGCTTTCTGTGGCATATTTTGTTCATTAGAATTCGTCTAGTTGTTTTGTCAGCAATGCAAAATAAAATAAATGTAAAAAATGCCTTCGAACTGTCACCAAAACTTTCTAGATGCACTAGTGCAAAATTTATGTCCGCGTAAGGTTTGACATTCGAGGAATTTCCGGACACAAATAAAAAGAAGCGCAGCGTTCCCCATATCCTGAGAAGATATCCAATCAGCCATAAGTAAAGATAGTTTTCATCTTCAGCCCTCAATCGAAGAGATACGTCGTTAAATCGTCTTTGGTTAAATCTTGTTGTCTGAAATATAAAGCTAAATATCTGTTTACCGAAAAAAAAATCATAAATACCGAAATAACTTTTTAGAAAGAGATAATATCCGTATCAAACGAAAAAATATTGCTCTATTCAGTTAGAAATTTTATTTTCGGAAGGCCTTGGTTTGATTAGCCAAAAACAAATATTTGTTGCCAACAAGTAGGAGATTTGGTTTAACAATCGGACATTTTTTATTAGACTTTGTTCCATTGTTTCAATTAGTGTTCGTTTGTGCATGTTGGAAAATGTTGCCCAATTCTCTGGTATATGCATGTTTCCTTACTCGATTCAATATACGAAACTTGATTATGCTAAATGGGGATTCATCATTTAAGAAATCGTTGATATATCTAAAACGATTATCAATAGTTTCACTTACTACCCCAAATGAAACGATTAACTATCAATAACTTAAAACCGAATAAGTTGGCGGTAAATTTCAGGTGCGGATGCGGCCAATTTGAATATGGGGTTTTAACCGCAAGAACACAACGAAACGTTATCTTATTATAAGAGTCGAAAAGGGGGATTTCCAACCCCGGAACAGCCCCGGATTCGCCAATGAATTTCGTGAACTGTTTATTATGCATACCTGACTCCACATGTATCCTTTCAGATAAAGAAACATTATACATGTCACAAAATACGAAACTAACTCCCATCCTTTACCGGAAATTATCATCCATAAAATCCGGTCGCTCCTTGACAATGACGATTTAATCCAACACCAGGTACCAGTTACTTGAGCGAAATCTTCACCTAAAACTTCACATTTGGCAGCCGCTATTGCTACGGAAGCTACAATTTAAAAAGCGAACAATGTTTAAAAAAGGAATAGCCATATGAATTGAATTAATGAAAACAAATTAAGGTATCTAATATCGTCTTAAGCTAATGTAATGATCATGATGATTATGAAACATGAGTCTTTACCTAAATATTCAGATATATAAAGTTTTAGGTAAAGATTTGGATTGCAAACCGTTGAAATTGGGTATCGACGAACTAAGAATAAATACAACATACCCGATAGAAGTTATTTGTAACAATTATAGGTCACCATATGGCTTTCAACAATAAGCAAAGATTTTCAACATAGTTTAAGGCTTTCAACATAATCAGCTATGAAAGGCTCCGAAATGATAAATGTAAAACAATGCAATTAAGTTGAATAACAGGCTCCTGGTATGGGATAGGCACATACAAATTGTGACGAGATTAACATGTTTTCTGTTATATATCTGTATGTTGAATCCGTACTTTCCGGAAACGTTGTATTAAATATTGTCTTAACCATGATTGTTGTGATGATTACATGTATCAACCTCTTTTGGCGTTTGAATCCAAAGTAAAAGGATCACAAATTGAAAGCTCTTCGACTTCGTTTTATTTTCAATATAGATCAATATATATACTTGTCTTTAGTCCCCCAAACCTAAGTCAGGTATATTAATTGGTGGAGGACCCGGTCCCCCAAACCTAAGTCAGGTATATTACATTTCTGGCGCAAAACTCTCTACATAAGAATAGTAAACAAAAAGCAGATGAAAGGTGCTTTACTCGGATAGATACAAAGCAGAAATAACATCCACACAATTTTATTCATTTTGTCGGTAGATATAAGACGAGGTAGTATGAGTGCCAATGAGACAACCCATCAAAGTCACGATTTGTAAAAGTAAGCAATTATAACTCAAAGTACGGTCTTCAACAGATTAATTTGCAATGAATGAAGTTGTTGATTTATGAATTTTTGTGCTTCTTTTTTACATATTTGTTTGCTTGTGTAGTGATTTGGATTAACCCAATGTTGACTGTAATATCCCTATTTTTTACATTTTAATTATTATGTCTGTGTGTTTTGTTCACGCATCGTTGTCAACTTGTAATGGAGTTTGATGAGACTGTCAAACAAGTGAGAGGTTTTAAATTAGCTAGCTATAAAACCAGGTTAAATCCACCTTTTTGTACATAAGGAAATACATGTAAGCAATATAACAGATGTTATTCCTTTGGTGTGTTTGAGCTTTTGATTTTGCCATTTGATTAAGAACCATCCGTTTTGATCTTTCCTCGGAGATTAGTAAAAAATTTAAATTTTACTTTTTAATGACTATTCTTTATTCAGCAGTAATTGCTTTTCAAATTGTAGTTTATATACATGTAGCAGCTGCAAAAATCTGACACGCTGAAGACTTGTAAATTGTTTAAATTTCCGTAGCAATAGCGGCAGCCAAATATATGAAGTTTTAGGTGAAGACTTCGGTCAAGTAACTGGTACCTGGTGTTGGGTTTAATCGTCATTGTTATTATGGATGATATTAACTTCCGGTAAAGGATGGGAGTTAGTTTCGATTTTTGCGACGTGTATAATGGTTCTATGTCTGGAAGGATACATGTGGCGTCAGGTATGCATACTGAACAGTTAACATAATGCATTGGCGGATCCGGGGTGTACTGGGGGTTAGACTCCCCCCGAATTCCATCTTTTCATTGATGTAACGTTTCGTTGGGGTTGAACCACCATATATTCAAAAGGGCTGGACCCGCACCTGAAATTTACCGGCAAATTATTCGATTTGAAATAATTGATCGATATTGAGGTTTTCGTATGATAATTAGCCCAAAAATTGCATTCCTTATTTTGTAAGGTTCGTCAAAACCATGTGTTCTCTGGTCAACTAATTTAGCCCAGACGACAACTTTTTGCATACATTTTTTTTTAATTACTTTTTTTTTTGTAATTTGCATGAACAAATTGTCAAGTTTTAAGAAGATTAAATGTTATGACGCATGCGCAACAACAAGTTATCAAGGATGTAAAGGGTACATCTAAAGTAAACATATTATTTCAACCAATCAGATTTGAGCAGATATACGCCGTTTGTTCCAGTGGTATGAAGATGGGATTTTCCGGGTCTATCTAGACTGAGCGTTATCTGACATTGTGTTTTAGGGACTTCCCAATTCACTCTTAAAAACAACGTTTTACAATGCTGGGCAATAATAGTAATCAAAGTTATGATTTAAAGTGTGACTTTAACGAACTCATAATTGCTGAAGATTCAATTTTGGGCGGATGGATATGGCCGGAACTATACTCGAAATGTACTATATTGATGCCTCTATCAATGGCCTCTTCTGTGTTCCATATGATGTCATGTTGTTTTACGTTTATGCTCAACATTCAAAAGGTAATTGCTCTTCAATTTCCACTCTGGACTATGAAGTATATAGGAAATAAGGCAACACTGTTAGCAATATGTCCATTCGTACTTGCCGTTCTTGGATTTAATACATGGCGTACAATTAAAGAAAATGAATATTTTTTCGAAGGGAAGAACGGTGTTTGCTGTATGGTTAAATATACGCCAAATAGCCATATAAAAGGTTCCGTAACATTTATTGGTATGTGTCTTATGATTATAACGCTTGTGATAATATTAAGCACGATATACATTTGTTGGAAGCTAAGAACTCTTGGAAAAAACATTCAGATTCCGAACGTTAGAAAAAACAGTAAAAAGATTCCGAACGTTGGTGAAAACAGCACGACGACTCCTAACGCTAGGGGAAATACTCCGAAAACTCCGAACGCTAAAAGAAACAGTATGAAGATTCAGAACCCAAAGGCCCAAGCAAAGATTCGCCGGTCTGCTTTCATAGTGGTATTTATATCTGTGGTATTTATACTTTCGGAAATGTTCACTTACTTATGGACAATAAACATATCAGGAATGATGTCATTCAGTCACACTCTTGACCAGTTATGTGACTCTTTAATGATATTAAGTTGGCAGTTCGGATTTTCTGTAAATTTCATTGTCTATTTTATGATGAGCGCAAAATTGAGGAAAACACTGCAGACATTTTTTGGCAAGTTATTTCGCTGTAATAAAAGAAAGAAAGATGAAAACATCTTTTCGAACACCATTACATCAACTCCTAGCTCTGCGATTATCTGATCAGGGTCAGTCAACTTCCTACAATCCATTTTTGCGATGTCATCAACAGTTATAATCATGGTTACAGCTGAGATAATATAGAGTGACTGTAACTATGGACAGTCTACTACCGAACCATTACACTCATGTTTTATTCTATAAATAATCTTTTTTTTAAATGGGACCTTCCTTTATCAAGGTGACTTTACGGAGATAGACCTGGGATGAGGGAAATAACTCTTAAAATCACCATTACGTTTGTGTTATCCATTTTCATTAAAATATTCTAAACTTCTAGTCGACATAGATTATTTCCAATCTGTTTCAGATAAATGCTTTAAAAATACTTTGATGAAACTTGACTTTTACAAACGTGTTACTGATTTCAAGAGTTATCTGCCTGAACCAATGTCTACTTACTTAAATGGTCAGCTCATTATTAAAAAAAAAATAACGTTTGAATAAAAATGAAAACAATGGCAATCTTTTGTGAATATTTTCCGTCTTCTAGCTCCGCTCCCTCGGATATGTCATTATGACTGAAACTTTTGAATAGTTTACAAGTTAAAATCCGTATCTTGATCTGTTTAAATGGCACTTCTCATGATAAAAGATGGGCGAACGATACCAGAGGGACATTCAAACTCATAAATCGAAAATAACTGACAACGCCACAGCTAAAAAAGAAGAGGACAAACAGACCAACAATAGTACACACAACATAACACAAAAAAATAACGACTATCAAAAACTGGGGTGATATCAGGTGATCCAGAATGGTAAGCAGAGCCTACTTCACATGCGGCACCCGTTTCGTTGCTCATGTTAGTAATAACCTGGTAATAAGTCTAATTTGGTTGGTCACATTCGTGAAAAGGGAACGAGACTGTGGTTACGACATAACGAAATATCCGTTATCATCTGTAAAACGGATGTTTCATAACGGTCACCCAACTCGTGATGGAATCTGTAAAATTTAGGAAGCAATGATATCAAACCCAATTAAAATTAAATAATTTATATAAACAGACACAAAGCACAGACATAGTCTAATGGCGAACGAAGCAATGCGACATTTGGTTTCATGTATGGTGCCAAAATTTATTTATTTTTTCAGATTAAAAAATGGTGTTTTGGGTTAGCTCTCGCCGGTCAGGATTCACCTCAAAAGCTTCTGTTACGGATGTAGATTTGATAACAAATGTAATATTACCATAGATATGATTGATTGAAATTTTTTATTGGCCCGCACGTGAGTTTTCCTCATCACTTAGCGTCTGTTGTAGTCGCCCGTCGTCGTCCCCTTTTACAAAAATCTTCTCCTGAAACTACCAGGCAAAACTTAACCAAACTTGCACACAACAATGACCTGACATGGCTAAAAATACAACATAGGGGGTAAAATGCAAGATTCGTCTCTTATTTTGAAAACGGTTATAAATAGAGAAAATCTTACCCCAGCAAACATGTTCTGAATCTGGAGTTCTACGAATTGTCTATGTACGTCTAAACTGTCAGACAACTTCATATAGCTGTTACTAGAAAACACCCGCGAAATATACTTTAGTTCATAATTTTATGCATTGATATGACGGGGGAGGGGGTTAACTTTCCAGCCTAAGTTCTGTACCCATTTTTTAACCAAACACGAAGTAATCCCCACCCTTTTCATGTTGAATCGCTGCGGTTTCACGAAAGGAAAAGCTCTTGACATATAAAAATCTGTTGTTAAATTGCCGAGAGCGTCTAGGTAATATGTATTAAAGTGTGTTTCAGTGTAATGTCAATCCCCATCTGATTGCCGAGAGCGTCTAGGTAATATGTATTACAGTGTGTTTCAGTGTAATGTCAATCCGCATCTGATTTCCGAGACTGTCTAGGTAATGTATATTACAGTGTGTTTCAGTGTAATGTCAATCATCATCTGATTGCCGAGAGCGTCTAGGTAATATGTATTACAGTGTGTTTCAGTGTAATGTCAATCATCATCTGATTGCCGAGAGCGTCTAGGTAATATGTATTACAGTGTGTTTCAGTGTAATGTCAATCCGCATCTGATTTCCGAGACTGTCTAGGTAATGTATATTACAGTGTGTTTCAGTGTAATGTCAATCATCATCTGATTGCCGAGAGCGTCTAGGTAATATGTATTACAGTGTGTTTCAGTGTAATGTCAATCATCATCTGATTGCCGAGAGCGTCTAGGTAATATGTATTACATTGTGTTTCAGTGTAATGTCAATCCGCATCTGATTGCCGAGAGCGTCTAGGTAATATGTATTACAGTGTGTTTCAGTGTAATGTCAATCCTCATCTGATTGCCGAAAGCGTCTAGGTAATATGTATTACAGTGTGTTTCAGTGTAATGTCAATCATCATCTGATTGCCGAGAGCGTCTAGGTAATATGTATTACAGTGTGTTTCAGTGTAATGTCAATCCTCATCTGATTGCCGAGAGCGTCTAGGTAATATGTATTACAGTGTGTTTCAGTGTAATGTCAATCATCATCTGATTGCCGAGAGCGTCTAGGTAATATGTATTACAGTGTGTTTCAGTGTAATGTCAATCATCATCTGATTGCCGAGAGCGTCTAGGTAATATGTATTACAGTGTGTTTCAGTGTAATGTCAATCCTCATCTGATTGCCGAGAGCGTCTAGGTAATATGTATTACAGTGTGTTTCAGTGTAATGTCAATCATCATCTGATTGCCGAGAGCGTCTAGGTAATATGTATTACAGTGTGTTTCAGTGTAATGTCAATCCTCATCTGATTGCCGAGAGCGTCTATGTAATATGTATTACAGTGTGTTTCAGTGTAATGTCAATCCTCATCTGATTGCCGAGAGCGTCTAGGTAATATGTATTACAGTGTGTTTCAGTGTAATGTCAATCCTCATCTGATTGCCGAGAGCGTCTAGGTAATATGTATTACAGTGTGTTTCAGTGTAATGTCAATCATCATCTGATTGCCGAGAGCGTCTAGGTAATATGTATTACAGTGTGTTTCAGTGTAATGTCAATCCTCATCTGATTTCCGAGAGCGTCTAGGTAATATGTATTACAGTGTGTTTCAGTGTAATGTCAATCCTCATCTGATTGCCGAGAGCGTCTAGGTAATATGTATTACAGTGTGTTTCAGTGTAATGTCAATCATCATCTGATTGCCGAGAGCGTCTAGGTAATATGTATTATAGTGTGTTTCAGTGTAATGTCAATCTGCATCTGATTGCCGAGAGCGTCTAGGTAATATGTATTACAGTGTGTTTCAGTGTAATGTCAATCCTCATCTGATTGCCGAGAGCGTCTAGGTAATATGTAATACAGTGTGTTTCAGTGTAATGTCAATCCGCATCTGATTGCCGAGAGCGTCTAGGTAATATGTATTACAGTGTGTTTCAGTGTAATGTCAATCATCATCTGATTGCCGAGAGCGTCTAGGTAATATGTATTACAGTGTGTTTCAGTGTAATGTCAATCCTCATCTGATTGCCGAGAGCGTCTAGGTAATATGTATTACAGTGTGTTTCAGTGTAATGTCAATCCTCATCTGATTGCCGAAAGCGTCTAGGTAATATGTATTACAGTGTGTTTCAGTGTAATGTCAATCTGCATCTGATTGCCGAGAGCGTCTAGGTAATATGTATTACAGTGTGTTTCAGTGTAATGTCAATCCTCATCTGATTGCCGAGAGAGTCTAGGTCATATGTATTACAGTGTGTTTCAGTGTAATGTCAATCCTCATCTGATTGCCGAGAGCGTCTAGGTAATATGTATTACAGTGTGTTTCAGTGTAATGTCAATCCTAGTCTGATTGCCGAGAGCGTCTAGGTAATATGTATTACAGTGTGTTTCAGTGTAATGTCAATCCTCATCTGATTGCCGAGAGCGTCTAGGTAATATGTATTACAGTGTGTGTCAGTGTAATGTCAATCCGCATCTGATTTCAGGTGTTACTGTGCTCAGAACCACCCAAATATAAGAGTGGAGTGAAAATGTTACTAGTATGCATTAATATATTAATTGGGGTGGGTAACATGCCACCCGCTCTTCGGTAAAACTGAAGTAATTGATGCAGGGGTGACTTGGGTATAGAAATATGGTCACTTGGTCTTCTCCCGACCGGCAGTAAAACGCTTGTCGAAGTGGGGCGTCCGTTTGGCTGTGCGGGATGTATCATGTTCGCAGTCACGTCCGGTCAGAAGGGGGACGTTAAATCCGATGCCTCGTCTAAAGAGAGTGCCACGCTCTTTGCACGTTAAGAACCCTTGCAACAACTCTTTGAGGTGTCCGTAGGTGGGCTGTTGCAAGGCAAAATTTCTGCCCTATCCAATATACCCTCATTTTCAAGTGGCAGTCCAAATTTCCCCGACCATCATCCTAGATGGCCTCTATTACAACAACCTACCTATTGTATTTATTGTTAACTTGTTCTCGTCCTGAATATGCATGAAATATTTGCCACTGGACGTTAAGCAAACAACAATTAATCAATCAATTGATGCAGGTCCCCGGAAGGAAAAGCTCTTGACGTGTTTAAATATGTTGTTAAATTGCTGAGAGCGTCAAGGAAATGTGTATCACAAAGGGTTTCAGTGTAAGGTCAATATTTACCGTATCTGCTACGAAATGAAATAAAATTTAGCCTGGCAGACGTGCAATGACGGAAATGATAAGGCACGTAAGTTTCAGAGCCGAACGTTGTGAAGGACAGACGATCCGAACTGGCCTTTTCCTAATTTTTAACCCCCAAATACCCGCAAAAGATCTTAAAATGAACACATAATACACTACCCTGGTTATTACCCCGTTTGTGGGTTAAAACAATATTCGTGGATTTTATATGAAAGAAAAAACGCGAAGCCCACTTTCAATTATATTCATTTAGTAGTATAGATTGCCCTTGAACGACAAATTTTACTATTTTTCATTTTTGCTTATTATCTTGAAAACTACGATGGATAGAAAGAAACTTCACATGCAAAAATAATCAAGACAAGTTCTACAAATAAATCTCAAGGTCAAAATCGTGAGGCGACTTCTTAATATTAGAGTTATTGTCGTTTGAAGATGATTTCTATGGATTTTTTGTGTGTTTGTCTTATATGTTAAAACGATAAAATATAGATGAAACTTATATAACCAAAAAAGATCAGCAAGCCAAGATCTACAATTAAGACAATCTGGAGAAAACCTTATAGGAGTTATTGCCTTTCAATGACATTTTTTTACCATTTTGATTGCGTTTTTGGTATATTTGAAAAAAAACTTTAGATAATAAACATTTTAATCACAAGCAAGATCTACTAACAAGTCAAATTTTTAAGATAGTTAGTAGACTGTCACTTAAATGAAAATTTGTTGACCCTCTTTTGTCTTTTGAGCCAAACTAAATTAAAAGAAGATAGAGACAAAAATTAACAGACTAAATAATCAGAATGCAAAATCAACAAATCAAAGATGTTTGTCTTGAATTCTATTCTCGTCTTCACTGTTGGAGAGTGTCCATTGTTTAATATTTACATAGACCAAGGTGATCGCCTCTAGTTTCTTACCCAATAGCCCGGAACCTTTGCTGACAATATTTAAGAATTTAATGCTTTTTTTTGTAGCTTCATTTGGGTGTTAAAGCGTTGACCTAAGTACATTTTTTATGAAGCGCGGAAGTGCTTCATTCTAAATATGTGCACACGGTCAACGCTTTTCAAACCCTATGAAGTTACAAAAAGAAGCATTCGAATCGATACTAGTCTTATTACTACATTTTTTAGCTAGAATCATGAATCATGATTTTTATCAAGTTTTTTTTTTAAATTCTCTGTGCACTTTATTGTGGGACCTCGTGTCATCATGAATGATACATTTTATTGTGTAATGAAGTTGATGAAGGAATAACGCGAGATGTGCAGTTAGCCAATCAGAATAACGTATTATAATGAAACATACGTCTAATGTAGTTATTGGTCTTTATTATGTTGAAAATATCAGGGTTTCTTCCTCTTTCTTTTCCCATATATTTTATTTTCGTAATGAGAGGAGGTTTTACAATAAAAAAAAAAAAAAAAAAAAAAAAAAAAAAACGGTATAGTTCTTTTTGATGATTAAGTGCTATACTAATGTTATAGCAAAACAATACATGACTGGATGGATTGTTAATCAAATCGTTTCCGTTCATTTTCGTTAATTTCCGTCATTTAATAGATGCATCTTCCTCATTGTCATCATTTTGATTTTTTAGAAATTACAACTTTTATTTTTAAACGACGTTAAAGAGCTACGCAATGTAGAAACAATTGTGCTCTCTCTTCAAACAAGCAACTTTTGCACTGAAAAACGACATTTTAAAGATGATTAGTGTCTTGATGAAGATTCTGCTTAACACAGTGGACTCCTAGTTCTCTCGCTTTTAACCTACGGGCACCTGACCCAGGACTAATTAAATCAAGGACAGGTACTCAGTCGACATTGTTTTTATTGGAATATATCAATATTATAAGATGAATAGTACACTCTCTTCTTCGTCAATTGAATGAAGCTGGATATTGCCTAACCGGTTACATGTTACATATTCTGTAAATTTCGCCTCTGTTAGGCGCACCACCAAATTGTGTAACTTTGGATTTGATCATAATTATCATTATTACAAGTGCTTACTTCTACACCACTACTAGTACGTATTTAAAGATTCTTACCATTTGTCAGAATGGGAAATGAGAATTCTACTGTTATATATAAGAATATTTACCAGGATCCTTACGACACGCTTCCGCTCGTACTAACTCTCATATCAGCACCGTTATCGATAGTTGGAGCGTTGTTTATCTTTATTACATTTAGTTTGGTCGATGAGGCTAGGAACGAGACAAGAAAGTTACTAGTATGTTTAACTATAGCTGATTTCATCATGGCGATAAGTTCCACTGTTGGCAACGTTCGGTACGCCGTAAAATACGGAAAATCAGAAATAATAGAACTTGCCTGCCCTAGTGCAGAATGTGATTACCTTTGTCTGATTCATGGCAGTGTCCAAACTTGGGCAAACTTATGTTCATTTTTCTGGACTACAATCATTGCATTTCATTTGCTAACGAATGTTGTTTTCAAAACGAGGGAACATTATTTCACATTGAGGCTATGTGTTCATGGTGTAGCATGGGGAGTGCCTCGTTAGTATACTATTATGCTTTGCTCATCGTTGAAGGCCGTATGGTGACCTATATGGGTTAATTTATGTGTCATTTGGTCTTTTGTGGAGAGTTGTCAAAGTGGCAATGATACCACATCTTCTTTTTTAAATCTTCATTTTTTTATAATTTTATCGATTTAATGACCAAAATCAGATTATTGTATTTTGATCACTTAACACTTCGGAAAACACATTTGTGCGAGTTTTTTTTTATAGAAACAGGAAGAAAACCCAAGGTCGCCGATCTATGTTACGTAGGAAATAAAAATGAACTGTATACTTTCCGATTATTAAGTAAAGATATTTGTTTTATGCATAACTCATTGGCGGTAAAAAGTTTTAGGAGAAAAGAAAAGATATTTCGTATGACGCAAATATATACATGTACAAGAGAGAAACCTATAACGCAAATGAACAACGCTTTAATTGCTGTTCTTCAACACGAAGTCACAATATGGCTTTTGGAATAGATCAAAAACTTTAATCTTACCGCAAGTTATATTTTAATGCCAAGTTGTTGTCCATAATTGTTATATTGCTCTTTTTTCTACAACATTTTTGTGTTCAATGTTATAATTAACTTGCAAAACATGTTACCTACCTTGTAAACACAAAACAAAAGATTTCATCATTTTTTGTCGGTTTTACACAAGGATGCTATTGGTTGTTATATGTTAACAGGGAAGCAACTTGATAAATAGTCAAATTAGAATAGATTAAACAAAAAAGTATTACAACCCACAATGTAAGTTAACCATTTATATTTGAATATAACAAACCATGAGAAAAGGTGGCCTTTCGCTGTTATCTGCTCTTTGGTCAGGTTGTTGTCTCTATGACCACCCCATCCTTTACTTTTTATCTTTTAATATAAGAAATGTATTAGGTTTTTTAGCCTTCTTATATAACTAACAAAGTAAGACCGTGAGACCGTGCGGTCTAACAAATTTCTGATAATATCGTTAACAAAAACTGAACAGTGCGATTAACCAATCACTATAACGTTAACATATAATACCATAGTGCTTTGAATTCTAGCAAGTACGGTCTAACAAAATCTTTTAGTACTGATAACAATTTTTTTTTAAATAAACCAATCGCTGATATTGATCCTCCTGACATCATTGCTATCTTCGCCATTTTTGTTACAGAAGTTATTTTCAAAGATCTTATTTAGTAAGTTTATTTTTATAAGTCCATGAAACAAAACAGACATATCCAGATCATGATGACATTCAGATTGGTCATAGTAATCTACTGGTAATGATATTGAGGGTAATGAAATCCTTTTTATAAAATGTTAAACAACACAAGTTTTCCCGATGTACTCGGTTTTACATTAGTGTTGTTTGCAACGCCGTATCCTTCAATTTCATTAAAGACATCAAGTTGAACATAAATTTGAACGGTGTATGATGTGCTTGCAAACGTGATAAAACAACCGTACATAAACGCCAACGTGTATAGAGATTTTCACGGACTCCGGAAGGATTCCGATTTTGATTTGATTTTATATTTTTATTTGAGCTCTCTACGTTTGAGGTAGCAAAGGTATATATATGAATATATATATCTCAAAAAGATTCTACTAATGCAACCATCACTGAAAATATAAAAAAGGCCAGTAGATCTATGTACAGTCTTATGGGTGCTGGATTACATGGGGAAAATGGATTAGACCCGGAAACAATAGTCTCCTTATTTAGAACATATATCTTGCCAGTTTTGACCTACGGCCTAGAAGTCTTGATACCAACAGGCAAAAATTTAGATCTTATACAACAGCAACATAAAAGGTGGATTAAACAGTTTTTATCTCTCAAACTAAATGTGGCTGACCCGGCTGTCTATATGTTATCAGGTTTGCTCCCACTTGAAGCAGAGATCCATATTAAAATTATTACACTATTTGGGAATATAACCAGATCTGAAAGATCGTCCTTAGAATGGAGAATAGCTGAACGACAACTTCAAATTAAAACCTACTCAAGCAATAGCTGGTTTATTGATCTAAAAAAGATATGTGGCAAATATGACATCATAGAGATAGAACAGTATCTTGATAAGCCATTAACAAAAATTGAATGGAAGAGACTTATAACCAAAAAGATTCACAAGTACTGGGAGGATGACATAAAGACCAAAATGAAGGGGTACTCAACTCTAAAATATCTTAATTGTGAATATGACATTGGCAGAATTCATCCTTTACTTAAAACGACAAGTGCAAATATAACGGAGATCAAGAAACTGTCAATCTGCACTAAATTTGTTACGGGTACCTACATACTACAATCTAATAAAGCGGAGTATTCAAACTATGCAACAAATCCGATGTGTAGACTCTGTAATAAAGCTAACGAAACCATTGAACATTTTATCTTATTGTGTGAAACAACTTCACAAATAAGGTCATCCCTTATCGTCAAAATTCTACACGAAGGTAGTCTGGTCTTAGCAAGAGAGAGCCTGCAAACTCCTATTGATTTAATAACATTAATCATTAATCCTTACCATTACCTACCAAAGAAGATGTGCAAGGATGTTGAAGATAGAGTCGGTAATCACTTGGTACCGCTATGTCGCCAACTGTTATATACACTTCATTCCAAGCGATATGATGTGTTGACAAAAGCTGATACAAAAGCCAACAGAAAATGAAGAACTGTGAATTCATTTTAGCTGTAATATATACATGTTGGGGTACACATGGATCTCCCTCTTTTAGAAGTTTTAAAGTCCATTAAATTTTTTTACGGATTGCACTTATAAACTTTCCTATTTTTTTTTTCCTTTTAACAGTGTTAAAAAAAAAAAAACTTTTTTTAATATATAATTGTACTTATTGTCTCTATTGTAACTTATTTTTAACTTATTTTAAAATTAGTTTTTACCATTTTAATTGCATTTGAAATATTTTTAACACTGTCGTGGCGTAAACATGTATGTTAAATAAGATAACCTTGTGTATGACTATTGTGAACTGTGAATTTACCTGTGTACATATATTGGTGGAGGAATTTCATTGACGGAACTACTTTCCTCTTTACGGAGGTGTGCCTTGATTGGCAGAAATTCGTTTACAGATACAGATATACGAAAACAATCAAAAAGTTTCTTTTTTTCTCTCTTTTGAAATAGT
The DNA here is from genome assembly GCA_019925275.1 of Mytilus edulis. NCBI lineage: Eukaryota > Metazoa > Mollusca > Bivalvia > Mytilida > Mytilidae > Mytilus > Mytilus edulis. The sequence continues at coordinate 4,775,460 of CM034359.1, forward strand.
GTTATTATATACGCTGTTAAAATAAACAGGCAGATATTTAGTACCTTTTGCAAGATTGTCATATTTTTAAGAATTCTTGCATAAAAGTGTAAGCAGATTCAGTTCTAGAATTAATAAATTAAAGTATGCTACCGGGACTGCGATTTGTCAAACTAAAATCACCATGGACCTGCTAGAGCACTATATTTTTCATTACTGTACAGAAGACGTTTAAGAGCTGTATCTTTTCTCTATAGAGCTAAGTATTTAGTGGCAATCTATTTCCGTCTTTGATTATGTATCTGGTTCACAGGCACTTGTTTCTATCCATGGGAAGACCTGTCAACGTATATTTATTCCGCCTAACAGAAGTTCCTCTAGAAACTTTATTATAAACAATGTCATAATACCTATTCCTGTTGGAACAAATATTCTATACTATTTATTCCGTTAGGAACATATACTGTAATACTAATATATATTCCTGTGGAAATAAAATTCCAGAATATTTATTCCTTTTGGAACTTATTTTATGATGAAGGAACTTACAATGTATATTCCGTGACATCTTCGCTAGCCAAGGGTTACGATCCACTCCCGCTCTCTTCTCTTCTAACCCTTGGCTATAGCGAAGATGATTCCGTTACAGACCCACTATCAACATAAATTTACGTAAATATACGTTGATTGTGGGTCTTCTCATGGATAGAAACAAGTGTCTGTGATCTGGTCTATAAAAAAATATTTTGCCACAGGTTTGTATTTAGTAACAATCTTTTCATGCATTAGATAATGTGTCTGTTTTTTTTAAATCACCAATCAAATAATATAAATAGATAGAGTTTGAAATAAATAACCAAAGACAGAATGAATAGATAAATATAATTATAACTTTTTTTATGCACCACAGGAACATATGTATATTGGCGGGACTAGACACAACCTAATTGTAACTGATTTTATTGTCGTGCTATACATGTAGGTAATAAAGATACGATACAGTACCAGACATACATGTGTTAAAAAAAGTACTAACTTTTATCCTAATAATTTCCGATAATATCAATCAAATGTCATTCAAACTATAGTGATGCCAGGGTATCAAACTTATATTCTGTCACTTTAAATTCGTTATAACCACATTCATTTTATCACAGAATGCAAACAGGGTATAAATTAAAAAAACAGCGCCGATTGCAGTCCAAATTCAAAAACATTATAAAACACTTTTATAAATCACAATTATTTTTGACATCCCTTTTATATGACAAAATATATTTACTTTATGATAAAACTTTAGAATTATGTGGTCAATGCATAGCCTCAGCAGTTTCAACGTTTTTTTCTGTAAGACGCCACTAAAATCCATTAATCTCTCAAAGTCTCGCAGAGGTCAAAGATTTTGTCAATTTTATACTGAAGAGCCTATCAGATTCATTTCCTGTTAACATGGTTAAAATATACTGTTTCAAGACCACTGCTTGTAGAAGTGGTCATTAACTTTTACTGTTGTCACATAAACATGCAATTTTTTCACACAATTTTAAGTTTTTGAAGTTTTTTTACCATAAATTATTCTTCCATATATATTAAATGTACTTTAAATGTAAAGAAAAGTTACAAAAAGCATACCACATGAGTATAAAATGGTCTTAGGCCATGTAAGATTAAAGATTAATTAGAGTCGATTTAGGCCGTAGCACATATTTACATATAAAAATGCATACAGAAGCTATCTGAAATGGAAATTTGTTACTGTTTGTTTATTTCTATGCTAAGATGTTATGATACAAGAAGTCTAATTGCAAAAATACTCAGGATTGCATTCAACTTTTTTTGCAGACAGCATGATGCACAGTTTTTTCACTTTTCAAGGAAAACTTGCATGCAGTTTTAGTCTCAATTGGCATATATTTGAACCACTAACTATCCTAAAGAAGACATTGAAGGTGGCATATGAAATGAATAAGGTGTACTGATCATTGTAAAGTGCTTTTTTGTCGAGCCTGCAACTTTTGTTGCAGAAAGCTCGACATAGGGATAGTGATCCGGCGGCGGCGGCTACTACGGCGGCGGCGGCGGCGGAGGCGGTGTTAGCTCACTTCTTAAAAGCTTTATATTTTAGAAGGTGGAAGACCTGGATGCTTCATACTTTGTATATAGATGCCTCATGTTACGAAGTTTCCGTCAGTCACATGTCCAATGTCCTTGACCTCATTTTCATGGTTCAGTGACCACTTGAAAAAAAAGTTCAGATTTTTTGTAATGTTGAATTCTCTCTTATTATAAGTAATAGGATAACTATATTTGGTATGTGCGTACCTTGTAAGGTCCACATGCCCGTCAGACAGTTTTCACTTGACCTCGACCTCATTTCATGGCTCAGTGAACAAGGTTAAGTTTTGGTGGTCAAGTCCATATCTCAGATACTATAAGCAATAGGGCTAGTATATTCGGTGTATGGAAGGACTGTAAGGTGTACATGTCCAACTGGCAGGTGTCATCTGACCTTGACCTCATTTTCATGGTTCAGTGGTTATAGTTAAGTTTTTGTGTTTTGGTCTGTTTTTCTCATACTTTATGCAATAGGTCTACTATATTTGTTGTATGGAATGATTGTAATGTGAACATGTCTAGCGGACAGATGTCATCTGACCTTGACCTCATTTTCATGGTTCAGTGGTTAAAGTTAAGTTTTTCAGTTTTGGTCTTTTTATCTGATACTATACGCCATAGGTCAACTATATTTAGTGTATGGAAATATTTTATGATTTATATATTAGTCGCGCAGGTTTTATTTGACCTTGACCTCATTTTCACGGTTCATTGCTCAGTGTTAAGTTTTTGTGTTTTTGTCTATTTTTCTTAAACTATAAGTATTAGGTCAACTATATTTGTTTTATGGAAGCATTGTTAGCTGTACATGTCAGCCTGGCATGGTTCATCTGACCTTGACCTCATTTTCATGGTTCATTGGTCTTTGTTTAGTTATCTTGGTTAATGTAACGTTTATGTGACAGTTGTAATAAAGCTTTGGACTATCAACATAATATCAATGATTAGTAAAGAAGGCGAGACATTTCAGTGTGTGCACTCTTGTTTTTTATAGATTTAGTAAAATATTTATGATTGACTACAGATGGACACATACATGAAACAGGTTGTTTAACCAGGGCCATGAAATACAACATATTTTGCACATTTTTTCTGTGTTAAAATCTACTTTTTTATAGATTCAAAGTTCACTAATGGGTTATATAATTTGAATTGTGTACAGAAACACAAATATCAAAGCATTAAAAGCTTTTAGATAGAAAGTCAGCATGCCTCTTATGCATAAACATGGAAACTGCTTTAAAATGCTTATTTAGCTGCAAAATGACAAAATTTCTATCAAACAAAGATTTAAATTCTTTACTTTTATTGAGTTTGACAAATTGAAACCAGCAACTATTCAGGGAAGTTGCCAAAGTACAGAATCTACATTTACTGATTTCATCTCTTAGGCCTAAGAACAGTTATTTCGTAGTGCATTTCTTTTAGACAATAGATTCAAATTTAAAAAATCTCACCAGTTCAATCTCAAAACGATTTTTACAGTGTAGTGTACTACTATTGGGACAAATAATAGCAAAATTTTAGAAACTTCTACCAGCTCTAACTCAAAATATTGACAATTCTGTGTTTAGGGGGTCTAAAATTCAGTTTGACAGCTTCAGACATACCAATTTTAGACCTTTTGTAACTGGACCAAATCACTACTTAACATAAAAACTCAACACCCAAATTTTTTTATCATGTAATTTCATCCCCTTACTCGATATTACATGCATAAAATGTCAAAAAATGTCAAGAAATAAATTAGGAAAGGGTATGAAAAAAATTGGCAAGTAATACACTGTTCACACTGGGGAATATATATGTGGACAACCAAAATGGAAGAACGATAACTGTGTCCTCAGACCAATTGCTAAACGTCTTTTCTAGTCTCTAACTTTAATTTGTCTCAACAAATGTTATAAAACTTATACACTGCTTATAACAACAAAACACAGATTATGTTCAAATTTGACTGTCACTGTTACTGTTCTTGAGTTACATGCATTTATGCTTCATTATTATAAAATGGAAAAAATTTCTAATCTATGGTGGATCGGACAAACTTTTTTATACGGATTATATTTTTTAGATATGATTTAAAAACTTCAGAAAAGGTTAGAGAAGCATTTTAATTTTAGGAGATTCCAACCTGAAGCAAGTTGTACCAATGGAAATGATGGAAGACCCAGTTAGAATACTGTGCATACCTGGGGCTACAATTAAAATCAAAGATGACCTATGCTGAAGTGGTGAGACTTCCTATGCATGTAACAGGAGACCAAACTTAGACCACCTTTGATATAAAGGTATGAAAATGATGTCTATTATTATAAGAATGAATGGAATATATTCCGGTTGAATGTCACTTTTTGTTTTTATATCCCCTAGTCCCTACAAACAAAGTTTTGGGATATACATAGAAATCCCTACATCATCCATCTGTATGTCCATAATTTTTGCAAGTGAACCCCTCAGAACTGCTGAAATTGATGACATTACACAGCAAAAAACATTGGGTTTCTTATCAGCGAGGTGTATAGGCGAGTTAGGATAGTCGAGTTATTAAGGGCAAGTTATGACAGACGAGTAGCAAGTAACAAAAATATTATGTTTCTCTAATTTCTTATTAGAATTATATATACAGCGAGTCTTAAAACAGTTGTGGCGTCTGATTTTTTAAACAGAATTTGTAGATTTACTTTACATTTAATAAACAAAGTATAGATCTACCCAAGCTTAGTTATACATTACACGAGGAAGGGTCCCGGTATTTTGATTGCAGGATTTGAAAAAGTTATTTGATAATTATTTATAAGAGGCTATATGTTAGAAAGTAATGCACCCATAAAATTCTTTAATGAGAGTGACATTGTTCATTTTCTAAAACAAAACGGTATAAACTCACAGTTAACTGTAGATACAAGACAAAATGTATACTGTTCTGAACAAATCAAGCATAAGAAAATTAATCATGTAGACAAATAAAATATACTTGCAAATTGCCAGAACAAATATTGCCTCTACAGCTGCCCCAAAAAGCCCACTCTTAACGAAATTTGCAGCAGAAGAGATCTTTTACATATATATGTGCTATAGTTTTAGTTACTATCTCTCTTTACGTTTGAAATGACACTGACAGTGTTGTCTTATCCGGGCCTTTTATAGCTGACTATGCGGTATGGGCTTTGCTGATTGTTGAAGGCCGTACGGTGACCTATAGTTGTTAATGTCTGTGTCATTTTGGTCTTTTGTGGGTAGTTGTCTCATTGGCAATCATACCACATCGTCTTTTTTATATTGGCTATGAATTTAATGATAATGATGATAATTAAACTACAAGCCATCCGCAGTATTTCAAAAGGCTATCTGTTTCTGCAGAAAATAAACATACTTTGTGTAGAGATTACATTTTTATTACACGAATCAACAATACTGTATACAATTCTATAAGCAATCATCATTCAAAAATGTTTAAGAGATACACAAAAAAAATATGAAAATAGTTTTCCCCATTTTCAAGCATTTTGACTTTCGTAACTCGAAATAAAGATTTTTAATAAATATAAAAATAATAGTGCTGGATGGGGGATTTGTGTGAGTTGACTCGCAGTTCTAGTTTATTCAGGTTACACACGTTTCTTATTTGTAAATGCAGTTTTTATGTGAAGTGTAGATATCACATGAATGAATACTAATATCGTAATATATATCATATTTTTGTTATTGGTTAATAAAGTTCATTTTATTGGAATTTTGTTTCCAGTGTATAGAAATGAAGAAACCAATGGGAGCCCCTGCCAAAAAGAGGAGTGTGTCTTCAGTTGAGATTGGTAGAAAAAAAGAAAAAAAACAGTTTACCTACATAATTTTGCCATTAAACCTTAAAATGTGTATTTCTGAACCCCTTTATACTTTTTACTGGAAAATCCCTTACAACAATGCATGCTGTTATTGTTTTGTAAGTCTAGAAACATGGCCCTATTACAGAAGATGCATCTATTTTTCAAGAGGAATTATATGATATTGAAATTAGACAGATATGCAAGTTACATGTAAAAAGTAAAGTAACAAAAATATGGAACTCTGAGGAAAATTAAAAATGTAATAGCGAAATTAAAAGCTGAAATACATCAAGCAAAAAGAAAACAACTGTCATATTCCTGACTAAGTGCAGTCATTTCTTAGATTTAATCTGGTTTTATAGCTCGTTTTAGTAAACCAGTATTTAAAAATGATAAGATTGTAAGAAACAAAGCAATTGACCCAAATCATCATGCATGGTATCATTTTCAGATTTTTTACAAAGTTTATAATATTTATATGAGAAAAACAATAAACTGGTTAATTATATAGGATAAAATTGCATTATCTTTTGAAAGGAGATGTGTGTTAAATAACTGATAGCTTGTACAAAAACTCCTGTTCATAAGTTACTTTTGGACACAACATATATATTTTACATCACATGATAATACATTGATATAATTTTGAAGTGGACTCACTTACACATGAGCCGGAAAAAAATAACTACCAACAAAATTACTTAATAATTGTACAACTACTGTAATCCCTTCTCTTTTAGTTCAAGACTGTTGAATGTTTTAGTACTTTCATCTCATATTTAATATATTGCATTTTTTTTTATAGATATAGGGTATAGACGAGTGATCTAGTGTTTGAGTTCACCGTGGATGTGACTGTCATCCTAACAAACAAAGGTTTACATAGTATTTATCAGGTATTGTTGTATATATTTAATAACTTGTGCCGATGTATATAAATATATATATTGAACTGCATAAATATTAGATCTCTGCATTTCCATCCATTAATAGTGTTGCTTTCAAAATCATATAAAGAATATATTTAGACTCCATTACAATGTATCTTGAATGCATTTATTTAAATATATATGCAGTGCAATGCAAGAAATATTTCTTAATGTGAGAAATAGACAACAGGCTACTAACATGAAAAAATAGATTTGATTTTCTAAGGCTTGTCACATTTATTGAATGACTGACTTACAATAAAGAATGGAAAGGGGTAATGTGTCAAAGAGACAACAACTCGACCAAAGAGAAGAAAACAGCCCAAGGCCACCAATGGCTCTTCAATGTGCACTATTTTTTATTCTTATAAGCAAAAAATAAAAAAGAATTTATGTTCTTATGCCTTCATTTATTTTTGTAAGCAACATTCAAACAGACAGAGATTCTACATTTGAGGTTAGTTATATACATTCAGAATTCATCGTGCACCATTTGAAAATATGGTAAATTACTTTAAGGATGTTTGCTACTCAGCTTTTCATAAAACTGGTAAATATTGATAGGTGATTAATAAAGGACAAAAGAGCAAAAAAACAATTAAAGGACTGTCTTGTTTGTGTTTTTGTTTTGTTTGAGATATATCATGAGATATAGGCTATTGAAAATTTGTTGGAAAAACTCTCTCTTGAATTTCGATATCTTAATCTGATATTGACAAGTCTTACTTTGCAAACACTATTACAAAATGCTAGGAAGCTAAAATTTTTACAAATGACTTCTTTCCGAATGTAAGATTTTGAAAAGAAAAATGAATGTTACATTTTTGTCTTCAAATGGATAGAACTATAGAGGAATTAAGAAATCTGGCAAAATTTAAAAACTTGACTAGCAAACATCTTTCATTAATATGGATTTAATTCTGCTGTATGGTGTTATTTAATTTGAACGTAAGGAAAATTGATATACACTAAAATACAGAGGTTCAAATTAAGGTTGGTTCTAGGTCCATCATGACCTTCCATTTGTGGGTTAAAAAAATCCCACCGGTAGTTTGTTATACCCAATGTACTTGCCTATATTTGCAGTTTAAGAAAAATACAAAAACGTTTTGAACAAAAGTACGAAAATTTGGACCTTTATTTGCCTGACGTGAATTTGAACCTGTGGAAAAAAGGACATACAGTTTTCAACAAGCATTTAATTCTTTTGTTTTCAATACATTATATAAATGTATTATGTAGAGTGGGTGGTTAATTTCAATATGATTTGCTTTTTCTTTTTATTAGATACCGAATAAAGAAAATCCTGTTGAGGAAGAGGGGAGTTTCTGTGATGAGAATGATACACATACATAGAGCATTTGGTAGTGTATAATAATAAGTTAAAAAAAAATTTAATTGGATACAATAAATAACATGACTTCCAAAACGGTCATATATTCCTGACAAATGAAATTTGTCCAGACATTGTTCGTCTGGGATAAGTATGATACGGTCATCTACTTTTTAGCTTTCTTAAGAGACGGTCATTTTAAAATAATTCACCAAAAAATTTGGAAGTTCCTACATTTCAGCGGTTTATATCTAATTTCTTTTTTCAAAAAGATGAAAGTTATTCGAAATGTGTTAACAAATGTTTTATAAATATGATTTGAGGAAGATTTTTAAAAGGTCGTCAAAACCATGTTGTTTGATTTAGTGAGCATGTGCGCAGGTGGGAAATTTAATAATCTATCCATGCTCAGGCAGATATCAGTACACTGATATTGCTCACTTCAAATGATGAACTGTCAGTTTAACACTTTACGTTAGAACATTGAATGTATTTCAAAGTAAAGTTTAATATCGGGTTTTTTTTAAATTGTCAATCATTGGTTTTATGATGGCCAACTGATTACCATGGTTGTCTTTTGTTACTAAGTCTTAAAATCCGTATATATGGTTATAAGACTCAAAATTTCCTGCTGGCTCAAAGATTTTTTGGAAGCCCTGATAAATAACAATATTTTCTAATACAAAATGTCACCATTTTCAATCTGACAACAGACTTTTATTTTAAATTAAGTTTGATGCATTATTTACATTTGAACATAAAAATTATGTTGATAGTTTGTTTTCTTTCAAGAAAAATGCTATTTCTGCATATACTGCCTCTTTGAAAGTCTTAATTTTGAGTATAATTTATCTATAAATTTATAAAAAAAATCTCAAACATGGTGATTGATGCTTGTAAAAAGTTCTTGTTATTGCAGTTCATCATTCACTCTTTATGTACTTTTAACTTGTTAAAGCAAACTTTAGTTTTGAAAAAAAGAATTTTACTGTTTTTTTCATTTATCTGAGTATGTCAATCAAGTTAAAGAGTGTGTATATATTGCAAATTAAAACTCTTTTTCTCTGTTCTGTATCTAATGATATAAAGATATATCTATGTGTATATTGTTTCAGAGTGTATTGAAGTTGTGAGTAGTATTTTAACCAAAAGAACATCTACCCTAACAACAGTGAAGATTAAAGCGATCAGGTACTGCTGTATGGTGATGTTGAAAGAAATTTAGGATTATTTGATCTGAAAAAAAACACCTTTTAATATGAGACATATACATATTACAACTTCATTAAAATCCATTTAATTAAGGCATAGTTTCAATTCATCTTTTTAACATTTTTTCATGGAGATTTTATGTTTTATTGGCCAATGGAAAATCTGCTTAGTACTCTAGTGAAGTAAGGCAGACTGGACATGCTGCTCCAAACAGTTGCCATGATATAATCGTATCCTTATCCAACTTATTGAGTTTTGGGGGTGAATATAGGACTCACCCTGTCAGTCTGTCTGTCCATTATAACAAAACACAAATTGTCCTATCAAATCAATGTAATTATCTGCCCTTGATTATAAAAGTGTTTTATTTTCTAATTAAATTTAAATACATTTGATTACACTTAATGTTTTGAAAGTTGGATCTACCTTGCAAGCTAGAGATTTTCCAGTCCAGAATGAATTATACTTGGTAGAATATTTTTAAGCCAAAAAAAGTTTTTTTTTGCGACATGTCCAAACCAGAAGATTAGGAAAAGACACCATACCAACTTGAGTTTAATATATCATTTGGAAAGCCAGTCATCTTGTGGAAATGTAATAATAATAGTTTAAACTTTTTTTTTCTTTCATAATGTTTATTTCAATAATTAAACCAGATTTTGTGAATTTTACATGAAGGTAATTTTATTTTAGGTTTATCAAGACTTCTTAGTGCTTGCCATACAAGTGTCAAAGAGTGAAGGGCAAGAACAATTTTAAAGAACAGAGAAGACTTGTTTTATTGCACTTAGTTTTGAGTTTTTGTTTTATATTTTTACCACTATGATAGAGTAATGTAAAATTCAGGAATTGTTTTTTTCTGATATATCTGTTTTGTAATTACTCCTTTTTAGATACATTTTAGACAGGTTTTTTTTTATACCTTTTCCTACTGGAGTAGCATTGACAACTATTTGAAGTTTTTAGTAAGGTTACTTTCTTTGGGTTTTGTATTTCATAATATTTCATTATATTAAGGTGTCACACTTGAATACCTTGTAGTTATGAACTTCTTGCTTCTTTGATATGTGTAGTATTATTCTCCCCCCCCCCCCCAAAAAAAAAATATATTTAGTTTTGTAAAAAAAAAAAATCCATAAGGTCGGTCAACAATGAATGGCTCTCTAAATAAAGATTAAATACGAATTTAAAAAGAAAAAAATATGTATGAAAACTCCATTCAAAAATACTTTGGAAAGTATCACACCAGTGATTCTTCTGGTATAATTCAGGTAAACTCTAAATCTCAGTTTTCATTGGGGACTTTCTTCATTGCATAGAGGATGCTTTATCATCTGATGTATTATATTCACAATATAATTGTTAAGGGCATACGATACAGTTACAGGGGAGGTAATGACATTGCTAACGTTAAATGTTATTTTCGCGCCGTCAAACTGTGACATATCGGGAAAAGATGCATTTTTTCGACTGATTTTTATCACTCAAACTGATTTAATTTGAAAACCAGTGCATGGACCCCTATTTTTTAAAACAACATACTGTTTCATTTTGCAGGGAGATTATGTGAACCAAATTTTATAAAACTGTAAATAGTGCAATTTTTTTAATATTGATAAATATGCAGCAAAAAAATTACTTTTTTTCCCAATTCATGACCATTTGATAAATATGAGTTATTTCTGAATAAAAAATGCACAATTTTTTAGGATTCTTATAAAATACAGAAATTACAAATTATTTAACAAAAAACAATTTGTGTTTATCTTTTAAAACAAAAAAGTTATGGCTTTCTCTCGAAAGGGAAAATACGACCACAAATCCTAATTTTGGGCAAATATACAAAATTTCGACCTCATTTAACTCAAAAAATAGCACATGAAGGTATATTTTTTATTACATATTTGATTTAATTAGGCGAAAAATAGCCTACAGTATATGGAAATTTTCATCAAACTGTAAATACGGGATCAAAACTGTATTGTATGCCCTTAAATGTTGTGAATACAGAAAGCAAACATAATGATTATGATATGCTTAAACTTCATTATAACAAATAATTTAACTTTAAATATAATGAATATTTAAACTGGAATTGACTGTTCACATGTTATGCTCGTTGATTGTTGACATTATGTGTTGAAAAACAGTAATAAGTCAAAGGACTAAGAGTTACAAGACAGAAAGTCCAAAAGTCACAAGTAAATTTGATTGGTCTATAATAGAATAGAATGTTTATAAAAATGTCAATTGAATAAGTCTTTCTATTAAAAAAAATCTCTTGAAACCACATTGTGACCTCTTGTTATATATGTTTTAATTGGTTACATTTTTGTCTATTTTGTACCATAATGCTATGCATGAAAAATATATTAACGATATGCAAATTTGGAAAAATTAAAAGTTTTATGATAATAAAAAGAACAAAATTAGTTAAATTTGTTTTGATTGATTTGATTTTATCCAATATGTATATTAAAAGGAAAGCTAGTTTAAACATATTTTATTGTTCAAAAATTACAAATGGATTAGACACAAGTTTTTCAACTTAGTAACGTCTTCTCCAAAAAGGAAAGCTGTTCCAATAATAGATATGGCTTTTAAATATAACTTGCATCTTAAAGAAAATAAAGGAGGAAAAGAAAGAAAACAAGAGAGACAATTGCTTCAACAGGATTGTACTGTCATAATCAAAGTCACATTTCCTGTTTACACAAAGAATTGAGTGTAATATAACGCCTGAATTGGACTTGGTATTGTATCTTAGCATATGTGAAAGGATTTTTTTTATTAAATAATAACTTTACTATTTTAACCAAGTAAAACTAGATCAGGATACTTTCTGTGTGAATTATATGGGTTTCTAAGAAATGGTCTACACGTATACATGTATGTATTGTCTGTGATTCTTAGATATATTCAGTATGTTATGTCTGGTTCCAAGATCTAGTCTAAATGTTTTTTCCAATATTCAAACAAACGGTGTGTATGCTGTTTCTGTGGTTATTAGATACAGTCCATGCAATATGTAATGGTTTTAAATTATGATAAATGACCATAAGTTTATCATGTTGCAGGATATTTTTTTCTGAAATGTAAAGTTTATATTTCAAAGGTTAGACGACCTGGATGCTACGATTTTTTTCTTCTGTCAAATGTCCATGTCCACAACCTCATTTTAATGGTTCAGCATCTGCTTAAAGAAAAAATAAATGTTTGTCATTTAAATTTATTATATACTATGAGTAATAGGATAACTATATTTGGTATATTGGTTCCTGGCAATGTATACATTTCAGTTAGACAGGGTTCTTCTGACCTTCACCTCATTTTATGTTAAAAGTTATGTGATTAGATCCATTTCTAAAATACTGGAAGTAGTAGGTCAACAATATGTTGTATATGTAATGATTGAAAGGGGTATATATCAGTCTGGCAGGTTTTATTCAACCTTGATCTGATTTCCATGATTCATGAGTGTCCGACAGAATTTATCTGAAATGTGAATTGTCTGTGATACTTGTAGTGAAACCTTAATCTATAAAACTCATAAAATCAATGGTCAGTAAAAGAGGGATGTAGTCTGTAGATATTGTCTGTGGTTCTTAGATACAGTCTGTAAGTATTGTCTGTGGTTCTTAGATACCGTCTGTATTTATTGTCTGTAGTTCTTAGATGTAGTTTGTAAGTATTGTCTGTGGTTCTTAGATACAGTATGTGGGTCTTAGATAGTCTATAAGTATTGTCTGTTGTTCTTAGATGTAATGTGTAAGTATTGTGTATGGTTCTTAGATACAGTCTGTAAGTATAGGCTGTGGGTCTGAAAGTATAGTCTGTTGTTCTTAGATAGTCTGTAAGTATTGTCTGTGGCTCTTATATACAGTCGAAATATTATCTGGTTCTTAGATGCTGTCTGTAAGTATTGTCCGTAGTTCTTAGATACAGTCTGTAAGTATTGTCTGTGGTTCTTAGATGTAGTCTGTAAATATTGTCTGTGGTTCTTATATGTAGTCTGTAAGTATTGTCTGTGGTTCTTAGATACAGAGGCTGTAAATATTGTCTGGTTCTTAGATACAGTCTGTAAGTATTGTCTGTGGTTCTTATATGAGGTCTGTAAGTGTTGTCTGTGGTTCTTTGGTTCTTAGATACAGTCTGTAAGTATTGTCTGTGGTTCTTAGATACAGAGGCTGTAAGTATTATCCGTGGTTCTTAGATACAGTCTGTATGTATTGTCTGTGGTTCTTAGATGTAGTCTGTAAGTATTGTCTGTGATTCTTAGATGTAGTCTGTAAGTATTGTCTGTGATTCTTAGAAATAGCCTGTATGTATTGTCTGTGGTTCTTAGAGACAGAGGCTATAAGTATTGTCTGTGGTTCTAAGATACAGTCTGTAAGTATTGTCTGTGGTTCTTAGATGTAGTATGTAAGTTTTGTCTGTGGTTCTTAGATACAGTCTGTAAGTATTGTCTGTGGTTCTTAGATATAGTCTGTAAATATTGTCTGTGGTTCTTAGATGTAGTCTGTAAGTATTGTCTGGTTCTTAGATTTAGTCTCTAAGTATTGTCTGTGGTTCTTAGATACAGTCTGTAAGTATTGTCTGTGGTTCTTAGATACAGTGAGTCTGTAAGTGTTGTCTGTGGTTCTTATATAGTCTATAAGTATTGTCTGTGGTTCTTAGATGTAGTCTGTAAGTATTGTGTATGGTTCTTAGATACAGTCTGTAAGTATAGGCTGTGGGTCTTAAAGTATAGTCTGTTGTTCTTAGATAGTCTGTAAGTATTGTCTGTGGCTCTTATATACAGTCGAAGTATTATCTGGTTCTTAGATGTTGTCTGTAAGTATTGTCCGTGGTTCTTAGATACAGTCTGTAAGTATTGTCTGTGGTATTTAGATATAGTCTTGAAGTATAGCCTGTTGTTTTTACGTACAGTATGTAAGTATAGTTTGTTCTAACGTACAGTCTGTAAGTATTGTCTGGTTCTTATATATACAGCCTGTAAATTTTGTCTGCGGTTCATAGGTGTATACATAATGGTTCTTAAACACAATTTATATGCATGAATGAAATATTTGCCACTGGATTTAAATCGTTTATTGAACGGACAGAGACTAGAGGTAGAATAACCTGACTATTGTAATCATCGATAATATGATTCGTCCTGAACATGAATGAAATATTTGTCACTGGACGTAAAACAAACATCAATCAATCAATCTAGCCTTAACTAGAAGATGAATGCTCTATATAACGTTCATACACCTATGAGACAGAGTTATTAGATGGATATAGACCCTACAACGATAAGATACCAATGAGACACAATTATACAAAATGCATAAACACTATAACAACGTACATACACGAATGCAACAGAGTTATTCGATGGATATAGACCCTATACAACGAGACAGAGTTAATCGATGGATATGAACCCTATATAACATTTATACACTAATGAGACAGAGTTATTCGATGGGTATGGACCCTATATAACGTTCATACACTGATGAGACAAAGTTATTCGATGGGTGTAGACCCTATATAACGTCCATACACTAATGAGACAGCATTGTTCGATGGGTATGAACCCTATATAAAGTTCATACACTAATGAGACAAGAGTTTTTCGATGGGTATTGACCCGATAAAACGTTCATACACTAATGAGACGGAGTTTTTCGATGAGTGTGGACCCTATATAACATGCATACACTAATGAGACAGAGTTGTTCGATGAGTGTAGACCCTATATAACGTTCATACACTAATGAGACAGAGCTGTTCGATGGGTATGGACCCTATATAAAGTTCATACACTAATGAGACAGAGTTATTCGATGGGTATGAACCCTATATAAAGTTCATACACTAATGAGACAGAGTTATTCGATGGGTATGAACCCTATATAACGTTCATGCACTAATGAGATAGAGTTTTTCGATGGGTATGAACCCTATATAACGTTCATACACTGATGAGACAAAGTTATTCGATGGTATGAACCCTATATAACGTTCGTACACTAATGAGATAGAGTTTTTCGATGGGTATGGACCCTATATAACGTTCATACACTAATGAGACAGCATTGTTCGATGGGTATGAACCCTATATAAAGTTCATACACTAATGAGACAAGAGTTTTTCGATGGGTATTGACCCGATAAAACGTTCATACACTAATGAGACGGAGTTTTTCGATGAGTGTGGACCCTATATAACATGCATACACTAATGAGACAGAGTTGTTCGATGAGTGTAGACCCTATATAACGTTCATACACTAATGAGACAGAGCTGTTCGATGGGTATGGACCCTATATAAAGTTCATACACTAATGAGACAGAGTTATTCGATGGGTATGAACCCTATATAAAGTTCATACACTAATGAGACAGAGTTATTCGATGGGTATGAACCCTATATAACGTTCATGCACTAATGAGATAGAGTTTTTCGATGGGTATGAACCCTATATAACGTTCATACACTGATGAGACAAAGTTATTCGATGGTATGAACCCTATATAACGTTCGTACACTAATGAGATAGAGTTTTTCGATGGGTATGGACCCTATATAACGTTCATACACTAATGAGACAGCATTGTTCGATGGGTATGAACCCTATATAAAGTTCATACACTAATGAGACAAGAGTTTTTCGATGGGTATTGACCCGATAAAACGTTCATACACTAATGAGACGGAGTTTTTCGATGAGTGTGGACCCTATATAACATGCATACACTAATGAGACAGAGTTGTTCGATGAGTGTAGACCCTATATAACGTTCATACACTAATGAGACAGAGCTGTTCGATGGGTATGGACCCTATATAAAGTTCATACACTAATGAGACAGAGTTATTCGATGGGTATGAACCCTAATAAAGTTCATACACTAATGAGACAGAGTTATTCGATTTCCTAAACAAAGGCATTTTATCTAAAAAAAAAAAAAGGAAAGACATAAATTCATCATGCTTTATAGACAGTCCTCAGTAGGGAAAAAAGCTATTGAAAATGACATGTAGCAATATTTTTTTTGCAATTCTGGGTCTTGATAATTTATGCATAGCACACAGTGAATTAATTGGACCACAGTGACACAGTCACATCGAACGTTTATAAAGATAAAACATGGTCCATTGAATTGGAAATGTGCAAATTAAAAGCGGATGCTTATAAAACACTAATAAAATGACAGATTCTAATGAATATATAATACATACATTGTAATTAATGAACAAGAGGCTCTCAACTGTAATTTTTTGCTTAAATCTTCATCAATTATTATTTTTGCTTTTCAAATTAAAAATGCATTTTACCCCTTAGTTTCCTTTTAGCCATAGGGCTGTTTTTTATATGCTAGGAAATAGAATACAAAATTTATACTAGATACTCTAAAGCTCATTCAGCCTAAGTTTGGCGGATTTTAATTCAGCAATTTCAAAGGAGAAGATTTTTTAATATTTAAGAGAACAAATTGTAAATAATAAAATTGAGAATGGAATTTAAAAGGCAATTACTCCTTAAGGGTAAATTGAACATTTAGTTCAGAAGACTTATTTGCAGATCTTACTTTGCTTAACATTTTTGCTGTTTACAGTTTAATATCTTTATCTATAATAATATTCAAGATAATAATTGAAAACTGCAAATTTTCCTTAAATGATCAATTCAGGGGCAATAACCTAAACATCTGTTACCCTGATGATAATTTCAGGGCGGGTAGACCTTGACCTAATGAATTATACTTTAACTCCTTCTCTGATTTGCTCTAAATGCTTTAGTTTTTGAAATAATTAATTATTTAGCCAAAAACTGCATTCTACCCTATATTCTATTTTTAGCCATGGTGGCCATGTTTTTTTCTCTCAGGAAAACAGAAAATAAAACATAAACTTTTATATTGGAGATACCCTAATTATAATTCACCTCAAGTTAGGTTGAAATTTGTTCAGTAATTTCAGAGGAATATTAAGATTATTTAAAGTTAGCAAACTTATTCTAAAAGAATTGGTATTAATATTGATTTTGTTATCAGTAAACTAAAAGCAAACTAAATATTATTGTTATATATAATATACATATATGCACATTCATGGATCTACAATCTGTTGATACCTTATCTTAGCATAGCACAAGGTCATCTTTTTCTCTGACTGTTTATGACGTCTTTACACTAAATCCATGTGATGTTTGATGTGTAATGATTGATAATTTAGTCTTAGATGCATTATTTTTTTTATTAATTTGTTTATGGCTTTGAACTAGCTGTCAGTAACTGTGAGTACTCTCAGATCTGTACTTATGGTCTTTTTGTTGTTGGGATGTAAAAGTGCCCAGCCACTTTCACTATGTTTTTGTTAGGTATATTTCTATTTGTATCCATCTGATGAGTTAAGCCTTTTTCAACTGATTTTTATTATTCGTTTCAATGTTGTACTATTACACCACTGTCCTATGTTAGGGAGGGTTGGGATCTCGCTAACATGTTTAACCCTGTCACATCATGTATGTATGTGCCTGTCCCAAGTCAGGAGCCTGCAATTCAGTGGTTCTTGTTTGTTGCTGTGTTACATATTTGTTTTTCGTTCATTTACTTGTAAATTAATAAGGCCGTTAGTTTTCTCGTTTTAATTGTTTTACATTTGACATTTCTGGGCCTTTTAAAGCTGACTATGCAGTATGGGGTTTGCTCATTGTTGAAGGCTTTATGGTGACCTATAGTTGTTTATTTCTGTGTCATTTGATCTTTTGTGAAGAGTTGTCACATTGGAAATTAACCAACATCTTTAATTTTATATGATGAACAAATTGTGCAAAATTGTCTTTAAAGGGCAATAACTCCTTAAGTGGTCAATTGACAATTTTGTTCTTTTAACTTTGCTAAACATTTTTGCTGTTTAGTCTTTATCTATAATAATATTCAAGAAAATAACCAAAAACAGCAATTTTTCCAAAATTTACTATATACATGTAGTGGCAGCAACACAACAATTGGTTGTTCCATTCATCTGAAAATTTCAGGGTTGATAAATCTTGACCTAATGAACAATTGAATTTTGATAACATATTTGCTCCAAACGCTTCAGTTTTTGAAACATAAGACAAAAACTGCATTTTTATGCCCCACCTACGATAGTAGAGGGGCATTATGTTTTCTGGTCTGTGCGTCCGTTCGTTCGTCCGTCCGTCCGTTCGTGCGTTCGTCCGTCCGTCCGTTCGTTCGTTCGTCTGTCTGTCCCGCTTCAGGTTAAAGTTTTTGGTCGAGGTAGTTTTTGATGAAGTTGAAGTCCAATCGACTTCAAACTTGGTACACGTGTTCCCTATGATATGATCTTTCTAATTTTAATGCCAAATTAGAGATTTTACCCCAATTTCACGGTCCACTGAACATAGAAAATGATAGTGCGAGTGGGGCATTCGTGTACTGAGGACACATTCTTGTTACCTATGTTCTACAGTGGTGGATCCAGCCATTTTAAAAAGGGGGGGTTCCAAACCCAGGATAAAAGGGGGGTTCCAGCTATATGTCCCCATTCAAATGCATTGATCAGCCAAAAGAAAAGGGGGTTTCAACCCCTGGAACCCCCCCCCCTTGGATCCGCTAATGTTCTATTTTATTTTTAGCCATGGTGGCCATGTTTTTTTTTACAAAACACAAAATTAAACACCTAAGATCATTTAGAATAAGTTTGCCTGCAACTTGTTCAGTAGTTTCAGAGAAGATTTTTGAAAGCTAACAAACATAATGAACAAACTGTGTAAAATGGCTTTTAGTTTTCTCGTTTGAATTGTTTTATATTGTCTTATCCGGGCCTTTTATAGCTGACTATGCGGTATGGGCTTTGCTCATTGTTGAAGGCCGTACGGTGACCTATAGTTGTTAATGTTTGTGTCATTTTGGTCTTTTGTGGATAGTTGTCTCATTGGCAATCATACCACATCTTCTTTTTTATATTTAAAGGCCAATAACTCCTTAAGGGATAAATTCACAATTTTGGTCATATTGACTTATTTGTAGATCTTACTTTGCTGAACATTTTTGCTGTGAACAGTTAATCGTTATCTATAATAATATTCAAGAAAATAACCAAAAACTGCAAATGTTCCCTAAAATTACTAATATAGTGGCAGCAACCCAACAATCAGTTGACAGGTTTGTCTGAAAATTTCAGGGCTGATTAGTGATAGATGTACAGCTAATAAACATTTTTACGCCATGTCAGATTTGCTCTAAATGCTTTAATTTTCAGATATAATCCCAAAACTACATTTTACCCCTATGTTCTATACATGTATTTAGCTTTGGCACCCATGTTTTTTTTAGGAAAGGTGAGCTTAAAACTGAGAGAGACTATTTAGTAACTGTCTGTTTTATGGTAATATTTTAAACCCATGATTCATAAGTAGCAAAACAAGATTTTGGAGGGCCACCTACATCATGTAAATTGTACAATGATTTCCACTGTGAATAGGCTGGGACAATGTGACCTAATTGCCTGCGGACTATATATAACACAGCTTGCAGACTCCTCTAGTAATGGAGTTCTGGTATTATATACTCAGTTGTGTAGCCTACATTTTGTAAATTACCCTTATTAACAATACAATTTTAAAAGATATCATGAATATACATATATACCAGTGGCAGTGGTGGATCCAGAGGGAGGGTTCAGGAGGTTGGAACTCCCCCTTTTTTTGAAGATCAATGCATTTGAATTGGGGAAGTATATTCGTACAATGCTTAAAATTGGTTAATTAATAATCCTAAACTTCCTTCAACAACATGCATGACAGCTGACAGATCCAATGCCATACAATAAAACGTAATCCAGTGGCGGATCCAGAACTTTTCCTAAGGGGGGGGCCCGCTGACTGACCTAAGGGGGGGGCCCGCTCCAGTCATGCTACAATGATTCCCTATATAATCAACCAATTTTTCCCACGAAAGGGGGGCCCGCCCCCCCCCCCCCTGGATCCGCCTATGTAATCATGTCTCTCTCAGGGCTTTCCATTGAAGCCGGTAGCCGGCGGAAATCCGCCCTTTACGGTGGCTTCAAGTGCCGGCTACTTCACTGACAAAAATATAAATTCAAAAAGAAAAAAATATCTTTTTCAAATGTTTACAGGCAGTCGAGAGACGTATTGTCGTAAAGTCGCGGTCACGATAAACAAGGATGAAAAGTCAGTGTTTACCTTGGGCTAAATATAGTTCACATGAATTCAGGTCACTGATTGGTTGTCTATTTAAAGTCAGAATGCATCGTTTCTTTTCAAAGACAACAAGAGAGACGTTCCGGTGGCCATTGAAGGATAACAATAGAGATGTTCCGATGGTCATTAACTCGTTGGCTTTTTTTGGCTTTTAAAACCACAGGCGCTTGGGTGTATGATACAGATTTATTTTTTGATTTTTTTTTTTGCTGATTAAAATATTCAATTTTCTATATTTATAATACATATCTATCACTTCTGTCCATGTCTCACCTAGTTTCGAGTGATTTAAACGACCCAGAGAAAATACCCAATTTTACTATCCATTCATACACAGAAGTGATAGATATGTAGTATAAATATAGAAAATTGAATATTTTAATCAGCAAAAAAAAAAATCCAAAAAAAAAATCTGTATCATACACCCAAGCGCCTGTGTTTAAAACGTGAAGACAATCAGATTAGGATGACAATCTTATGTTATGGAATAATATCAGTCAAATTAAAGAAAGTGTAGTAGATCATATTGTTCAGAATCTGGAAAACAGTCTCTTTTGAAGTTCATTTTTCAAAGCCCACGTGGTGTTCAGAGAATCAAGGTCAAAAACGAAAGTAGAATATTGTCGACTCGACCTCAAATAAATAACATTTCCAAATGATTTATGTATCCGACTTATTGAATAGTTTACAAAAAAAAAGAGAAAAGGGGATATATCAATTTTCTGTCAATGCTTGAGAAATAATTGTATGGTTTAAATACGTGTATTACAGTCTTTAGAGAGAAAAGGGGGGTCATTTGTTTACAAATGCACATAGTTATGCAAAAAAAAAATCGATCAAGATTTTTTTAACAAACCGGATTATTATATGAATAAATCTCCTTTAAAAGTTTTAAGCATAAGGTAATGAAAATAAAAAAAAATAACATAAAAAAAAATGAAATTTCTTTGAGATTTTTTTTTCTTTCTTTAATTTCATACATATAAAATGGTCATTTGAAAGATGAAATTAGGTGCCAGGAGATTGCGAGAATGCAGGATTTTGCTCTATTTATACCAGAGCTTCTGGGGGCCTTGAGCGGCCCCCAAACCCCCTGCCGTAAGGCACTAAGCTTACAGCTTGGTGGGCGTCCGGCTTTGCCGAACCGTGTTACAGCCGCCTATAATTTTAATTCAGCCTTCTACTTCAATTTCAATGGAAAGCCCTGCAAAGTTGAGGGAACGAGATAACTATCTTGTGGGAACGACATAGCATCTTGAGGGAACGACATAGTATCTTGAGGGAACAACATAATTTTTTTTTCTTTCATGGCCGCATTCTGCCACCGTATGATTAACTGAGAAAATACTAGCTTATGAAAACTTCGAAAAATTGACAATTTTCAAGTTTTTTCATTATACATAAATTTGTGCAATTTATATACTATATACATGTATGAGACCACTTATATGTCTTTGGACTAACAACAGAAAAAGACAAAATACATGTAAATTGTTACTAGTCCTATAATATAAGACGCTGCAGGTTCTTCATATCAATGAACCTGTATTATAGGACTAAATTGTTACCAACAGTGTAGGCACGGAACTGTACGTTTTGGGGGCATTTGGGGTTCATTTGTCAATTTTCCGTCTGGCAACTTGTTATGTCTCGAATGTAGGAGCCCTGCTTGACAATCTTTCAAATGACCAAATAAAGAAAAAATATTAATAAAATGTACAGTTCCGTCCCCTCACTATGATTCCCGTAATTAATGCTAAAATTTGACAAATTGAATATCACTTACTGTGTCGCCTTGGTTAAATCACTTTAAATTAACTGTCTATCTACAAGATTTCAAGATTTTCAAGATTTTCAAGATTTTATTGTACACTCTGACAGTTTACACTGTTACAAGAGGCAGATATACATAATATACAGCTTGACAGAAGTGGTATAATAACAGAACAAAACTGAAATAAACATATATACAGGTCAATTTAATATAAGTCATCAAACACACCGTAACATACGGTTGTTTAACACGTGATTTAAACGATCCAAACAAATACACATATCATGACATATATATATATATATATCATATCATATGATTAATTGGATTATAACACACAACTTGAATTAGGTAAGTACTAAACAGTTTCTTTTATCAAAAATACTTCATGATTTTTTGCAAAAATAATGCAACATTATTGAGCACTTTTATATTACAATAGTATAGCAAACCAAATAGCTTGTCCTCAGTTGGGTTAAAAAAATAGTATCTTGGTATATGTATTTTTCTAATTCTTTCAATATTAGTGTTACAACATACTAGCAGATAATGAAATTCATTTCCTATTACACCCATGTCACATAATGTGCATATTCTGTCCTCACGAGGTATATTTAACCATTACAATGTATCTTGTGGGTATTGCCTTGGTTAAATCACTATCAATAAACTGTCTATCAATATTGTGAATACGATTTACTTGTATCTGTTTTTAATGGCTGAATGAGTAAAGGGATAATCTTTCTCTTATTTGTACATACGGGACCTACTAATTAACAGCTGGCTGACATAATTAGTTGTTATATAACATGATTTGTTGTTACGTACGTTTTAACGGTGTCTTTTTAACATTGACTTGAAAATTCTTTAATCATTAAGCTTTTATTGGTTCAATCTGAGTTAATTGTTATAATAATCTTATATTCAATATAATACATACACATAATATAACATGTTATTCAATGCAATTCAAAGTATTTTATTGTTCCAATGATATTTAATATCAAACACATATGAAACAAAATATTTGAACAAAGTCCAGATGTTATTTCCTTTCCCATACAAGATGAAATAAATAAAAGTATATAATATATTATATATATTTATAATTCATAAATCATTCATTGATTATTGCAATAATTAAGTCAGGGGAGGCAACCCTTTTAATATGTATGCAATCAGAGACATATGCTTATTGTATATAGATATAGAAAGATGTGGTATGAGTGCCACTAAGACAACTCTCGATCCAAGTCACAATTTATAAAAGTAAACCATTATAGGTCAAGGTACGGCCTTCAACACGCAGCCTTGGCTCAAACCGAACAAATAGCTATAAAGGACCACAAAAATTACTAGTGTAAAACCATAATATGTTTTTGAGGCTTTATATAATTTTTAAGTAAAGTCAACCTTTTAATTCGCCACTTTAAATAAAAATCTTATTTTTTTTTTATCCCATCAATACTTAATGGGCTAGAGGGATAGACCTTTTGGCTAAATAAATACTTTGAAGTGATAAAACTACCTGCAACAAAATTATGTATTTGCATTTTAGTTTTTTTTAAATAGTTTATATATTTGTAATATAATGTCTCATAAGCCTATCTAGGATGGCTATTTTGTTTGTATTTGTGTTTGCTTGACCCTGGGAACAGTTTTGTTGATATATATGTTCCTGCTTGACCAGTACATCAGAAGGGTATTTGTACCCTCTCACACACATCTATGGTACCAAGGCCGGAGTTTAAACTAGAATGGGGGCCTCGGTTGGTCAAAGGTGTCCCTACTTTGACCTGGAGATCAATCTTCTGATATCTCTCTGGTTTGTCTGTTTCAACCGAGTGGCTCGGTGGTTCTCTCCGAGTACTTCGGCTTCCTCCGCCATAATAACAGACTTCCCGGTGCCATACACGCTCCCTTGGGCGGTGTTGGGTGGGGATTGTTCTGGTGGTGATATAATATTGTGAAGGACACATCTCCATTAATCCTTAGGGAGTGTACAAGGATCCGCTGTACCCTTGCAGTCAATCAAGGGGTGCGTCTAAGTTGGCGGAATCTCGAAGTACATACATACATACTTGACCCATATGGGTGTATTTTGTAAAAAAAAATATCATTATATAATCTGTATATTATGTCTATTGCTCTGAAATTGTACCACAATGTTTAATATTACAAGAAGAAGGTCGGGATTCATTTTAGGAGTTATGGGGCCAACAGTTAAGGAATAAAGGGCCAAAAGGGACCAAAAACTAGCATTTTTATAGTTTCCAGACAATAACTTGTGTGTTAGTGTATGGATCTCTCTGACATTTAACCACAAGGTTCCGTACAGTATAGGGAAGGCTAGGATCTAGTTTGGGGTTAATAACTCAAATATGGCAGAATTAGGGGTAAAAAAAAGGGCCAAAAACAAGCATTTTTCTGGTTTCTAGTCCCTAGACAATAACTTGTGTTAAAGTGTATGGATCTCTCTGGAAAGTACTACAAGATTCCGTTATACAAAGGAGAGCTGGGATTGTGTTGTGGGGTTGTTGCTCCAAGGGGGTTTTAAAAAGGTAAAGGGGGGATTTTTTCCCCAAATTTATTAAAGGGACTCATATTTTTTTCCAAAATTTTACAAATTTCGAATTCAATTGCTCAGTTTTGCACAATAGAATTGTAAGATCTTTGACCACATTTATTTTGTGTCAGAATTATATATTTTATGTCAAAAATTTGATTTCAATCCAAATTCAGACAGTATCAAACATGAGTATTATGTCAAAAATGCCCCAACTGTTCAATTTTCGACATCTCCTGTCGCACCAGGCTGTGCTCAGCGAAGCATTTTATATAAGCAAGGTGGAAAAAAACTGAAAAAGACCTCGTTATGAAGGCTGTGATTGTTCGTGTCAGTGTAAAAGTGTAATTTTGACATAAAAATATATATAGTATTTCTAAAGTTTGCTTCAGACATTATCTCTTAACCATAAAAAAAACTTAACATTAACAAGCTCTGTCCAAATCTCATAAAATCTAAGTTTTGATAAAGTTGTTGGTGTTAAAAAAAAAGAAACTAAATGTTGACGTCGCTGCAACCAACGAAAGAATATAGGATCGCTATATTTCACTTTTGCAACATAAATAGTTCAGTCGATATAAATTGTCAGCATGCATGACAAGATGTAAAAACTATTCAATGGCTAAACTTGCCAGTTTACTTCCTTTTGGTGTTATTGTCCTTCAATGGTGATTTTAAACATATATTAGTGTGTTTAATTTTGCGTATTATTTTGAAATGGGATAAACTCTAATAGTTTAATATATAGGTGTATAGAAACTATAGGGGAAAAAAACCATAAGGACTACAAAAAGGTCTGCATGGCTCAAATTGTCAGACCTCTTATAGCCTATAATGACGATTTTTATCTTTTTTTAGTATCATGAAAACTTTAATCTAAAGATGTCAACTTTTAAAAGCAAGAAAAAAATGTTTTATAATTATTTGATAGAAAGAAACATTTAAATACATTAGATTGTTTTATAATGATGAGTTAACTCTAGTAAAATATGACAGCACACATTAGTTTAGAAGTCTGTTTTTATAATTTAGGATTTCTTTGTATTATCCAATGGGTCATATAAAAATCAATGTTAATTTGACTGTATTTTTTAAAGATATTTACACCTTGTTAAATTATTTCTCTTTTCTTTTAAAAATATTCTTTGAAACTATATGGATATACAGATTGTTATTCTATTAAATGTTTGTTATCAATTAACAACTACAAATTTTTACATTTTTCAACAGAATAGTACAAGAAATCCTGATTGTTTTCGTCTAAACATTCTCTTTATACACCTTTGTAGGCGTTGTTTTATAATTATCTTTGTGAAAGAAAGGAAGTATTGAAAGGCTTGAGATTTATCAAGAGCAGAACACTAAATTTGAAGAAAAATCTTGTTTTCTTCTTCAGATTTTTGAAAATGCATTTTTCTCAGAATTACCTCCCTTTGTACCATAGATAATCAATATACATGAAATTATTTATTTTGATTGTATTGTCTTCATTGTAAGGTATAATAACGGTTTAGAAAAAAGAAAAAAATACATTCATAAAATTGTCTATGAATTGATATATTAATTTCATTGATTTCAGAGAAAGGCAAATTTGAATATTACATGTATTCAAGGAGAATTTTAGAAAGTACTAAAACAAGAGCCCAATCATCGTATATGCTTAAATGCGTTAATGACTACGTCTCTTAATATATCCAAATAGATATATACTTTTATGTTTAATGTACCGAGAATTGGTAAGTTTGAAAAAAGTTATTTTAAGTTCTTTATAAGTAATTTTTACTAGATTATCTCCCTTTGTACCATATAAATTCAATATATATGGCACCATAAATTGTAATTGAACTATGGTCATTGTTACTTTAAATAATTTGTCAATTATTGTACTGCTTTTGAAAAAGAAACACTTACATTCCCAAAATGATCCGAAAAATTCTAGACGTTTAAATTCATTGATTTATAGAGAGAAAATGTAGATTTATACATTTTTTAGAAGAATTCTATAATGTACTTGAAAGAGACCCCAGCAAGTGTATTAGCTAAAATGCATAATTAAGTATTCCAATTGATAAAACAAAGTGAGTTATCTTAATATATTTAATGGACCAAAACCTGGATAGCTTTAAAAATATGTACTTTTCATGATTTTCTGAAAATATTTTTTACTGGATTATCTCCCTTGTAATAATCCACAAACTGTTTCTTGAAAAATATATGTACTGATGAGTTTCTAAAGCTTTAACACTTGATTATTCAATAAATCATCATTCTCTATCTCGTTATTGTTCGCATTTATAAGTTTCAGGGTGTTGAAATTGGTCAATTTCATAGAAACATACTGCCTCAAACATGGGAAAACTGGTTCCCGGTACATTACATAATCTCCAAGCTGAAAGACATGGGAACCAGATGAAATATTTTTAATATGAACTTCTTTCATAATGATGTTTAAGCACACAAAGTTTCAATCGAATCTGATGACCCCCCTTGTGGACTGTTTTGCATGGTTTTATGGGAGACTGGGTGTTAACATGATATGTGAGGGTGTGGATGGTTGGTTAAATAATAGAGAATAAAGGGCTTAAAATATTAAGAATACAGAATAAAGGGCTTAAAATATTAAAAATAGAGAAAATGGAAAAAAAACGTTAATGAGAAAAATAGGGTGCCCATTTTATTTTGCAAATTGAAATTATAAAGGTGAAATATTTTCTATATGCACCTGTCCCAAAAATGCAGATAGTAGTTATGGACATACATGTAGTTTATAAGTAAAATTAATGCTCTCCAAGAAAAGAAAAAAAAGATAAGTAAATATGAATTAATGTGGTATACTTAGAATAAACAATACTACATAGAACTATATATTAAACTCGAAGACACACACTGTTCGACTTTATTTAATATTTTAATTAGTTTATTACGTATTGATTATGCAAAACATGTTTCATTTCAAACCCTTGATCACATACACTACATTTTAGATGTCTTTAAACATCGTGAACTGTCAAGTGTCTATTTAAAATACACTAATATCTAAATGTTTTGAGCTGCTGTGCTTCTTCACCAGTTTGTTTACTCATGTGTTTCCGCAATTTTTGCGTCTGAAAAGAACCTTCACAACATATAGCACATGCGTTTGTTCACTGATATATGTTCTTATGTGTCCTTGCTAGTCTATTTTGATAATAAAACTTTTACCACACATATAACATTCAAGAGGTCTACCCCCCGTGTGTATTCACTATTGTTTGTGTACCCTTTTTAACCGGATTTTTGTGACAAAAATGTCGGTTATTGATTTGGGGATGTTCGGCGGGCGGTCGGTCGGGCGGGCGGCAACCAAATGTTGCCCGTGCATTTACCCATGAACCGTTCATCCCAAGCTTTTAAAATTTTAATATGTTGTTACTGACAACTAAATTAAGGTCAAGTTCAAGAATGACGATTTTGACTTCTACCGTTCAGGAGTTATGGTTCTTGAAAGATTGAAAAATGGCGTTTCCAGTCGTGTCCGTGCATTTACTCATGAACTGTTCACCCAAAGCTTCCCAAATTTTAATATGTTGTTACTGATGACAAAATGGAGGTCAAGTTCAAGAATGACGATTTTGACTTTTTACCGTTCAGGAGTTATGGTTCTTGAAAGATAGAAAAATGGCGTTTCCAGTCGTGTCCGTGCATTTACGCATGAACTATTCAACCAAAGCTTCCCATATTTTAATATGTTGTTACTGATGACAAAATGGAGGTCAAATTTGATATTGACGATTTTCACTTTCACTGTTCATCAGTTATGGTTCTTGTGATATTACCAGGACACAAACAAATGTTAATAAATCCGGTTTGCTGTCGTTGTGACAGCCTCTTGTCTTCGTTATGAAATCGTTATCCCCAACAGAACATTTATAAGATCTTCATGGCTCCATCGTGCCTTCTCTTGTGTCTCTTTAGGTTTCGAGACCAACCAAACTTTTTACATCAAATATCACATTTAAAAGCTCTATCGAATTTTAATAAGCAACACGACGGGTGCCACATGTGGAGCAGGATCTGCTTACCCTTCCGGAGCACCTGAGATCACCCCTAGTTTTTTGGTGGGGTTCGTGTTGTTTATTCTTTAGTTTTCTGTGTTGTGAAAAAGGTGTGCTGTTGTTTGTTTGTCTTTTTCATTTTTAGCCATGGCGTTGTCAGTTTGTTTTAGATTTATGAGTTTAACTGTCCCTTTGGTATTTTCGTCCCTCTTTCACAACATATAGCACATGCGTTTGTTCATTGATATGTACGCAGTCAATTTATACTTTTGCTTTTAGAGTTTGAAATATCGTATAATGCATATTTCCGACTATCTTTTTTTTAGACTGTAAGTTGACCTCTATATATCTTTGTAAATTTGTTTGTGTACTTGAGTTAAAATCACAATTTCACTGAGTCTGGCATGCATGGATCTCTTTTTAAAATTTAGAGAAGGGCTTCTAATGTAAGTCGACCAGTTTGTGATTATATTTGTGCATTAATTAAAATCAAATTCATTACTTGAAGAATTACTCTCAGTAAAAAGGAAAGTACTTTGTCCGTTATTATGATTGGAGTAAACTATTGGTACCAACATTTACCTCTTTTATTTCAAACTTCAAACTAACTGTGTACATGTACTAGTAATTAGACACTATACATCATAATGTAGGAATCAATGAAGGAAAATAGTTCAAGCATTTAGGGCTATATCGATTTTAACGAAATTCCTAAATAAACCCTTGCCAAAAGAATGTGTATTTACGATGAGATAGTTTCTCCTCATTTTCTGCCTAAATCACACCCATGAAAAAGGGGTTCATATCAGATTTTCGATGTCAATGATCGCAACAAGAAACATAAAATTATTTAGTGACAGGCCCCATTTAATGACAAAACTGAGGTTAGGTCAGACATGTATTTAGCACAGCAAAGTATTTCTTAAAACAGTACCTTTAATTGTACACTTTTTAGAAATAGTATCTGGAAAAAAATCGGCTTACTCTATAAAAAGGTCAAGACAGTTTGAACCACAGGTATTAATACATTAAATTTAGACACCAAGTGCTTCATAAATAAATATTTAGTGAAATCATGAAAATTTGCATGCCGTTGACATGTAAAACATTAATTGACTTGAATTATGGAATACCAAAAAATAAAATAATTTTAAGCTATATAAAAAAAGAAGCAAAAAATGAATGCTAAATATTTTCAACTACATGTACTGGTCTAGTCAGAAAAGTGACATTCTTCAAAACCAAACCGGCAAATCAAAATGAAAGATAAGTCACACAATTGTAATGTTAAAGCAAACTTATTTCAGATTATACATCAGAAAAAAAGATAAGTTAGTGTTGTGTATTCGTGAAATATTTGCCGCTGAACTATTTATTACTCAATAAGTTGAGACTTATATGATGGTTGAATTATAACAATGCTATATACTGGTATCCCTTATTTTGTGGTGATATGCAAAGATCTGCAAAGTGTTCAGTCGAACTCTTCATTGATGGTGCTTAAGAAAAAAACAGACCCGCGCCAAGTATGAAGAAACTGAGAACACTGCTCGTTTTTTTAATCATTCGATGATATCAAATCTTACATTTGATGATGCTTTATAGAGGCCGTAAAAAGAGGGGGTAGGATCTTATCATAGAGTATAAACATACAATTGATTTTGGTATTTGTAGAACACTGTATACACTTAAGTATCGCATGAAAAAGTTTCACGAAAGTTGTGAGGGGAAAATGCATCAGTTTGAATAGTTCTTATGGTGCGAGTTACACCATGTTCTCCTAACTACACGAAAGTAGGCGAAATAAAATTGCCATTTAACGATGAATGAACAATTAAAACTTTCTTGCACATTGATCTTTTTACCGATTTCACAAATTACGATGAATAACGACAACCTTTTTCACGGCTGCACGTGGAAAAAAAATGTCAAAACATGTTGCACGAAAATAACCCTTTACATGTACCACCCTCTTTATATCAAAATACATAAATTGGGCTATAGTTTCATCAATATATCTTCATTGATAATGATATTCATCATGCTATAAGAATCTTCATTTATTTCCATATTGTCGGGTGTTTTAAAAAGAATAAAAAAAACCAACTTCGAATTCTAGCCTGAAAATTAAACAAAAATTACTGGAAATACGCATTCGCTACGTGAACTCAAGTTAATTCAAAGGTGGCCGGAGATATGGGAAATTTCCCCGAATGTATGAGATGTCCAATTAATCGATTACGGAGGATAGCGTGCATGTGCTTGTACGATAATGTGTTGACGTTACGTTACGTATCATTTTAGTAACGTCATTGAAATATGTATGGCAACGTAATCATGTGAAAAAAACAACGTCTCGGCGCTGAAAGGGTTAAGGAAAAACTCAGACTGCCTCTTTATATCAAATGGTTCTTACATGTAACTTAGAATCAAAATCTATCTAGAGCTTACTGACTGAGGATCATTATTCAGCTATGTTATTAAAAAGTAAAATCACAAAAATACTGAACTCAGAGGAAAATCAATTCGGAAAGTCCATAATCACATGGCAAAATCAAAAAACAAAACGCATCAAAAACGAATGGACAAGAACTGTCATATTCCTGACTTGGTACAGGCATTTTCAAATGTAGAAAAATCACAAAAATACTGAACTCAGAGGAAAATCAATTCGGAAAGTCCATAATCACATGGCAAAATCAAATAACAAAACGCATCAAAAACGAATGGACAAGAACTGTCATATTCCTGACTTGGTACAGGCATTTTCAAATGTAGAAAAATCACAAAAATACTGAACTCAGAGGAAAATCAATTCGGAAAGTCCATAATCACATGGGAAAATCAAATAACAAAACGCATCAAAAACGAATGGACAAGAACTGTCATATTCCTGACTTGGTACAGGCATTTTCAAATGTAGAAAAATCACAAAAATACTGAACTCAGAGGAAAATCAATTCGGAAAGTCCATAATCACATGGCAAAATCAAATAACAAAACGCATCAAAAACGAATGGACAAGAACTGTCATATTCCTGACTTGGTACAGGCATTTTCAAATGTAGAAAAATCACAAAAATACTGAACTCAGAGGAAAATCAATTCGGAAAGTCCATAATCACATGGCAAAATCAAAAAACAAAACGCATCAAAAACGAATGGACAAGAACTGTCATATTCCTGACTTGGTACAGGCATTTTCAAATGTAGAAAAATCACAAAAATACTGAACTCAGAGGAAAATCAATTCGGAAAGTCCATAATCACATGGCAAAATCAAATAACAAAACGCATCAAAAACGAATGGACAAGAACTGTCATATTCCTGACTTGGTACAGGCATTTTCAAATGTAGAAAAATCACAAAAATACTGAACTCAGAGGAAAATCAATTCGGAAAGTCCATAATCACATGGGAAAATCAAATAACAAAACGCATCAAAAACGAATGGACAAGAACTGTCATATTCCTGACTTGGTACAGGCATTTTCAAATGTAGAAAAATCACAAAAATACTGAACTCAGAGGAAAATCAATTCGGAAAGTCCATAATCACATGGCAAAATCAAATAACAAAACGCATCAAAAACGAATGGACAAGAACTGTCATATTCCTGACTTGGTACAGGCATTTTCAAATGTAGAAAAATCACAAAAATACTGAACTCAGAGGAAAATCAATTCGGAAAGTCCATAATAATAGACTGGGGCGTGTGGGGTTAACCCTCTTACTGCGGGAAGGACATATGTGTCCTCCCCTGGCTTACTGCGGGAAAGACATGGATATGTCCTTTGTGTAAAAAAAATGATATTTTTTTCCCTTTCGTAATATTTCTGAGAAAAAAAAACATTTCCTTCAAATATTGAATACATTTTATATATTTCATTCATCATGTGATTATTATTTTTGTTGTTGTTTTCTTTTTTTCTATCTGTTTCATAAAACATCATCATTACGTCATATAATATGAGGAAGGCGCTACCTTAAATGCCAGCTTTGTACTAAGACAATGTCCTAAATATAGATTAGGTTGTTGGTTGTTTAACGTCCAGTGGCAAATATTTCATGCATGTTCAGAACGAATGTCCTAGGCTACATTAATATATTGTTTATGTCTAAAATAAAATTATAAGTTCAGATGGAAAATGTGTAGGGAACGAACATTGAACTTGAAAAGGCATGAGGGGTAATGGTATTTTTCCTGAAAAAAATATTCTGATTCCCAAATTGATGAATAAAAAATCTATTCAAGCATACGACAAAAAAAAATATTTTGATATTGACCAAAAATGATTTTATCTTTCAGAAATGCAAAATAAATTGAACTTTTATATATCTAAAAACATAAAACTTCCCAAACCACACATGTAACTCCGTACACAGTAGTTTTTAAGTAGTCCAGATAATCATGCCGTCTGCTGTGGGTATTTTTCGATTTTGACTTTTTTTGATCCCACATCGCAGGAAGGTGTCCCAGAAAAAAATTAAAATAGCCTTGCCAGACGTCATAATTATTTGGACTAGTTTTTAAGGTGATAATAAGGCTGTATTTGCCAATTTGTTATGATATACCTTTAAACTAGTGTTAAATTTTGACTAAATAAGTTTAATTGATAGCGCTGAAGGGCTTTCGTAAAAAAAAATCAGACTCTAATAAACAAAACATTTGTAATTCTGATCATCGTCAGTTTGTGAATTCTACATCAATTTTTTGTACTAATTAAGAGTCGGTTTTATGTTATTTTTTGCATATATATTTTTTTTGTTACATGTACAGGATGTAGCTTACTTTTCAAGTTTTTAAATGGCAGCAAAATAAAATTGAGAATGGAAATGGGAAATACAATTATTTTTGTATGTGCCTGTCCCAAGTCAGGAGCCTGTAATTCAGTGGTTGTCGTTTGTTTATGTGTTACATATTTGTTTTTCTTTCATTTTTTTACATAAATAAGGCCGTTAGTTTTCTTGTTTGAATTGTTTTACATTGTCTTATCGGGACCTTTTATAGCTGACAATGTGGTTTGGGCTTTGCTCATTGTTGAAGGCCGTACGGTTACCTATAGTTGTTAATGTTTGTGTCATTTTTGTCTTTTGTGGATAGTTGTCTCATTGGCAATCATACCACATCTTCTTTTTTTATAATACAAGCATACAAAAGTAATCATGTCATATTTTTGTGTCATAGTTGTTTTCAAGAAGACACATTTGGTTTCTAGACAATAACTTGAGTATAAGTGAATGGATCTCTATGAAACTTTAATACACAAAAGGAAGATTAGAATTGATTTTGGTACAACATTATTGGGGAGGGTTCTTTTCCAAATTTTGGGGTTTTCTTCCAAAAATTACCTTATTTACATTGATTATACTCGTCTAGTATTATATATAGATGCAACATATAGTGATTTGGCAGGAGATGCACTCAAAATAGGGTATTTTTTATTTAATATTTTATCTGTAATTTGTGCACTTTTCCAATGATATGTACTTCTTGATAATGTCTATGTGAGTATCATGATGAAGAAAATATATTTAGTAAGTATATATTCACAATTGACCTGCTCAAGTGCACTGCAAAAGGATCTTCTTTCCCTTCAATTCCAAAAATTACACATGATTGTTTATGCTGAGCCTGACTCAGCTAGTATAACCATGGGACTGTATCGCAATCTCGGCAAATTATAAAGAATAACAACTTGTGTGTGAAGATTGTAGATTATAATTCCACCAGAATTGGTACAGGAGTTTTTACAGAGTGTGTATTGTTTGGTAAACTGAAAGAAATAAAAATACAATATTTTACAATATGTACGAAAGAAATATATGAATGTTCAATGCAATAATAATATCAAGTCAAAAACGAAGGTAGAATTCTCAGGTCAATTCATAGAAATAAACAATTACAGTTCGTATTTGTTGAATAAACGTGGAATTCAAGTTAACGGAATTAACGGTATATATATTTAACAGTTTATAATCGATTTGAAACGTACTTGACGGTGATTTGTCACAATATCCACAGGAGCAGATTTGTCGTGGCATCCATTTGCAATAGACAGGTGAGGAAGAGAAAGTAAACGGTAGTGAAAATACGGATAAGTCCAGATTATTTCCGGAAAATATGAATGTCTGAAAATTCAATCCAATAGACTTTATAGTAAATACAGTTGCGTATGTGATCCAGAATACTCCCCGTCTGAAATCTACCTGATATCACTATTCCAGAAAGTATAATTCCAAATGTGAATGTCACTATATTAATCCAAAATATATACATATAATTACACAGGTTTGTTCTCTATGAGAAGAATCATGTCCACGATAGGGCGTGTGTAGGTTGTGGCTTTTCCATTAACGATTACTCGCACTTCTGCTTTTCGGACATGTTCGTCTGAACTTTTAAAAGAGTTCACTATAATTCCAACGGGCCATTGGGTACGGCAAATGTTTTTGTCCTTTAGAAGAATGACGTCTCCTTCGATGAGATCACGGCGATCTTCGGTCCATTTTCGTCGTTGTTGTAGTAACGGCAGGTACTCCTTCCTCCAACGGGACCAGAAAACACTGGCTAGAGCCTGTACTCGTCTCCATTCGGCAAGACAGAGATCTCGTTTGTCGAATTCC
The DNA here is from genome assembly GCA_019925275.1 of Mytilus edulis. Taxonomy (NCBI): domain Eukaryota; kingdom Metazoa; phylum Mollusca; class Bivalvia; order Mytilida; family Mytilidae; genus Mytilus; species Mytilus edulis. The sequence goes on from CM034359.1 coordinate 4,811,087, forward strand.
CCAAGATGGTCTGAAGTGAAAATGTAGTCGGTTTTCTGCGTCAATAACATAGCCGGAGTTAATATTAACGGATTCTCTGGATCTGTTGATACCGGTACCAGAGGTCTAGAGTTCACTATTGCTGAAACTTCTGCCATTAGTGTGTTGAGCACGTCATGTGTTAGGCTTCTTCCGGCTGCGTTAAGAAGCATAGAATCAAGAATTCTCCTAGTGATACCAATCATTCTTTCCCAGGCTCCACCCATGTGGGACGAATGCGGCGGATTGAAGATCCAAGTTGTACCAGAATTATACAGAAAGTTATTGAAGGGTCCATCTTCAACGTTGATTGAGTCAATCTTTAAATCGTCGATTGCGCCGATAAAGTTCGTTCCACGGTCAGATCGGAAAATCTTAACTTGGCCTCTTATAGCGGTGAATCTCCTGACAGCGTTTATGAAGGCTGAAGAACTCATTTCCTCGATTAATTCGATGTGAATAGCTCTTGTCACTAAGCATGTGAATAAAATTGCCCAACGCTTTGAGTTGGCGTATCCACCACGTGTTTTACGTGAAACAATTGTCCAGGGTCCAAAAGTGTCTATTCCAACGTTAGTAAACGGAGGTGAAGGTTCAAGACGGTCCTCTGGCAAATCAGACATGATTTGATACTCGGTTTTTCCTCTGAGTTTGCGGCATGTCACACATTTGTGAATAATAGATGAGATCAAGCGTTTTGCTCCTACGATCCAAAATCCTGCTGATCGAATCGCTCCATCTGTGAAATGGCGACCTTAATGTTTTATCTTGTTGTGGTAGTGTCGAACTAATAATGTCGCTATATGATGGCGTCCAGGGACGATCAATGGTTTCTTTTCACGGAGGTTTAAGTCAGATTTGGCAATACGGCCTCCTACTCGTAATAGTCCTCGTTCGTCCAAAAACGGATTAAGGTTAGCTATCGGACTCCGCTTATGAATTTGTTCCTGACGTTTAATGCAATCTATTTCATCTCCGTAAACTTCATATTGAGCAGATATTAAGATGAAATTTTCGGCATTCGAAAAGCCTTCCAGAGAAGTCACTGGTGATGTCTGTTTTGACCCGTGTAAACGGGAGAAACGTTCCAAAAAGGCTATCGCTCGCACAAGTGATGTCCAGTTGGAGAATCTGTTGAATCTATCAGTTCCGATACCTTTTTGCTCAAGTGTGGCAAATGTTTTTGCAACATTAACAGTTGCACGTATTTCTCCATCTTCCTCTGGGTCTATTAGCTGATATATGTCCTCAGAATTCTTTTGTTCTGAGAAAAGAAATTGTCTTGGTCCTAATAACCATTCGCTGCTATGAATTTCGTGAGCAGGTACGGACCTTGTTCCCGAGTCTGCGGGATTACGGTTAGTTGGTACATAATTCCATTGACTTGGAGAGCTAAATTTTCTTATTTTCTCTACTCTATTGGCGACATAGATAAAGAACCTTCTTGTCTCGTTACTGATGTAGCCTAGGACTACTTTACTGTCTGTGTAGAATTTTGCGGTGTCTATATGTAAATCTAAATTATCCATGATGGTCTGTGTTATCTCGACCGCTAATACTGCAGCAGATAGTTCAAGGCGTGGAATAGTATGACCACTTGTTGGTGCAACTTTAGCTTTCCCAAGAATGAAACCTATGTTTGGTTCACCACTACTATCGGTCGTGCGTAGATATGCAACAGCTGCTATGGCTTTTTCTGATGCATCAGAGAAGACATGTAACTCTTTTGTGGTGGTTTTGCTGAGATACGGCACGTAGGTACGTGGAATGCGCAATGTTTCGATAGCAATTAGAGTATCTCTCCAAGATTTCCAATCATCTGCGGTCTCATCAGTGAGAGGTTGGTCCAATCGACGGTTTCTGATACTATTTTCCTCAATAGGAGTTTCCCTTGTATAATCACTGGAGCCAAAAATCCTAGAGGATCGTAGAGACTGTTTATCGTTGATAAAATTCCTCTCCGAGTAATCGGTTTGTTTTCTGATGATAATTGAAATAAGAAGTTATCAGTGTCTACGTCCCAGCTGAGACCAAGACTACGTTGCAGGGGTTTGCTGTCGCATTCTAAGTCTAGATCTTTAAGATTTGAAGCCAAATCACTGACATGAAATGCAGACATAACTTCCGCACAATTAGAGGCAAACTTGTGAAGGCGTAAGTTTCCATATTTTGCTAATGCTTGCTGTGTGTCCTTCATGAGCTTAACAGCTTCCTCTTTAGTAGGACATGACGTTAGACCGTCGTCGACATAGAAGTCTCTTGTAACAAAGCTAGTCACGTGACTGCCAAACTCTTGTTCTGATGCTTGAGCTGCTTTTCTGAGTCCAAGCGTAGCAACGGCAGGTGACGGACTATTTCCGAAAACATGAACTCTCATGCGGTACTCGACAAGGTTCTTCTGTAGGTCATTGTCTTTATGCCATAAAAATCTCAGATAATTTCGGTGGTCTTTTCTGACAACAAAGCAGTGAAACATATGTTGAACGTCTGCAGTAACTGCGACCATTTCTTTCCTGAAACGCAGCAATACTCCCAAGAGATCATTGGTCAAGTCTGGACCTGTAAGCAGGACGCTGTTAAGTGAAACTCCGTTACATTTGGCGGAAGAATCAAACACACCTCTTATCTGATCGGGTTTCTTCGGATGATAAACACCAAACAATGGCAAATACCAGCACTCCTCATGTTCGTGCAATGGTGGAGCGAGCTCTGCATGATTATTATCTAAGATTTTACTCATAAATGTAAGAAAATGTTCCCGCTTCACTGAGTTTCTATTCAGACTGGCGTCTAACATGTTAGCACGGTGAAGAGCCTGTGGTCTGTTGCTAGGCAATGGCTGTCTTGGCACTCGGAACGGTAACGGTGCTACCCAACTTCCTTTCGAGTCTCTGACAAATTCGTTGTCCATCTGTTTCATGAACATTTTGTCCTCATATGACTGTCCAGGCTTATCATCGTCCCTTGTTTTTTCAAAGAGTGGCGATTGTAAATCTTTCGTTACAGGGTCTGTGTAGTTTTCCCGGATGTCAAACTTGCTTGTGCATGGTTGAAAAGTTGAAGGTTGTCCTGTAGGTAAAATGTTGGTTATTTTAACATTTAACTCAAGAGGCACATGTTGCTTGTTAATGCAAGTTTCTCCTATCACTACCCAACCAAGTTTCAATTGTTGTGCGTATGGAGTTCTGGATGGTCCTATGCGCTGGTCAAGAACATGGTGTGCCTCTATAAGGTCTCTGCCTATTAAGAGAAGTATTTGGCAATTTTCCTCTATTGGTGGAATGCTGCCCCTAAGTTCTTTCAAATGAGGGTGATGCATTGTTACTTCAGGAGTAGGTATTTCGTCCCTATTATTGGGGATATGATCACATTCAATCAGTACAGGAAGGTCAAATTTGTCATTACCATTGATTGATTCCATGACGAAACCTCTTCCTCTTTTCCCGGAAGTGACTACTTTGCCGGAGCATGTTGATAAAGTATAGTTCTCCGGTTTATCTTTGACGTCGAAAAGATTAAAGAATTCGGGCGATGCTAGTGACCGGTTGCTTTGGTCATCAATGATGGCGTACATGCGAATAACTTTGTCCTGGTTATCTTTGTGATAAACATTCACAGGAAGTATTTTAGCACAAGATTTCCCGCTATATGCATCTTTGCAGATCTCAGTACAGGTAGAGTTAACTGAGGTTGCCTTAGTTTCAGCCGATTCTATAGGCTCCCCGCCGTAGGCTTGCTTAGGCGAGCTAGACTGTGAATTTGCAGGTTGTTGTGGTCTAGTGATGTGAAGTGCGGTAGTGTGTTGTTTACTTCCACATTCTTTACAACTTATGCGTGCATTGCATTCCCGGCTCCTGTGTGTGGTAGAATCACAACACTTGTAACATACATTGTTTTCTTTTAACAGACCTTTGCGTTCCTCTATTGACTTGGCTCGGAACGCTCGACATTCATTAAGGGAATGCTTTGTATTGTGCAGAATACAAAGACCTTGTTTGCTGGCATCTCCAGATTGCTGCTCAACTGCTGTTTTATGAGCACCAACTTTAGTCTTAGGGTAAGACGTAGACCTTGGCGCAGCACCTTTTGTATTTGGTGTGACTTTTGACCCAAAGATGAACCCAGGATCGTTCTTTGTTTTGCTTATTTCCCTGATGAAGGCAGAGAATTCTGTGAAAGGTGGAAATGCAACTTCATATTTAGACTTGTATCTTGTAGCCCTCGTTGTCCACTTTTCTTGGAGTCCGTACGGTAATTTTTCAACAATTGGATTTATCCCGGACGAAGAGTCAAAGTATGCTAGCAAACATCCCAGCTTGGGATTTTCCTTGTGATATTCTATTTCGGATAGAATGTCAGACAGTTCGTAGAGACGTGCGTTGTCCTTATTCGTCAATGTAGGGAATTTGGCAAGTTTACTCATGAGAGAGGCTTCCAACATTTCTGGAGCACCATACCGCTCGTCAAGCCTCTTCCATAATCTCTGTATACCTATCGAAGGATTATTGGCGTTCGACGCTCTTATGCTAATGGCGTGTTTAGCAGACTCTGGACCGAGCCACTTGATCAGTAAATCGATCTGTTCTGAGTCAGAGACTTGTAACTCATCAGTCACGTTCTTGAAGCTTGCTTTCCAAGTATGAAAGGATTCTGCCCGATCGTTAAAGCTTGTTAATCGGGAGAAAAGCAGGTCCTTGCGTAAGAGGAATCTAGTTATCTCTGATGTAAGGTTGATTTGTTGCTGGTGTGCAACAGGGATCTCTTCTATTACGTCTTGTTTTGTGCGTAAGACAGGGATCGCTTCTTTAACACCCTGTTTTTGGTGTTCAGTAGGGCTCATATCTGAAAGACCAAGTTTTTGTATGCCGGTTACTAATCCCAGATCTGGGATAAAGGTAACTTCCGGTGACTTATTATCGGAAGGCAAGACGGCAGATGTCTGTGACAGCAAGTTCGATGCCACGGATGGCACGAACGCTGGTGCTTCGTGACTCAGCTCGATCTTAACAGGAATTTGTTTTTTCTTTTGAGGTCCTGTTACTTCCTTAACAACAGTTGATACAGGAAGTTTATTGACGAAATCTTGCACACGCTGGAGCGGGTCTTCCTTTTCGTCAGGGAGATCGCTATACGCTTGGCTATCATCGTATTCCAGGATACGAGCCTCGGCTTCTGCGGCTGCAGCTTCTCTTTGTGCTTCAATAAGGTTAAATTTAGCTTTAAGCTCGGCTTTTTCCCGGCTTACTCGTGCAGCTTCTTGTTGCATTTGAGCCTTCCTGCGCATAGCCTCTTGTTCTAATTGCGTTTTTCTGTGAGCGGCCTCCTGTTCTAGCTGAACTGTTCTCTGTGCGGCCTCATGTTTACGTTGAGCGACTTCTTGCTCCATTTCAGCCTTTTTGTGTGCTGCTTCCTGTTCCATTTCATTTTGTCTGAACAGGGCTTGTTCTTCTAACATTGCTTCCTGTTGTAGGATAAGGGCATGTTTTTCGACAAATGCTATCTTAGACTTTGCAGCCTCTGCCTTGGCTCGCTTTCTCCGTGCCAGGCTTGACATGTCTGACACGTTAGAGCTACCGCTGTGCGAGGTCTTCTTACCCCTTGAGGTCTTTGTTTTAGTGGATTTGGCCTTTGTTAGAGCGAGGCGATGCTCGTGTAGTTTTTCCATAACTAGCTCCACTTTGGACAGACGTAAATCCAAAGAGAGTTTACATGCATCAATTTCTTTTTGACTCTCCAATGTTCGGGTCCTTTTCAGAAAGTCTAGGTATTCATCTGTAAGCCTACGATAATTATTACAGGCTTTAACAAGTTTGTCCTGGACTGTTAGGAGTTGCTGGAGATCGTTAGGAGGCGTTGTTACTTCCAATAACTGGGATTCAATGTCTGCCCAGAGAGCCTCTAGTTCCTGACAGAACTTGTCACGTTTTTCAGTGAAAGCTCCTTGTCCTTTTTCCGTGAGGTCACGTACTCGCCTAGCCTCGGGAGTTTCATCTGACTGTGATGTATTAGACGGATTTTCTAATAGTTCAGGGACATCTCCTTCTTGGGGCTGAGTCTCTTCTTGTTGTTCCACATGACTGGGATCCATGTTGACTCAACGTTGTTAGGTTGCTGTCCAGTATACACAAGATATGTAGTCCACTGTCAGTGTGAAGGTATGTACGTTGCTACGTTGTCGTTTCTTGTCTGGATATGTAAAGACAGGTTGTCGTCAATTTACTATGCTGAGCCTGACTCAGCTAGTATAACCATGGGACTGTATCGCAATCTCGGCAAATTATAAAGAATAACAACTTGTGTGTGAAGATTGTAGATTATAATTCCACCAGAATTGGTACAGGAGTTTTTACAGAGTGTGTATTGTTTGGTAAACTGAAAGAAATAAAAATACAATATTTTACAATATGTACGAAAGAAATATATGAATGTTCAATGCAATAATAATATCAAGTCAAAAACGAAGGTAGAATTCTCAGGTCAATTCATAGAAATAAACAATTACAGTTCGTATTTGTTGAATAAACGTGGAATTCAAGTTAACGGAATTAACGGTATATATATTTAACAGTTTATAATCGATTTGAAACGTACTTGACGGTGATTTGTCACAATATCCACAGGAGCAGATTTGTCGTGGCATCCATTTGCAATAGACAGGTGAGGAAGAGAAAGTAAACGGTAGTGAAAATACGGATAAGTCCAGATTATTTCCGGAAAATATGAATGTCTGAAAATTCAATCCAATAGACTTTATAGTAAATACAGTTGCGTATGTGATCCAGAATATTGTTTGTTCTCACAGAAACACATGAGTTATTTGGTAAATAAAACACTTGTCATTGTTTGAAACTTTCAGTAATAAAAATTTAGTTTAGCCTGTTTGAAAGTTTCACTGATTATGAACACTTTTAACAGAAAATGTACAAAACACTTGATAAAATTGCATTATCTGCAGAATTATTGATATCTTTCCTCACAATATATTCACAAGTACATTAGAACTAACATATTGTCCATGCTATTCTGATCCGAGTTTTTATTCATACATATACTGGCATGGCTGGTGCTGTTTTAAGTTCTCTTCTTTTTCTGTTTCTTGAGAAGTATTTGTTTAACCTGTTCAGTCACTATAAAGTGTTACAATTCTTATTTTATAGACGCAACACATAAATAGTGACAAAAAAGGTACTGCTTTCACATGAGAGAAGCTAGAAAAAAAATTAAATGTACACATTTTCAATATTTTTTTAGGACTTACTATCATATGAAATTAAGGAGATATATGTAGTTAGAGACTGCTGCTGAATAGAAATATGTGGGTTCACCTGATACCTGTTTTTAAATTAGTCCATATTGAAGTTTAAAGGATCCAAAATTAAAACATGTTTGATTCTAACTGACATAAATATATTTTATATGCTAAACATACATCTGAGGTTGTATCAGGCTGTGCATGGCGAAGCATTTTATTGCCTTTAGGTTTGTACTTTTTTTTGTTTTGGTCATGAAAACAAATTTGTAGTTCTGTTGTGAAGTTGCTAACATGAGAATACCCAAATTGCACCTAAATTGTCAGTTTTTTACCAACTTTTTTTATGTATCAGACAAAAGTTTATTCTATGCTAATTTTGTAGACTATCCTTGTTTACAATATAGATACACCATTTTAATTTTGAGTCCATGTAGAGTCATTGAAAAATGGGTTTGAAATTACATCTAAACAATCCATGATACTGTAATGAGGTGAGTACCCAAATTCCATACATCATTACATGTATGGTTACTTTCAAATCCTTAAAACTGGAATATAAACATAAATTTTGTTTTATTTCTTCAAATATTTCAAACAATTTGACATTATTTAATACTTTAAACTATTTTTTTTTAAGAAAAGGATGCTGGTAACAAATTTAATTTGCTCATTTTAAAAAGATGATAATAAGATAACCTCACATGGCGAAAGCAAACTTAGTAAAATTTTTGAAGGTTTTTTTTGCTGAATAGGTGCAATTTGGTTACTGAGTATAATTTTGGTACTGTGAGGTTATATAACCATAAGTGTGTATTGCTAAATAGGTTGAAATGTGAACCTGATAGTGATATAGCGATAAAGTACTTGGTAGAGTGAAAATGTTTTGATCAGGTTTAAACTGATGCATAAAATATGCAGGCCACTGTTGCAGCTTGAATTTTAAAGGATGTAGCCCACATACTTCCAAGTAACATGCCCTGTATATACCTATCAAAGTTCTCATTCTCATGGGTTAAAATAAATCCATCTTCCAATAAAATCCAATTTTGGTCAATATGGGAGCATACAATATATACAGTAGTCAGTTCTAAATGTACTACTCAGACTCAAATCTCCTTTTATGAATAAACTAAGAGGGAGAAAACAAAACAGTTTCCATCTCCTGGGACTGTACATGCTGTATAAGGTGTGACATAATCATAGAAAAGATTTGTTGAGATTTTGCCAAAGAAGTACAGAATTAGAAGATTGTGAATTATTTGAATATTTGTTTGTGTTCTAAACTTTTGTTAAGTTTTGAATTAGTCTGTGGGCTACCATAGGATCCAGAGGGGGCGGTCCGTTGGAAAAAAATGTTGATTATATAGGTAATCACTGAAGCCTGAAGCATGACTGGAGCACCCCGTCAGCGCCCCCCCCTTTTATGAAAAATGTTGGATTCGCCATTGACTCCATGAATAACCGTGACAACCAGTCAACAGTATAATTATCACTGTTCCTTGATTTGGGGAATAATGTGGCAGATGAACATAAGTAGTCGTGGTCAACCAGTGCACCGTATTTACCCCTCATGCCGCATGGCCTTTATAAAAAAAAAATCCGAAATGTATTGCTTGCGGAGTTCTTTTCTGTGTTCCCATGCCTGGACGGAACTTTTACACTAAATATGTTATCGTTAACTGAGATTGTGTGACTTTTAAATGAAGTACCTGTGATTTTTAGGTAATTTGTTTTGACTTCACTGATAATGGAATGTTGAAGCAGACGAAACATGGCGTCAGATGTTGTTGTCCTCACTTCGGTAATTTCCGTGGTACAATTAAATTTAAATAAGCATCACAAGTTACAAAAAATTCTGAATTCTTGTTTTTGCAAACAAATAGAAATTCATGTCGTATTAAACATTGGAATTTTTCCGATCTGCCCCGTTTTTACAAGATCGCGTTGAAACGTTAAATTTGGCCGCCATTAAAAAAAAAATCGTACGAGATTTAACGAGAGTGACGAAACTTTTCAGATGGGTCGTCTAGAAAGAGTTATCGTTCTTTGTCCCAAAACGATGCTTCTACCATAAGTGCCAGCATAGCTGGCATATTATTTGACGTCATTCGACGTCGTAATTGATTTGACGGCATGATAACGCTATCAAATTTTGGAATGAACAATTTGTATGCTTTTATTGATAAGATATTAGAATCATAGTATAAAACAGAAGGAAAAAACCCAACATCAACAAATGACCAATACAAACAAAACTATTTGCTAATTGTTTTTCAGTAGTTCTTGTGCCCAACAATAAATACATATTTAAAACAAATGTCCTTAACTCTTTTAGATTTGGAGGGACACTAATATACTAAGTCTTGAACTTGCCCATGCTTGCCTTGGTTTTCTTACCTCTTTAAAAACAAATCAATTAAACAACGAAAAAGTCTACGTTGGTATACAATAAGTCTACAATTAACTTACTGACCCGAAGTGTAGAATTGGTATAAAATAGCATTCTGGAGATGTTTTTATGCATTATTAGCTATTATAGACTTAAGTTTATGTGCAAAAATGGATAGATACTATGGAGTTATTTACCACCCGTTAGGAGCAGGGATCAGCCAAAAACTGAGAAAAGCCTTTACCGTAAAGTCAGCTAAAGAAGGCCCCGCCATGAAAAAAATGTAAAATTAACATGAAATTAACGGCATAATTTATAACAATGTACATATGTAGTTTATGAAAAACATATGTGACAGACATGATCCAACGTCAACCACTGAATTACAGACTCATGATTTGGGACGTAAACAAAAGAGTGTGCTATCTTTATTTTTCCGGTCATTTTTTGTTTGACGAATGTTGTTACCTTTTGAAATATTTGCTGCTGAAAACTTATGTCTTACTTAATCAATTTTGTGTTATAGTTTTTTATATCCTGCCTTTCAACCCTTCGGAACAAGTGTTTTTATTATATGTATAATTTTATAACGCGTGGATTGTGATGACTAATACACCACATTGAAACTAGTATACTTCACGTGCTATATAAGTTGGGAGAAAGGGGTGGGGGTGGGGGTGATAAAAATCGAAAGATGTAATAAAATATCTTTTCTAAATATGTGTAAATATAAGATTGAAGTACGCATATAAATTCAGAAGGGCCCTCTAATTATTTATCCTATAAATCTATACACATTGATGTTTACAAATAGTATAAATATACCATTGCACAATAGTAATCAAAGAAATTAAGCAGTTGTTAAAGAAAATATTAGAACCGAACCTAAAAAAATTAAGAAACAGGTATGCAATGATATTAGTTAAGAAGGGACTTTATGGTGGTAATAAGTAAGCATGCAGGTAAAAATGTGTGCTTAATTTGGATTTGTCAATCTTCAAGCATCAATGTCATATGATAAAGAATATGAAAATGAAATATGATATGAAAAGATATAAGAAGATGTGGTATGAGTGCCAATGAGACAACTCTCCATCCGAGTCGCAATTTATATAAAAGTAAACCATGATAGGTCAAAGTACATGCTTCAACACGGAGCATTGGCTGACACCGAACAGCAAGCTATAAAGGACCTCAAACAATTCTAGTGTAAAACAAAACAAACGGAAACACCAACGGTCCAATCTATATAAAAAACGAGAAACGAGAAACACTTATGAACCACACCAACAAACGACCACTACTGAACATCAGTATAACTTAGAAAAGAATAACAGTAGTAAACACAAGAAATATTTCAAGTCGGTGCAACTATCATCTACACAGAAAAGGGAACAAGGCGATTACAGTGTATCACTCACTGATAGAGAATATTTACGGAAACAGATCCATTTTACAGTATACATAGCAAAACATTTCACAGCATTGACATATTTTTCTATTAAAAAAAAGATATAAAGTGTGCATGTGTAAACACCATTAATCTGTCTTTTTTAGAAATTAAGGCTGAAAATTAATTGCGTCATAGTTTAGCCAATAACATGGTTTTGTTTTTAGTTGTGACGATATTCATGTTGGGGCACTTACATCCTTTATAACATTATATCAACTTGAGCATAGTTAACCTAATAACATAGCACTATTCAACTCAAATTTGTTTGTATAACTTACTAATCGTTCGACTAAAAAGCTTACCTTTGCTTTGTTATACATGTTATACCAAAATATGACAGCTTACTTCTTACGAATAAAAAATAAGTGCACAATCACTTGCTATTGAAACGGGGTGATAGACAGTTTACATAAAGGAGGGGGATAGGACCTTTTTCAGGACTCCGGGATCGGGATTTCGGGACTTCAGGTTTTTAAGCCCCGGATTTCGGGATCAGGACCCCTCCTAGCCTCCCTCGTAAAGCACTAACAACTGAAAGTTTCTATAAATTTTGCGGAGATAACGCAGAATATTGTGCGCATTTCCTTTTATAATGTCCCAAATATAAAAACCTTCGGGAGAATTTACTTTTGAGTTTTCAAAAATTGGTTAAAAATTTAATGTTGTCAAATCAGTATCATATTCAAAATAAAATGGCTGATGCCAACCAAATTTGTAAATGTATGAGACAAGCATTTGAATATAAAAAAGGAGATATGTCAGATGTGGTATGATTGGCAATAAGACAACTATCCACCAAAGTTCAAATGAAGTGGATATAAGTACATTGTAATTACAGGCAAACCGTACGGTCATTAAATTAACAATGAGAAAACCACAATTTAAAGTTCAAAACAATGCTTAGTGTCAGTTAGTCTACCATAAAGAAATAATAACATTAGATGTATGTTTCATTACAATACGTTATTCTGATTGGCTAACTGCACATCATGAGTTATTTGTATCACTCAATAAAACTTCTCATTCATGATGACACGAGGTCCCACAATAAAGTGCACAGGTAAATAAAATAAAAACTTGATAAAAGGCGTGTTTTCATGATCCTATAGGTAAAAATGTAATTACAAGTATTGAATGCTTTTTTTTGTAACTTTATAGGGTTGTAAAAGCGTTGACCGTGCGCACATTTTAAGTATGAAGCGCTTCCGCGCTTCATACAAAATGTACTTCGGTCAACGCTTTTACACCCCAATAAATTTACAAAAAAGAGCATTCAATTCTTAAATGAAGAACTATACACAAAATAAACTTGTAGTTATAGATACAGCATATAATAATTTTTCTCTTATTTTGCATTATGTTTTATTTACTTTATTAGTCATGTTGTATATGTCATGTTTGTTGAAGTAAACTTGGAATATACGCAATGCCATCTTTTTTTTAATATGTGCTTTATCCAATGAAATATTTGATTTGATCTAAGATGACCAACCGAAAATAAGTTAATCTGACTTGAAATTTTGTAAAGTATAGTGCTGTTTTGCAAAAACTGAAAGTTGTCTTCAAAACACTGCAAAGTGCTTGACTAATTGAATAGCGCAAAACTTCCTTAGGACGAAACGTGATCATCATTATGACGTTACGTCATGTCATATAAATAACGTTATGTTTTGAAAAAAAACCATCTATACTTTATGTTTCGTAATTCTTCAATTATTTGAGTTAACATGCTGTTATACAAGACTGAATAACAATTAACTGTTTTTGGTATTTTTTACTGAAATTGACCCGTTTCTGGACAATGTTTTGAAATTTAGCTACGCACTAAGAGGGTCAAACATTGCTTTCGTAGGTATATAATATTGATGTGGAACTTTTTTTTCACGAGACTCGGAGAGTGTACTAATATAGTTTCTCTAATTTTTGTGCTATTTTCACATTTCCTGAAAAATGTTTCTCCTCACTAGTAAAAAATCTGTTCTCGGCAAACGATTAGTCGAAATTTGATTATGACGTCTAAATGTTTTGTTTTCTTCTGAATTTTCCTATTGTGACGTCATGAAAAAAGGCGACAATGCCTGATGACGTCGCATATACAGTTGGAAGCGTCACGGTTTGACCCCAAGTTTATCAGCAACAATAGAGTCACGTGACCGAGAAAATTCAGTAAAAAAACGGCTGAGACAAACCTCATTTTAACTCACTGAATACTATTGTCGTAATAAAAACTTATTGACCTAACTAATCTTGAGTATCCATAGTTTATTCTCGTCAAAGCTCACACATCAAACCAAAGTCCTTTATTTTTTATTTTATCTGCAAACTTGGAGTTTTGGTGAAAATTGTCAAGTCTCCTGAACGAAAAATCTAAATATTTACGAGGAAACTAAAAATGATGGGCTGAATTTAAATTTAATAAAGCATCTCATTAAGACAAACACTCGATATGAATATCTCGGCAATAGAATGTTGGATACACAAACGTCAAATTGATTTCAAACCGAAGCGGTGGTTTTTATGCCGATTTGTGCAAGTGGTTATCTCCCCTTAATATCACCAGTCAAAAATAAAACCCCAACAAAATGCATAAAAATTAAAAAAGGAGTTTACTTACAAAAATTAGAAAGAAAATAAACGAAACTCGATTTATAACTATGTTATGATAATATAAAGAAGAGATACTTCCGCCTATTTTTCAGAGAAGGACTAATTAAATGTAAATATATATTAAAAGATAAAATATTACTGCAGTAAAAAAAAAAAAAAAATTCAGAAATGTGGATAATGACACCTACATGTAAAATTAAAAACCTAGCTATATTGAAAGAAATTAGATCTGGCGGATGAAATAAACTACATGCAGAATTTTTTTAAACACTTCTGATTATATTTAATGCAATAAAACAGTTTATACAATTTCAATAATCTTTCTGAAAATTGATATAATTATTAAATAAATAGTACTGATCATATATATTTTATATTCTATAAAGTGTGACCAAGAGTCTGAACAATTCTTTTCAAATTAAGAGAGCCTTTAAACTCAAGCCTATGTTTCTTAGTTGAACAGTAAAATACAAAAAAGGGATTTATATGTTTTATACCAAAAATATTGACAGAAATTCTGTAAAAAAAGTATATGCTTTAAATTATAAGTGAAAGTGACACAATTTTGAATTTCAGAAAGTATATATATGTTACAGTAAATAGGTGAAATTAGGAATTACACGTAATTACTAAACGTTTCAGTAAATACCTGTAATTACTAGCCCATTTAGTAATTACATGTATTTACTAGTTGTTTCAGTGATTACTGGTAATCACTGATTTATTTTGTCATTTTTACAGCTATTTACTAACTTGATGTTTTTGTTTTCAAATTAAAAACATAATTCAAGATACCAAATAACAAAGTAAAGGGATAGGGATTTTAAGGGAGCTTACTTAAGGATGTAGGAATATAAGGCACATCAAAAGTGCATACTCTTTAGTGTTTGTGAATTCAAACTGGAAACTGGTTGTTTTATAGGTTTTGAAACTCTGTAAATATATGTATGCAAGACAATGATATCTATCTCCAATTGATTTTCATAATTTGGTTAAACTAAAATCTCCATCATGCACTTTGGTTGAAAACTTTTAAACAACATTCTCCAAATATCCTGGATTTCTACCAAACTTGGACAGAAGCTAAATGTTTATGATCATAAAATAATTCCAAAAGTAAAGTTTGTAAAATAATCATTTTTTTCGTATATTACTTATAAATGGACTAGTTTTTTTCCCATTTAACATTACATACACTCTGCTGTTAAAGATTTTAAAACATTAGAATTAAAGGTCACATGAATACGTATTCAAAAACAGAATGAGGTATAAATATTCACTCGCAAGTTAGCCCCGATGTTTAAGGTGACCGCGAAGTTCTTGCAGTTGTTTTTTGGCAACAGCGTTGGTAAAGCAAATCCTTTTTATTCGTATGGCCTGGCTGTAGGGAATGCTCTGGGTGCAATGTTTACGGTGATAATTTAAAGGAAACAGATTTTTTTTGTTTGTCTGTGGCCTTGCAATACAGATCTTGAAATATGTTTCCATCCCTCACTTGCGTTGTAGTGTCAAGAAATGTGATCTTAGAGTCAGATATTTCATATGTGAATTTTATTAAGGGATGGGAATCGTTGGCATGTTGAATGAACAAATTTAGTTCTTGTTCAGTATTATCCCACTTCATGTCAATATCGTCAATAATTCGGAACAAAGAGAGGGGTTGATAAAGAAAACAATTGAGAATTCTTTGTTCTAATTTCCCCATAAAAATATTGGCATAAGACGGGGCCATCTTTGTTCCCATTGCTGTTCCATTAACTTGGAGAAAGTGTTCACCATTGAATGTGAAGTTCTTGCATTTTAATACCAAAGTTAACTTTGTTTCTCAGCTAATTTAACAAAATAGAAACAGATTGGCTGCTAACAGTGAATTATAATTTCAGTATATCATTTTTATAAATGATTTAACAACAACAAAAAAAAATATATATTTTTATATCTTGAAGCTTATGCACATAACAGTTCATTCCGGTTCTTAACCTACATAACGTTATCTTATCTTTATAAGGTAATAAGTCTAAATATTCTTCAAATTCAATGTTTTCTTTAAAAAAAGTAAAACATAATGCTATGGGAGAAATTTCCATTTCTAATTTCCATGTCTGCTGAATTGGGTAAAAATTACCTGTATAATGCTCAACTTTATAACCATTTTGGATTAAAACTAAAGTTACTCTGATTTAACCAAATATTTGAAAGTCCATATTTATTCAAGATATTTTTTTTATACAAATCAACCATTAAAAATTTTAAGAGTACTGACTGATATTCCAGTTAGTATTACCATATCTTTTGATCACCTGACCATAATACAACATCGTTTTAGCAGTCAGTAAATAGGTGTAAAAATTCATTTTAGAATTAGTAATTACTGGTAATAACTGGGCCGTTTTAGGAATTACCTGTATTAACTAAGTGCATCGGGGATTACCTGTAATTCCTAAATTTTAGTAATTACATGTATTTCCTAATTTCACCTATTTACTGTAACATATATACAATACTTTGTTTATGAATATGTAATTATTTAAAGAAGCTGATACAGCAACCTGTTCAAGAGAAGAAGCCCCAAAAAGTTTACTTTCATAATCTATAAAATACCCTGAGAAATAAGACAAAGGGCTACTGTGCAAGCTAATCTAATAGTTTAATTTTACAATAATAATGATTCTGAAATTCAAAATTTATTTAAATGGCAAATTCTTGTCAAATTTAAGCATCTTTGATCATTATTGAAGTAAAATGCACAAAATTTGTCTTACCACTTTCATTTTACCTGAATACTAGTAATAGGAAATGAAATGAAAGTGGTAGGACAAATTTTGTGCATTTTACTTCAATAATGATCAAAGATGCTTAAATTTGACAAGAATTTGCCATTTAAATAAATTCAATTTTGTAAGAACACATCTCTATGAATTAACTTCTTGTTTGGCTGACTTGGCTTGATAAGCTAGTTTTTGCTCTAATTACTATAAAATTGAGAATGGAAAATATAGCTTACTAAGTAAAGAGATAATAATATAAGCAAGATTTTATTAACTGACCTTTATTTTCTTTTTTCATATGATTTTTTCCTACAGAATTATCTTTGCAATGCATTTTCTATTGCTATTTTTGTGCTTTTGTCCATCCATACAGTAGGCTATCAATAATTTGCCAGATCTGTCAGAATTTTCAAAGACGTTTAGCTTTAAACGCAATAAAGAAGATCTTTGTTTGTTGTTTCACTTTTCAATGTGTAAATTTTTACTATGCACATGACCCTGACACATATTTTGTTATAAACGTTACATGACGTATGTTGAAAAAAAGAAAACAATGTCACCGTCAATTTGTGTAGGGGATCAAAAGGGGTTTTAGTTACTTTAAAATACAAGTATCGTATGGAATTGTGAAAATCCACAACTTTTAATCAAAATTTCATTCATGTCTTAAATAAAATCAGTATTTTAGAGCACTTTGAAACAGGTACAATGAAAAGAAGCTAAACTTTACTGTTTTGAAGTAGAAACGTAGCTAAAACCAGGTAAAAATTGACATGGCTGGTGGTCACTAAAATTGATGCATAAAAGTAAAAAATGATGGCTTCAAAACAGTGTATAAATTTGAAATAGGTTTCCCGGTTTCATTTAAGATTATAACCGTTCTTTTCTGTATTTGGATACGCAAACGTCAAATTAGGAAGAATCGATTTTTTTTGGCGAACAAAAAAGATGGCTATTTTCTAAAAAACGGACAGGATAAAGGAATACCAATAACAAGCTATTTTTTGTAATGTTTGTATGTCGTAAAAAAATTATATTGGTCACAAAACCTACAAATTTTAAAATTTAATTGTAATAAAAGCATGACAAGTTGCAAAAAATACTTTAAACGTCAATCTTTTAGCCGATTGATTTGGCGGACATTTTGACGTTACGGACGACTGTAGCGCCACCTAATTAATTCCCCCTGCTATTGTTGCTGATAAAGCTTGACGACAACGGACGTTTCCAAGAACTTGCTTTCCAACTAATAAAGAACACAAGTTTCTGAAAATCTTTGAAAAAGAAGGATAAAAATCATTAGAGAAACAGATTCCTACACTATAACTCGTGTATTACGATATTTCTCCACTCTCGACAGTTAAATTTTAGTTATTTAACTGTCTCGAGTGGAAAAATATCGTAATACATTTGTTGCAGTGTATGAATCTATATATTTCTTTCTGTTTAGTGAAATTGTGAAATAGAAGTCACTATGTTCTTAATAAATCCTTTGTCGCTTTGATGGTGTCATGCTTTTCAACTCAGCCTTAGCAATGTGTTACTTACAGTAATTTGAATTTCAAAATGACTTGAGTAACGCTTTTTCGACGCACGGGTCAACTGCATCGTGGCGAATCACATGATTTTGACATTTCCATTATATATTACAGTAAATACGAGCGAAAATATCTTTATAAATACACGGGGAATAGCAAAGTTCACAGTCTAGTTTGATTAATCATTTTACACCCCCGAAAAAGTGCAAACAAAAAAGGGGGGTGTAGGCCCTCTTACCCCCCCCCCCCCCCCCCTGGACCCGCCACTGTAAACACACATTTATAGGAAAGAAATGCTGAAACAGAAAGAAGATATCATGAGAAATGACCTTGCAATAACCTATTGAAACCAAGATAATTACATAGCAGAAATAAATTCAAATATTGTAACGTGACCGAGGGGAGGAGCATGCAACACCGACACAGACGGACGTACATAACTATACTATGACACGACAATGTATCCTATTACAAATTGCAGCTAGAAACGCCTGCTCTATAGTCGGGTTGTTGTCGCTTTGACACATTTTCCATTTCCATTCTCAATTTTATGATAATTCCCATGAACTAAATAATACGTTATCTATTTACAAGATTTTTTTTTTAGTTTATTCACAAATTTACATTACTTCAGATGCATTGACAACGTCAGCTTTAAAGTTTAAACATATAAACTTTAAAAACCAAGTCCTTCCGTATCTTTACTGATTAAAACAATCAAGGAAAATCCTTACAGTCGTGAAAGTACCACAGCTTCTAGTATCTTGACCAACTGACCTTTATCATAGAGTTTAATTACTTTCTCTTTAGACAAAACAAATATCATAGCTAATTTCTATTACCCTACACCCAAAGACATCGTAACTTGTCTTAATCATTCTGACAGTTCAACTTTAACTGCAGATAACAAGCGATAGCCTTTCAAAAAGTGCTATATTCGACTCTTAGCTGATGAAAATGGAAATTAAGTGCTCTCGCTTTGTAGATTAATCCATTTACTAGAATAGCCACGTGCATCAACCAACAAATTTTACCACACACGTGAGGTCACAGGTTATGAATTAGTATCGTTTAACGTTGTTGTTTACTCCAGAAGATTCGTCTATTTATAGATAAAAGTTATCTGTGTAAAATCTAATTGCTAAAAAGAGACGACAAATCCGATACTCTACGGGATTGGGGGACATTTACTAGGTTTGGATTGTTCTAACCAATCAATAAATTTTGATTATTCACGTCTCGTAATATCTTCCAATCAGGTAGCAAGAAAAAATCACGCCCTAAGTGTCCATCGTTCAATTCTTAATATCGACTCCTAGGAGTCGATAACTAGGAGTCGATAATAAAACTAGCCATTTGTCAAATAAGCCTTGCGTCATTAATTTTCTGTGTACACAAATAAACAGTAAAATATTTCTATATTAAAAAAGTATTGGTTATTTATATTTTGCAAAAAATGCTCCTGTTTCTTTTATTTAAACTTATCAAAGTAGTGTTGAGTGGAAACCGTTTTTCAAAGAGTCCTATTCATCCAATTTGTTTTTGGTAATTGTTGGCTAATTTTATTTAGCCTTTTTTTTAATTATTATTCATTACTTCAATTAATAAATTAGTATACATGTCTTAATATTATAATAAACATTATAACATCTAAACCAGCAGTCATTCTGCACAGAGGTAATTTGTGGCACAGAGACTACGTGACAAAAAAACGGCGGGAATTGAAATCGGAATTTTAGATGTGAGAATTTTGAGTTTTGAATTATGAGTTTTGAATGATCCTTACTCGGCTTTCGTTAAAATGTAGCCATCTACTCTGTTTGCCTATTTAACATTGAAACATTATCACATTCTATAGCTGATGTTTATTATTAGAAAAAATATATTTCACGGCACCTTCCCCTCCCCCTTTTTTCTTTGATTGCTTCTATTGTATTTATTTTTGTCTTTTATGGAATCGAGACAATTAAGAGTGAGACATACGTTTGGTCACCAGTCTAATTGTCCGCGAAGACTATATGTATGCATCACGAATTTGTTTTGTTATTCCTGTCCTTGGGTTGCTGTTCCATTGACGTATGTCCCACATCTAATTCTCCTTCTATTGTCACAAAATGGAAGTTCCTACATAATATAAGTTTCAAATGGAAAAAAACTATTCTGGAATATTATTTCCACTGGAATAAATATTACAGTATATGTTCCTAGCGGAATAAATGGTATAGAATATTTGTTCCAACGGGAACAGATATTATGACATTGTTTATAACAAAGTTTCCAGTGGAACTTCTGTTAGGCGGAACAAATATACGTTGACACTTAATTTTCCGTGTACACTACTGGCTGAAAAATATATATATATATAAATCTGATAGCACTTACATGACATAATTTTTATGACACCTGTCTCAGTATTGGTGAAGAATAAACACGTCTACCTCTAGATGTCTTTCTGTTATTTTTGTAGCTAGATTTCTGTCTCATTGACATTGTTATTTTTGTAGTTGGATTGCTGTCTCATTGACATTTTATACAGTACACTGTACCTCATATCTCATTTATTAAAGCAGCACTTAGTTTTCCTAGTGCACAAGCTAGCTGAAAAAAGTATTATAAATATCCTGTTACAAGACTTTGAATTTTCTTATCCCAGGAATATATCACCTTAGCCGTATTTTGCACAACTTTTTGGAATTTTTGGTCCTCAATGCTCTTTAACTTTGTACTTGTTTGGCTTCATAACTATTTTGATCTGAGCGTCACTGATGAGTCTTATGTAGACGAAACGCGCGTCTGGCGTACTAAATTATAATCCTGGTACCTTTTATTATATAAATCTGATAGCATTTCTGATAGCAGTACCAGTTTTGCTTTGAATCAAACATAACGGATTGATATTTTTTTCTCCTTAACTTTCAGTGGCAAATACTTCATAGATATTAAACACATTGTTTCAGAAAATCTAAGGGAAACGATATGACATATGTGACTACTTTGATACTTTGCTGTGGTGTTTTCTGAGTGATTAAAGAACCAATTGTCCGGAAACGCAAACACGTACTTGCTTCAAAGGTGTTTTTGGGTGTCAAGCGCACATAATTTTGTGAAAACAACGCAGACGTCCTTACAAGTTCTACGTAAGTCTTACTAATTATCTTGAGACAAATAAATATGAGTGCAAACTAAAAGAACAAGAAAAAAAAAACCCACCAAAACACAACCCTCTTTTCGTGATTATATTTTTTAAACACCATGGACAGCACAATGACGGGGTGTATAAGTACAAAGCCACGTAATACGTAACAGAGGAACACAATAAGGCATATATAGACAAAGCATATTAGCAATAATAAAAGACAAACATACAAAATGTATTATAGAACAATAACACAATGACAGGATGTTTAAGTACAGAGCCACGCCATTTTTTATAAACAAATAGGGAATAATGAGGTGCTACAATATAAATCATGATAAAGAATAGAAAATAATGAACAAACAGTATAACGAATAAAAAAAAAATTAAGAACCCCAACCACACCCTCATACCACACAAATGTAAGAAAAAAGAAGTATCAGTCCATAAGACAAGCAACCCGACGACACCACATAAGGTCCGGGACCACAATTATTTCGTAGTGCATTTCTTTTAAAGCATAAATGAATATAAAAAAAAAACCACCTGCGCTTTCTCAAAGAAACTTTTACAGTGTGTTGTACTACTTTTGGGACAAATTATATCAAAATTATAGAAAACTTCATCGCCTCAAACTTAAAATATGGACAATTTTATCTTTAGGGCGTCTTGAAATCTTTTGACAGCTTCCGAAGTGCTATTTTTCAACCTTTTTTACCTAGACCAAATCACTACTTTCCTTTAAATTTCTGGACCCAAACTTTTTTACAGTGTAATTTAACCCCCCTACTTGCAATTTGAGGCATAAAACATGGAGAAATAAATTTGGAAGGGGTATAAAATTTAATGGCAAGTAACCGACTGTCAACACTAGGGACTATAAAAAAAAATTCTAGGATATGATGAAGTCTATCTTGAGTCATGGTTTTCTCTGAAACAGAAAGTGGATGTAAATCAAAGAACATTATGTCTTTGTAACATTTCTCTAAATTTATTATAAAATTGATTTGTTGTCACAGATGAAATTAAAGCGTTTATCGCCCAATATACAGCAACCCAACGACATAATACGATGTGCAATTTATTTTGAATTTTTTTAGAACCTTTCATCCGTATATGTTTCGAATAAACAAACTATTGAGGACATACATATATGACTAATATTAAAATTTCCTCTTAAACTAGTGATATATGTTTAAAAAGATATCATGAAATATATTTTTAATTTTGTTTTTGTCTTCAACTATCAAACATCAAGTGGTGTTAATCAAATAAACAACACGTCTCTGTAATATTTCATTAACTTTCCATATCAAGTTACACTTTTGTCACACATGAAATAAAAGTGTTAATTTTCCCCTAAACATGTACATAACAAATGTGTTAATTTTGTTTTTTTGAACATAAAATGAAATTCATTTAAGTTAGATTGATAGTAAAGAAAACAAAAAAATGATACAAGTTGTTTTGAATAATTAAATGAACAAATAGATTGAGTTTGAATCAACTCATTGTCTGAAAGAATTATTTATGTTTATTTATGTTAATTTCTTTATCACGTCAAAAAGAAATGCATTTCCGTCTCTTTCATTACAAACAAGCAGAATATTTTCAGTTTTGTCAAAATAAATTTCAAACGGCTAATTCAATCCATTTGATTCAGTAAGAAGTTCTTTATAA